>OX101784.1:17102520-17443613 GCA_944452715.1 Ophion slaviceki | reverse complement strand
GAGAGGGAAGTAGCGGGAGTTAGAGGGACAGAAGAAGACGTAAAGACTTTCGTCTGAATACAGGAATCATTGAGAATGCACATCCGAGTGGCCAATTTTCTTTCTTAGCCCTTATCATACACACACACGTCTTAATTTAGGTTGCCGTTCAACTGGCCGACCATTTAACTCACCGATCAGATCTCGCCGACGATTAAACTCGCCGACCGGTGAACTCATCGACAGGCAGTCTCGCCGACCCGCAAAGAGAGAGGACAAACCCAAACAAACTCAACATTTGGCGAAAATTGCACAATTTCAGTTTTACAAAAAAATAGTCGGCAAGCTTCTAGTTGGCGAGATCTTTGGTCGGCCAGTGTATTGGTCGACCAGATCTCTGATCAGCGAGTTCTTAGTCGGCCAAATCCGGTCGGCCAGATCCTGGTCGCCGAAATCGAGTCGGCGAGTTAAATCATTGGACTTTATTTAAGTCGTGCTATCAGATGGCGTCGCGTTTTTTGTCAAGGTAACGTATTATAGGATAATTCGTTCTCTGTAGAAATTTAATAGGAAAATGGGGATGCTCGTACACGTGCAACCCTCCGGGCAAACGGTCCGTACATTTTCATAGAAGGTGACAATTATAACGCTATAGTTTTTCAGGGCTCTGGCGCGGCGGTTTTGCGATCGCACAAGATGTGATATGCAGAGACTTTTCAAGCCGTCTTCGCAAAAAATTTAACATCTTTTTCTTCCCAGTAGTATTTGTCGGAAAAAATGAGCCATTGGAAACAAAATTGAAATCCCATTTGAGTTCAGTAGAATGAAGATAATTAAATTCGGAATACGAAACACTACTGAAAAACTTGTTGTTCGTAGAGAGAAATTTAGTTAGATTTCAAATGTTTCTTGAGTAATTATTTTCTGGATAACGGGACGCACAAAAAGAAGTTTTTCAGGAGTGTTTTGTCTTCGTGCTGCTGTAGTTAAAATGGAATTTCGGTTTTTTTTACAGCACCCCGTGTAGCAATTTGATTCGGGAGAGAGTACTGCCTCTTATCTGCTTTCCCTACATAATATCAAACCATGATCAGACCTTCCAGCGTGGATCAGCTTTCCCATATAACAGGTCTTAGGCCAAGCCCCATTCCGCCATTCCCTTTTTCGGGAACTGATTTGGAATTGGAAGGAAACAGGAAAATTATCAAGTCCTGGAAGGGCTTTTGGCGATCTACCTGAGTAGAATAGATAGATAGTATTCGTATTAAAATTACTGATACTTATTATCCCTCTGCATTCACGAGGTGACTCTCATTCGGCACTTACTATCCGAGCGAAAAACGCCTCGAGTGCAAAGTGTTACTTCACAAGTATCACAAAATCGTAAACGTAAGTGCACGCTGTATAGCACTTCTGTACGTGGTACACCAGGTCACGGGGGGGGGGGGGGGGGCTTATCGTGATTGTTTTGATCGGCCCTTTCTTTGGCTCTAACCAATTGCATTATCGGAATTCTTGTACGTAAATAAGGCTACTTGCCTGCTCCTGTTCACCCCACGCCTCCGTCACGCCGAACTCCTGCTTCGTTCGATTTATCGGTGAAATTGCTTGTTCAATATCCAAAACTATATATATATATACTGTGACGTGAACAGCTACCGATCAGTTTTGTTCGAGTATGGTCTTATCCCTCCGATTCACCTCGGCTGCAGTTTAGAGTTACATGTTACCGATATCGAGATTTCGATTTAGTTGGGTTTTGATGGGGTTTCGAGCGTTCTTATCCGTTGTGGGGAGTATGGCTCAAAGTATCGAGCTGCCTAACGAAGAAGATCGCTCGACAATCCCCAAGAATTGACGGAGGTCCGGGCGCAATACCGGCCCCCTATGGAAACGGTACACCATGTTGGAGAACGGGCGGAGATTGAGGTTACGGGCGAAGGGTCACTGAACCCTTTCGTGCCGAATTTTAGTTCAGTTCAGATGCACTATTTTCGCTGTGCAGGGGACGCGATCTTGGACGAACTCCATAAGCTACCACGAGAATACTTCCCGATAAGTTTACCGTATGGAGGCGAATCGCATCAGAGAGCAGGAGTTATCGGCCAAGGGATTTAACATTCAGATTTCGATTTTGCCAAAAGATCTCGAAGCAACAGTTTGCCTTGGGTCGCCGTTCCGGCAATTCGGCTTTGGTCTTGCGCTCCCATGTTGACAGTTGTTCTGTTAATACGCTCGGTTTCGTTCCCATTCGCGCCAGTTAAGTGCGTTTTCGCTAGCTTTTCGAGAAGTTTGTGTTACCGTGTGTTGGGGAATATGCTCGCAGGAAATTCGTGCACCAAGCTGAGCTTGAGGATTATCAGTGCATTTCTGATGAGTTCTCGCACTTCGATTCTAACAATTCTCCTCCTGTGTAGTTCTCGCAATAATATAACAAACGATTCGCTTGCATTCTCGATGATCTTGTTACAATTGCCTATGCATCTATCGAAATGAGATCCCGACTCTCTCTACCATACTTTGCGAGCGGCCAGTCACTGCCGTGACCGTTCGGTCGCGCTGATGCTCTCACAAGGAACATCACTTAAGTATCCGCCTCCCATTTGGTTGGAACTCATATATGCGATAAAGCATTAAAAGGCGTGTACCCCTTAATTTCATTTTTTTTCAATTATTCTATAGTGGATTTTTCATCGCTGTACATTACAAGAATTATGGTTTTTGTTTCATTCAGATCGGTGGACTGCTTGTGGATGAAACTGCAAAACCACTCCTCGATACGCCTTTCTCTGAGGGGTGGTCCCCCCCCTTAAAACCGTTTTTCCGCAGATAAAAAATACGTGTCTAATAGTTTTCATTACTTTATCACATATATGAATTTCACCAAAGTCGACCGTGGTCATGTTCCTTGTCAGTTGCAGTGCGTCAGTTCTGCGATTTAGTTTTTGTTTATTTATTTTATCGAAGATTTCGTGTTTGCGCTGTTTGGTAGGGATGGGCATAGTTCGACCCATCCCCCAGTAACATACCGGTCGCTAACCCGTACGAAACATTTAAGCTACCTCCCGGTGAAGTCCCTCCGTGTGAGTTCATCCAGGACATACCGGTTACGATTCCGGTGGAACGAAAATCATGAAGAGCGCCAGCCTCCGTTGGTGGGCCAGGGCAAATCTTCCTACCCCACTGACACACCGGTTGAGAAACCCGGTGATACCAAATTCTATAGTGCCCTCGGACATTTCGCATGCATCAGCACGGGATGGCGGCCGAAAGTAACGGTTCTCGCACCTCAACTCCCGAGAATACCGTAACGACATTTTGAAAGTCCCCGTCACAATACATGTACAATATATCAATCGGGAACAAAGTTAGGAAACTGTCAAATGACATTTTTTTCTGATTATTTTTTCTATTTTTATAATTGGTCATCGTACTAAAATAGAATAGCCTCTGCTCAGTCTCCGATAATACTAGGGTGCCTGAAATTTTTTTTGTCCTCTTATCCCACCTGTCTCTCTTCGACTCGCGGCTGGCAGGCTCGTAATCGGAAGAAGTCCAAGTTGCCGTATTTTCACTTCGTTGTTTGGGATAGGAAATTGGATGATCGCGTCAATAACTGTAGGTAAGTTTTTTTTGTTTATCTGCATGAAATATATTTAAATAAACAATTAAAAAATCGTTGGTGATTAGTGATGCCAAATACAAGTTGTCTCTGGATTTTTAATTGTCGAAGCAGCGTAATGCAAATAATGTTACGATGACAATTTTGTTTAGTCGACCTTCTCGTTCTGAGTCTCAGCATGTACTGTTCGTTCCGTTGATGAATTTTACATCCTCGCACTAAGATATTTAGCGGTAGAACCCTCTGTACATTGTGAGGGTGACGTTAGCCGTGTACTTCAAAAAATCTAAAACCATAAGCGTGAATGTGGGTGATGAGGCCGTGGTATTTTCTGCGGGAAGCGTCCAACGAAACGATTCCATTAAACATCCGACGCGCGCCTTGGGGCGCAACTCCAACTTTTGGCTCTACGGTAACAATAAGATCATGAACCGAGGCATTCGTTTGTTGCCTCAAAGACTCTGATCCAAAAGATTTCTTCTTATACCGTAGCTAGTACCATAAGAAATGCACGATGAAAATCTCGCAGTTATGGCCACGTGTAGCACGTGTACATACTTCAACACATGCGCGTATTGTTATTATATTAGACACACGAAACCGCTCGCGGGACAAGACATCCTCCCCCGTTACGAGCTTGTACACCAGTAACTAGTACTCTTTGTCGCGTATCGAAGTTAATTTGTCGTTTTAGCGAGATTTGACGCCCCAATGCCGTCTTCATTATTCATCTTAGTCAGTAATTGGTAATCGTGCCAGCTTCCTCGCGTTCCGTGACCCCATTCGCGGTCTTCACCTCCACCACTTGCACGACTACACTGGGATCCGGGCTGCTTTCCACGACTCTTCCAAGCCTCCCTTGCATAGTTGGTACGTTATCTTCTTTCAGTAAGACGACAGTGCCCACATCCACGTTCGGTTTTTCTGATTGCCACTTACAATGCACGTTGAGCTTGTTCAGGTACTCCTTGTGCCATCTGGACCAGAAGTGCTGACGCACTCGTTGCATGTGTGGTGAGTTCGATAGTCGGTTGGCTGGGATTGCGGTTAAATCTTGGTCCGGTAAACTCGTTAAGGAATCTCATGTTAGGAAATAGTCGGGAGTAAGAACCACGGCAACATATAGATCGGAGGAAATGAAAGTGAGTGGCCGAGAGTTGAGGATTGATTCGGTTTCGATTATCAGTGTGTTCAGTTCCTCGAAGGTGAACAGATCTTCCCCTATCACTCTTTTCAAGTGATGCTTGAATGACTTAACTGCAGCCTCCGAAACACCTCCGAAATGCGGCCATGTTGGTGGTATGGAGCTCTTAGCATGCCTTGTTCGCCTAAAGGAACATCTCGTAAGTGTCCGCCTTCGATTTTGTTGAAACTCATATATGTGATAACGCATTGAAAACTATAGATACGAATTTTTTTATCTGCGAAAAAACGGTTTTTAGGGGGGAAACCATCTCTCAAAAAAGGCGTTTTGAGGGATGATTTTGCAGTTTCACCCACAAGCAGTCCACCGAACTGAATGAAACAAAAACGAAAATTCTTTTAATGTAATGCGAAAAAACTGACTAGAATTATTGAGGAAACATTAAATTAAAGGGAACCACTCTTCCATTTTCCTTTTTCTCACCCCACACCTAGGAGGGTTACATGAAAGTGAATTAAACAGCTAATTTAAGGGGGTACACCGCCCTTTACATGAATTTATTAATCACAGTCGTATTTTCTGTGTTTAAAATGTATCCGCTGATTCAAAATATTCATATAAGGTACAATGTAAAATTTCTCATGTTTCGATATTATTGCCTTGGTCTTAAGGGTAAGGCTATCCCTTTGAGTTTCTTTCCATTCGCTGTATCACTCATTTCGTTGAAGTTGCTACCATTTCATCGGTAATATGAATTTTATGTTTGTGTATGCATGCATATTTGTATTGAACTTTCGGAGAGGTGCGGGGGGGGGGAGGGGGCAGGCTCGTAATCGGACTACCAACCTACCTCTTACTCATAAGACTTATATTTTCGTATCGAAATGCTTCTTTTTCTAATTCGCACATTTATATGAAAGCATCTTTGAAATTCGAGAGCAAAAATATATTAACAATACCATTAATCAAATATAAATAATATATATAAATAAGTTTGTTGTGTTCGGTATTTGTTGATTCCACGTTATAAGTTTTTTACACGGATTAAGAGGTTACACCACCCTGAAGGGCTAGAATAAGACTCGGTATTCATGGATATTTTGTAGCTAAACTAGTGTACATTTTTTCTTTCTATCTTTACACTCTTTTATTACATGTTGTCAGCTTCTTAAATGAATATATTTTTTTATATTGAGCGCTACTGTATTATTTATTGGAGCTTCCATGTACAGGGTACTTCCCCTCATTAGAGCCCCACCATAATCCACTTCACATCCCCAATCGATCCCCACCTTGCGGCCCCAGTCGACGTCACCCTCTGTATCACATTCACCATGATATTTCTGCCATAGGTATAGGGAAACTGCGGAAAACCTATACCAATACAGCCGGTCCCGAGTTCGCTTCCCAGTCTCGGAGTTAGTCGCGTTTCGTCGAGAAACAAATCACAGGCTACAGTCACACACGCACGACACACAGATGTACCGGTCCGTGTCGCGACATCCGTGTAGAATTGTAGCTTCGTCACGCCCGTATTTGTTTTTCTCCGAAACTACGAGACGGCGATTCGAACCCGCGAACTTCCGATGTACTGGTTTAGAGGCAAGCATGCTAACTGCTCGACTAGCACACCGGTTAGCTTGTTAAATGTATTTTTTAAATATAAAAATATTGATTATTAGTTGAAATACACGCCTCCGCGCGCAAGTTTTTTTCCGCCTTCAATCTGCGAGAATCCTAATGGCCTCACGGTTCATCTGAAACATAAAAGAATTCCGATGGTTATGTTTAATACGTGTAATATTAATAAAATATTACCATAGTCGTCATTATAAATACATGTAGCGATGTAAGTAGCTATTTCAACTGCTTTCATACCACTGAAACTCATTTTCGGTGCGATTTTCCATATCATAGCGTTTATGCTTTTGTTACAGTTTTGATTATATCTTCCTAAACACCGTTCGAGCAGAGCATAGACAGTGATTGCTTCGTGAACAGGGCAAAGTGCTTTTTGTACATCTTTATAAAGTGTAGATTTATGCTCATCTTCTAAAGGTTTGCTAGTACTTCCGCTTTTCGCCACGCACACAGCGCTGCACAGTGCAGTAGAAAATATTAATATCGTCGTTAATATTGCAGGTACAAACTTCGCATTCAGCTTAAAATTTTCTTTAAGGTTCAAACTATGATAAAAAAATCGATTTTTCGAAAATTTAGGGTGGTGTAACCCTTTAATGTCAATAATTAAATCATCCAGCGCAAATATTCTTATCGTGTCTTTACGTAATAAGGATTTTGCGCACAATATATACATTATCGAGTAATGTGTAATTAACTTCTTGCCGTTCAAGTTGACAATAGCTTGCAGTTTTGTCGCTCGCTTAATGAGACGGTTACCATTCGCATTCTTTTATTCCACGGTGTAGCGAGCCGCACGCAGTGTAGTGTGAACACACTTTTTATCAGCAATGAAAGTAAACCCAAAGATCGTTATCAAACTTCTACTAGCTACATTTGAAGCTATGAACGATGTACAAACTACGGTTAACAACGTCGAAATTGAACTTGTGGACAATTTTGTAAAATATTGATCAGTTCCATGCAAGACTATAATGGAATTGAAATGATAGAGGAAGAATCGCTCGATTTCCAAGAACCATTCAAACAGCATGAAGCCAATACTGTTGAAGATAGTGTATGGAAAAGAGATACCGGTGATGGTGATTCTGACGCTTGTTCCAGTGATAATGAAGCGAACTACGCTAGGCCAATGAATTAAAGGATATTGAAAAAGTCCGCCAATTTTAGGGTCATTTTCAAATAGCTGTAACTCCTCGAAAAATGGTCGTACAGCAAAAAAAAAGCAAATTGAAGGTGTGAATCACTAGTTTTGAGATCTTAGGCTCAAAAATTGTTCGCACCAGCCAATTTTTAGTAGCCATCCAAAGTAAAAAAAAGTTTCAAAATGTTTGCTCATCTTTCAGTCTGCACGGACTTTAATAATTTTTTTTTAATGATCGGATTAAAAGGATCGTCTAGCTGGATTCTTCCCCTTCAATTTGAGCGGCGGGAGAGCTCTGTACGATTTTTTCTCGCTGAGTTATCGATGTTTAAAGCAGAAATGATACTTTTGAATTTGATGACTGATTACTCGGAGACTAATGGTCGCAGAGAAAAAAACCAGAGGGTTTTGGAAACTTTGAAGTATTCTCTATAAGATGCTTTTATCATTTTTTATCAAGATTTTTTTTATGCGGGAAAAGGGATTTAAAAAAACGTAAAAAATGACATATTTACGAATATTCTTTTAACTAAGGATTATTTTGCCAATATCGAATAGATAAAAAAAATTCAGTTTTTTTATGACCTCAAAATATTCTAAAAAAGCCCTCAAAAGTTTAAATCCCTGCGATTTTTTTTCATTGTGTTCCGAATGATTGAAATTTTAGCACCGAAATTATAGCACCGAATTTCCGGTGCTGAAAAATGTTGATTGTTGAACAACGGGAACAAATTTTTGTTTAATGAAAAAAAAATTAATTAAACAAAAATTTTTTTTGGCAAACAAATTAATTTAAAAAAATCGAAAAATATGGTTAGATTTTTTTTATCGCCCTGAACGTTTTTTATGATTCGACGAGCGATTGGAGTTGTTGGAATTCACAGTTCTTTGAATGTGTGCGTGTGTACAATTTACATCCCTACGATACGATACGACACCCTACGCACACGTCCCACGATCATTAGATCAAGATTTTTTTTTTGTAAACAATTTATAAAAACCCTACGAGACCCTACGGCTCGTCGTTTCCGCAGTTTTTAGACTCCAAACTCATTCCTTAAATCACGCATATGGGTGTGTGTATATGTGTGTGTGTGCGTGCGCGCGCGCGTGCGTGCGTGCGTGCGTGCGTGCGTGCGTGCGTGCGTGCGTGCGTGCGTGCGTGCGTGCGCGTGTGGGTGTGCGAGTGCGTGTGTGCGTTCGCGTGTGCGTGCGTGCGTGTGTGCGCGTGTGTGTGTGTGTGTGGGTCGGTGTGCGTGTGTGTGTGTGTGTGTGTGCGTGTGTGTGTCTGTGTGTGTATGCGTGCAGGCGTACAACTCTTCTTATGGGTATGAGACCCCAGTTTGTCACTTCTGTGGTATTTTATGACTCCAAACTCATCCCATAAGCCACGTACATTGTGGGTCATGGTTCAATACTGTGTATTGCCCCCTCGATTACTCATTACGGGTTCTAAGCGCTCTCGCATGTTGATGCACCGCCGGATATCCCTTTGCGAGAACCTTCGCCAAATTCGAAGGAGCGCTTCAGTCAATTGACGGTGACCCCCCAGATTCGGATAATCCCGGCGCAATCGACGACCAACCATGTCCCAGACATGTTCAATGGGATTTAAATCGGGACTCATGGCTGGTAGTCGAGGGTCGAGGGTACTCCCGTCGAGAAAATTTCTCGTTAGCCTCGCGGTATAAGGACGAGCGTTATCCTGTATAAGGATAAATCGATTTCCCAAACGTCTACGCAAGGGCAAGACGTGTGGTTCCAGGACTGTATTGACGTACCTTTCGGTTGTCAATGTCCCTGGAATGATGACTAATGGCGTTCTAGTGTTGATAGATACGCCTGCCCATACCATCACAGAACCACCATTAATAGGAGCAATCGTCTGCGTGTATCCGTCGCGATCACGTTCAAGGCGGCGCCACACATTGGAGCGCCTGTCACTGCCATGAAGCGAAAATCGCGATTCGTCGAAACTTTGCCAAACGACGTCAAATAGATAGACGAACAGCTGTCTGCCCCTCAAATTTTCTGAATTTGAGAAAAAAAAACGTAGATCGACTTATGATAAGCCAATCTACATTTTTTTTCTCAAATTTAAGTTTCAGAGATTTTTAGGTATCTATAGTTGTTCTACCATACCGACCGCGATGAGGTGTCATTCCGTCTTAAGTCAGAACAAGCACGAATGGTGCCCTCACTCGGTGGAGAGCCGAAGAGGGTTAAGAAACTAAAAAAGGGAAAGAAAGGAGACAATATTTAAGAAACATTTATTGAACAAAAGACGATTGGGGAGAGGAAGAAAAAAAGAGAAAGGCACTTCTTATTCAAAGTCTGACTCTGACGCAAGTACAGAAAAGGATACAGGTCCGAGCTGAAGAAGCAAGGATAGTATTCGGAGTAAGGAAAGCCGTAGAGTGGAAAACGAGTAAAGTAGTCAAGTCCTGAATCGCCGACTAGGGTTCCGACTAGGGGGAAATCAAATATAAAGTCTCAGATGGCTGAGTTCTGATATCGACCTTTTGAACCGCGAGAGAAAAGGAAGAAATTAACCTAACGAGAGCGAGGAAGAAGAAACGAAAACAAAGAAGCAGTGGCCGAGCAAGGCCGTACCAGAAAAGAATTGAAATATCCGTGAAACACACTCAATCCGTACACCGACACACGTAAACACACACTTATTGTATCCGCAGCGCTACACACACACACACACACACACACACACACACACACACGACATACACCAACAAACACGCCACACCAGCAGCAGCTGAGCGCAGCCATTACAAACTGGGCTGTTCAAAATTCGGAGAAAGAACACAATAGAATTGCCTAGCAACGTAAGAAGCTTTGCCTTATCGAAAAGCCCCGAAGGCCCACCCAACAATGAAATCCTTGACAGATGTCAAGAAACAAAACAAAAACACGGAACAGCGTCGAAGTTTAAATCCACAGGTGATAACACACTCAATACACACGAACAAATAAAGAATTTATAATAAACGTACAACTTCTTGGATGCGATAAAAAGGTCTCAATAAATGTGTGTGTGTGCGTATGCATTAAGAGACGCAGCAGCGTCTTGACTACAAATGATTGAAAAAAGAAATTGACGCCCCTGATGGACGCCACCGATCTGGGCGCCACTGAAGAACTGACGAACATGCCGCTAACTCTACATCCATAAAGATGATCTGCCTCGGTCGTTCTTGGTCGATAATCGGTCGAATTTCCAAACGACTCTTCGGACACGATAATTATTTTACACTCGTGGGTTTTGTTGATTCGAATAAAGTCAATCGATCATATCATAAACATACTACATACGCCCTTTTGAGTATTACTTAAGACTTTCCTCAACGGTAGCAGTGAGTGACTTTTACGACGCGTTTGAGACTCGTCCTGCGCACCTTTGTGATGTAGCCCGGGCGTACGCAATGCCGCCGGCTTCTCGCACTTCTCGACAGTTGACTACACCTTGCTTGCTAGATATACATATATAATGTATTATGGCGATTTTCACAGCTTTAATCACTAAACATGGTTAGAACGTTTATGAGTAAAAAAATAAACGAAACGGCTCTCTTTAGGGCCAAAAATCTTTTCGACGATGTTTCACCGTTTTCGAAATTCATATTTCAAAGAATTCTTCGAGAACGGTCAACAAATGACCCTTTTGCGAGCCAAACATAAATTTGGCTAAGATTCTTCGTGTCGAAAATTCAAACCTGAAAAAAATCGTCCAAATTGCGAATACGAGGGCAAGCAGTACATGGAGCTCATCTATCTACATAATACTTTACACTGGAGAGTAAAGCGCCAAAAATATAGAATCATCTTGCATCGATCACGCGTAAGAAAAAAATGTATATATTCACTCTACGATTTTAGGAACTTGAGCTAATTTTCAGGTACTGAAATAGTTCGTTTTCATTGCTCAAACACAACGACAAACGTATATCCGTAGGTATCAAAACGCTAAAAATATCCTATATCCTTAAATCAATCAGATAAAAAGATCCATCTTTGGTTACCATGAATAGAAATGCGCCTTTGATCCAAGACATAACACTTTGCGCTAAATAGAACATAAAGCAAAAAATGTAAGATTAAGGTGCATCGAATACGAGTACCGGAAAGTCGTATCTTCAGGTATTGAATAGCAAGAAATGTGAACTTTTTATATTTATCTCGAATACAACAGGAAACGTATACCTGTAAAGATATGAATTTGTTTTGCATTAATTGCGCCGGATGTAAAATATGTCGTGACATTACGAAGCGATTATATGGATGAGTCTGTTCCATCGCAGATAATAAAAACTTTATGCCTTCAAGCATCGTAAAGCCAAACATATGGGTTTGTTTGCACGGCTGCAGATAACAAAAAATGAACGTATCGAGAGCCTATCAGTGTATGAAAAGTCCATACTTCTAGCTATTCAGTACCGAGAGATATGTAATTTTCGTTACCTGTATTCGACGCAAGAGAATTGTACACTTTTGGCTTTTTGTTTTGTTTGGCGTCAAGTATTTTGTCTTCGAACGCATTTATGGCTCACAGTAATCAAGATGTATATTTTTTAAATATCACATATGGATATTCTATGTACTTATTAACTATTTACCACAGAATTTATAGATGTAAAATGCCCATTGGCTGCTACAAATATCGGAACAAGTATGGGCCCTACGTGCTTTATGCCCAATGAAGCATTGACATTGCTGAATCCACATCACCTTCACTGTAAAAAAATCTGTATTAAAATTACAGTCCGACCTCCGAATAAGAAACCCGGCAATAAGAAACTTTCCCGTTTCTCACTCGAGCGCTTCCCCCACTCCGACTCGAACTCCGAACTCGAGAATTTTGTGCGCGGAACCTCTGGTTAAGAAACCAGCCTGAGAGAGATTATTCGGGCAAAATAGAGCGAACGTTGTAGTGTAAATTGATGTGTGCATGCGTGCGTGGGTATGTGTGTGTGCGTGTGTGAATGTAACAAAAAATCTACAAGTTTATTAGAAATTTTTTGTATTCATTAAAAAAATACATATATGTGTTGACTTCATATAAAATGTACTACAGTCTGATCTCTTACGCTTCTTTACAGTTTCCGTCATTTTATGACAGTTAAGAGTAATTCAGATACGCGGCAATGTGCATAACGGCGCCATTTTTTAATATTTTGAACGGAAATTTATTAACATTATTCTCAAAGCCCTTTCTGACGTTGTGTAAAAAAACTAAAAATATTCCGGCCCATAGTTCCGAGTTTATTATTTTTTAAAAATATACTCATTTTTCGATCGCCCAAGGTGGATCCTTAGCCTTAAGGAAATCCTTAAAAGGATTTTTGGTGACTCGCAATAGTTTTCGAGATATTGAATTTCAAACTTATTTATTTTACCACACCCTGACTATATCTATATCTGCACCGTTTCAGTTCTGGCTTTACCATCATATGTTATTTTCGCGCTCTCCACTTCGTGCGGATCTTCGTCTAGTCTTCGCGGTAGAATGAATAACTTCAAAATTCAATGTCTCAAAAACTATTGCGAGTCGCCAAAAATCCTTTTAGGGGTTATCTTAAAATATTTAAAGGAAGGTCTGTGGGAAATTTCAGCTCGATCGGGCGGAGGGGGGGGGGGGGGTTCGGAACCTTTACCCCTGTTATGTAAAGATAATATTAATTTTATGTTATAATAGTAATATGATTTTTTACCGATGTGCTTGTCTAGTGGTTAGTGTGCTTTTCTCTACACCAGAACATCAGGAGGTCGCGGGTTCGAATCCCGGTCTCGTATTCTCGGAAAAAAAACTAATACGGACGTGACATAACTCCAGTCGTACACGGATGTCACGCACTCGGAGCGGCCCTGTGTGTGTTGTGTGTGTATGTTCACGGCCTTACATACAGGTCTGGAAACTATCTCGATTTCCAGTGGTGGGGGCGGGTCGCATTTTGTAGACATTTTTAAATATTGTAGTGGCCCCTAAAGTCGCTGCTATAGGGTTACTTACATACAGGTACACTGCGACCTCTATTATTGGAACCTGCATAGATGCAACAGCCCCCTACTGTGTGCCGAATACCGATCGGTATATTGCATGGTGGGAGAAGCGCCAGGCCCTAGTGTGAGGCTCGAAGCAAGCCGGTTCCGCCGCTGTGCCGATAATCGAGGTCGTAGTGTAAGTCCGCGGGTGGGCTGCTAGAGTCGCTGCAGGGGTCTCTGTCTTAGTCTCACCCGTGGTCTTATATACAGGTACGTTCGCCGGTGGGACTGCGACAGAGACCCCCCCCCCCCTCCCCGCAACCACCGACCCTTACCTATGCGGGTAACCCTACAGCAGTGGATTTTCTCAACCTGTATGTAAGACCGTGGTATGCCTGTACCCTGTGATTTATTTCTCGACGAAACGCGACTAGCTACGAAACTGGCAGGCGAATCTAGGATCGGCTGTATTGGTATAGGTTTTCCGCAGTTTCCCTGTATATTCATGGCAGAGATGCCAAGTGGAGCGCGATACAGAGGGAGAAGTCGGCTGCCCCCCCCCCCCCCCGCAAGGTGTCGATGAGAAATGGAATATGGTGGGCATGTAATAAGTCTGAGGACCCCATACAATTGAATCTACGATAAAAAAATAAAATAAAATAGTAATACGATTTTATTGAATGAAAATAAAATCTTTGGAAAAACATTATTTCTGAAGTTTAGTGTATACAACATTTTGTGTACAACAGTTCTAGAAAACTTGCTTGGCTATTTTATGAAAAGTTATTTCACGTTTTTGTACATTTGAATAGAAAAAAATATGATAAAATCATCGTTTCAATTAGAATTAAAAAAATCCCGTTAAATCAGCAGTTTGATATGGTAAAACAAGCGATAATGATTTCGGGGGGATTTTTATTGCTTGGTGTTCTTTTTTCAATTTTTAATAGTAAGGTAGATGGCCCAGTAATCGTCACCTTAAGCAGGTCGCTTGACTTTGCAAATTTATATAGCTCAACCAGGAAAGTGAGTAAAACTTATTTTAAGTCGTTCTTAATCAGTTTTTTATTACGAAGAAGACGGTTGTTGTGAAATTTCTGTGCCTGGTACAGTTTTCGAGAAAATATTTCGTAAAGGTTATAAGATGCTATTGTACGAGTCATCGTCGTGCGGCCATGATAGTTGGTCTGGTAATCGCCATGGTAACGTCCCACTAATCGTCACATGCGTTCCAACTGCTTTGAGGCCTTATATACCTTTGAAAAAAAAATGTTTTTTTGTGTCGACTTAAATAATGTATAAACATGCCAAAAATGTTATGCAAAAGTTATTTTAGGTGGATTTTTTTTAAAGACATCTAGAAAAATATTTTTAAAACTTTAAACGCGTTTTCCATGAAGAAATGATTTCAAAATCGGGCGGACTCGTAGGTCCTACATTTTTTGACCGATTGACTCCAAATTTCAACTATAACGTCTTAGATACATTTTATAGCGATGCACACACGATTTTTACAATCGATTAACAATTGCGGTTTTTGGAAAAGAACGAAGGCCGTTGTTTCAGTCGAAAATGCGACTTTCTTAAAAATGGGGCCAAATGTACCAAAATAAAGGTTTTTTATATTTATTATTGCGCACTCGGTCACAAACATTATGATTTTTATTAGAACATTTGATAAAGAGTTTGAAACATAAATTTCTCTTCCATACAACTTTATTAATTTCAAAAACAAAACTAATTATTGCCTATTACGTCAGAATTATAATTTTTATTTATTTGTAGTCATTATAAACAACTATTTTTTTCATAAAATAATATTTAATATTATTTCGATCGAGTGGTGTTCACCTGTGTTCAAGCATACCCAGTTATCGACATGGTCACGACCCAGTAATCGACAACATTTATTTATATGTATATCTTTTTACTATCGCGAATATGTGTATGACGATTACTGGTCCGTGGATCCTTCAGACAATGGTAATTACGGACCCAATATTTCTTTTTTGATTATCTATAAATTAATATTCGATTCGTAAGATTCATCTTTTGCCAACATTGCCCCAGTTGTCGACAGCCATGGCGATTAATCGGCAGAGTGTTTATGTTGCTGAACCGGTAATCGTCATGTATGAAAACTCGTCGAAATTAACGTAAAACTATAATTTTTTATGCTGAACGCAAAACTAAGATCCTTGTTAATCACTTGAAGGAAAACTTACTTCACGCAAGTCCACAGGCATTCTCAAGTCACCCGAGATGTGACATGGTTCATGTTAACCTCCTAATGAACGATTCGGCCTAAATGACAGCTAGAAGTCGTAGCGGATTATATTCAATTTGACTATTCTTGAATACGTATACTTACGGGTGTGAAAACGTAATACAACACAGTAAATACCTCCTGGGAGCTAATATACCACAGATCTGCAAGAAAGAATGAGTTTTATGTTAAAATACTTATTTAATGCGTAAACGTGACGATCATTAGGACCCTGACAGCCACTGGGCCGTCTACCTTAGATAATACTTGTCAATCCTTGAAATTATTTATATGTTTTCGTATTATTTTCCCAAAACCAAAAAGTAGAAAAAGAACGGAAATGAAAACAAATCGTGAATTCCGTGTGTCCGTCAGGTGGTGGTGGAGAGTTCCGTGCTCGCGGTCGAATACGGTGATCTCGTGATTGACCCCGATTCACCGGTGAATCCGGATCTCTCTTTCGACACGCAGCTGATGCATCTGTACGTGCTGACGGAAAAACGGGTCTCGAAGGTGAAGGTGCAAGAGTGCTCGGTGTACAAGACCTGTCTGGATTGTCTTGGCGCAAAGGATCCTTACTGCGGTTGGTGCAGCCTCGAAAACAAATGCAACCTCAGGAGCGATTGCCAGGACGCTGCCAAGGATCCGCTCTATTGGATCTCATACAAGAGCGGACGTTGCACGACGATAACGAGCGTATCGCCTTTTCAGTTGCAACGCACGACGGCTCGCACCCTCGAGCTCGTCATCGACAATCTGCCAACCTTGAATGGGCAATTCCTTTGCGCTTTTTCCGCCCTCGACAAGACTCTCATCACGAACGCGACGAGAAAATCCTTCGGTGTTAATTGCACAACGCCTAGGACCGATTTGTTACCCTCGATTCCCGCGCTTCAGCATCACTTTACGGCAAAATTATCAGTCAGAATGACCAACGGGCCTGACCTCGTTGCCACAAACTTCACGTTCTTCGATTGCAACACGTACTCGTCGTGCACGCAGTGCGTTTCGTCGAGCTTCCCGTGCGACTGGTGCGTGGACGGACATCGGTGCACCCACGACACCGCGGAGAATTGCCGCAATGACATACTCGTGACGGGCGTAGCGGTGAGATATTTTCTTATTTTTTTTTTAACTTTTTAACCTTTTTTGTAATCCTTGTTACCCTTTTAGACCATTTTTGTCATCTTTGCAAACAATTTTCATTAATTCTGTACCATCTATTATAATTTTTTCAGTTGTTGCCATTTTTACTATTTTAAACTATTTTTAATGCAACTTGTGATTGGGCCGGTGCCAATACGAAACAACGCAATTTTGTGAAAGGCGAACGTATTTTGAAAGCAAGATTCTCATCCAAGCCTCTAATTGATTGGTTTCTTGTACATTTTCGAAATAATTTTTCTTGTGGAATCGGACTTCCAACTCCTTACTCGAAGTGCTTTCACAGTGCTTTACGCCGATTTTATGTTTTTAATTTTTATTAAATACTTTTATCGCACGGCTATGTATATTTGTTATTGAAAGCTTAGCCCCGAATGTACTTTGATTTTCCGCCACAGATGTCATATCGCCATTTGACACATTCCAATACCGCATTTGCCGAGGGCACGGGTAAACCCGTACGGATATACTGCCGTCATATGGAAGAAGGCGGCATCTACAAAAAATCGAAAATGCGTTTTACTATACAGAACGATGGGACATTTTGTACACAGTCCAACGATACCAAAAACACATTTTCTATTTTTTTTGTAGATACCGCCTTCTTCCCTATAACGGCAATATAGATGGCCCTATATTTTTTTGTTTCTCTGGTGCAAACACTTTAACTCAAGTATCTGCACCAAGGTGTCAGAAGTATTGGCTTTCCGCTCACTGGTTGATGCGCCAGCCGGTGCACGGTTAAGTGGTCACTGCTCCAACTATTGGCCATGCACAATGCTGCTTAACTCGGAGTAGCGCCGGAGTCGAACCCTGACCGCCTATCTACCAGTTTCGGTCATTTTTTCACCATTACCATATTTTAACCATTTTTGTAATCGTTTGCACCTATTTTAAACCATTTTTACCATCTTTTCAAACATTTTTTTAACATTTATTACCATTTTTACTATTGTTATCATTTTTTCAAACATTTGCACCATTTTTCTAACACTATTTTCACCCTTTTCAACCACTTTGACCATCTTTTCAAACATGTTTGTGCGGTTTTTGCCATTTTTTGAACCATTCACACCCTTTTTTAACCACTTTCACCACTTTTTCAAAAAAATGTCATCATTTGTTACCATTTTTCCGGTTGTTACCATTTTTGCTATTTATGTATCTTTTTCTAAATTTTTGACTATTTTCTAAGCGTTTTAACTATTATTAACAACTTTTCCGACATTTTTGTACAATTTTTACCATTATGTTTTTTTACCATTCTTTTACCATGTACCATTCGTTTCCATTTTTTACCATTTCTTACAGTGATTTTTCACGCGTTTGGTATTCATTTTCGGGGCTTATTGTCATTCACGCTCAATATTTTCACTCCCTTTTCCCGTGTCTTTTGTCGGTCACGATTACTAAATATTTTTCGATATATTCTTTTCCTAATCTTTGAGGATTCATACATTGCGCTTATTAAGGGGTAAGGCCATAGTAGAATTTTCAAAAAATCGATTTTTTTTCTCGCCAAAAACGGTGCTTTATGATCATAAGAATAAGGTGCTATTAGATTTATAGCAAGACATTTTTTTCACCAACTTTGAGCGTATAACGTAAGCCCACCTCTGGCACGGGCATAGAGTACCTAAAACTTTAAACGCGTTTTTCCCAAAACAGCTTTTTTTCAATTGGCATGACAAATAACGTCAACAATTTTCACTCGATTTACTTCAAATTTAAAATTTATGTTCCTAATTGCATTTCGCAGAGAAGTACGTACGGAATTTCCGATTTATCGAAAAGTTTTCATTTTATGAGCAGTTTTATAGGAATTTTTTCACTGAAAATTCATTCAAATACCTACAACTCAATTCAAATGACTACAACTTTTGAATAAAACAATATTTTTAAAATTCCGTACGTACTTCTCTAGGTATTTTAATGTAGATTGACGAGAATTTTTGTTTTTTTCTCTAGGTAAAAAATTGTTACCTATGTCACGTAAAATGTCACGCCGCCGAGCGCCTAAAAAAAATAACAAAAGAAAATATTAGTAATCGGCCATTTTGTACATCGAAAAAAAAAAATTCTAACAGCTCGGTATTCATACTAAATAGATGTGTAATTAATTTTATGAGTGAATCACTTTTTCATACGAAAAAATTGTTAAAGTCGCACACGATTTTATACCCGTTACTGTGGCGTAACCCTTTAAATTCGTTCGTTCGTCGTTCATTTCACATTTTCAAACATTTTACTATTTTCCATTCTCTTTGCATGCCTTTTTCTGGGATTGTGATGAATTTTTCTCCATATTTTCAGGTCTTAGTTTTTTCTATATTTATTTTCCTGATTGTGCAACAATTTGCTTCGTTTTTAACAACTTTTTTCGGACTTTCGAACATCTTCGTTTATTCGGAATATTCCCTTTTTTGGAATATAGTTTTTTAAATTGTAAATGTCATATTCTTTTCTTTTCATGTTCGTTTATTTGCAATATTCCCCATTTTTTGGAATATAATTTTTTTAATTGAAAGTATTATATTCTATTTTTTTCCATGTTCGTATGTCGTATAAATTTTGCGAATTTTGTTATCTTCTTCGTATGTATATTTATAGATATATATTTATCCGTCTATTTCGGATTTTTATTTTTCGCGCAGAGAACTGGCCCTAGTTACAGAAGCGGTCCGGCCTTCTGTCCGACGATCAATGCGACCGATTCTCAAGAGATCCTCGTCTCCTCTGGCATCAAGAAGATCATACGAGTCAAAGTGCACATAATAGGGGTGAGTAAGGTTAAATGCGAGACGGGCCAGAAATTATTTATTCGTAACTCTATACTCTTCCCCAGTTCTCCTTCTCACACACTAGTCCGCGTTCTTTCGTACCCTTGTCTCCCTGCTTCTCTCTTTCACCTACTTCTTATTATCTACGATATTTTTTCCATAGAAAGCAATTGTTAATAGTCAAATAAAAAGAGGACCCAAAATTTCGCAAATATAAATGACAGAAATGGGGAAAAAATAAACAAAAAACGGAAGACGCAACAGTGAGCAAAAAATATTTAAGGACAGGTGATTAAATCGAGAACAATAGATACAATAAGTAGGGGGGGGGGGGGGGATTTTGAAAAATAGCAAAATACGACAACATAGTAGGAAAAATATACATATAATACAAAAAAGCAGATGAAAAATAAAAGCAGAGGGACATGACCAAAAATAGACCTATACAGCACCAAAAATATCATAGATGGAGATAGTCAATATAAGGATGAGATAGAACAAAATATCGAAAACCCTAAATAGCAACAGAAAAACCAGTTACGAATAGAGGACAAATATACGATGAATAGGAGAGATAGATATAGATACATCGAAAGAGAATCAAAATCGAACCAAAAGTAGAAAGAGATCGACAACGGCAGAATGAAATGAGCGATCAATGGCGAAAAATAGATGCAATAAAACATATCAGAAGAAGTCAAATACGGTGAAATAATTACGAAATACAAACCCAAACAAAAGTAGTAAAAATAATGCTGTAAAACCCCGAAAAACAGCGAAGAATAAAATACCTACGAAAAAAACAAAAAGAAATGGAAAAACAAATAAGAGAAAACACAGAAAAATAAACGTAGTTAGAAATAGTGAAAACAAATATTAAAAAAGAAAATCCGGTGCGTTGGTCTAGTAGTTAGCGTGCTGGCCAGCGGACCGGGAGGTCATAGGTTCGAATCCCAGTCGCGTCGCTTTCATCGTGGAATGTTTTTCTTCGAGATTTCTCGGGGAAAGACTACTAGTTCCGTGATTAGGAGGCGAACTTGGGACCGGCTGTATCGGTATAGGTTTTCCGCAGTTTCCCTATGCCCAAGGCAGATATGTCTCGGTGAATACGATATAGGGGAGAAGTCGGCTGCAGCCGTAAGGTGAGGGGGGGGGGGGGGGGGGGTATTGGAGATATAAGGGGGGGGAGGTAGTGGAATGGCAGGTAGAACGAAGTGGCGGCGGCTTGGGGCACATAAAAAGGGGAGGACCCTGTACGGCTGGAACAAACAATATATATATATATATATATATATATATATATATATATATATATATATATATATATATATATATATATATTTATATATATAAAAGACAAAGAACCCGAAAACAGAACAATATCGAAAAAAATACAGTAGAAAAAAATTGCAAATAAAGCCGCCGAAAAAGTAGAGAAGAAAAACCGTAGTCAAAAGGAGTAAAAAAATATCGAAAAACGGAAGAAAAAAAATAGCAAAGAAGAGAAAAAGAATCCAAAATAAAACAAAGTACAGTGAAGCAATACATAGTAGAAAAAAGGAAACAGAATACAGGAAACAGAAAAAACCCAAAACAGGATGCTAGTCAAAACCACAGTGGAAGGAAACCGTACCCAAGGACGTTAAAAAAAATACAAAAACAGATTTAAAAAAAAGAAAAAATACCACGAACCGAGAAAAATCAAACCGTCCTCTCTGTCCACAGCAATTCATAATCCAGACGCGTTTCGTGTGCCAATTTAACATCGAGGGTCGAGTGACGAGCGTGAACGCAAAGCTCCTCGGCGACACGATTTACTGCGACGAATCTGAGTTCTCCTACACGTCACGTACCCCGAACATAACAGTGCCATTCGCGGTAATATGGGGTGGCTCGAAGCCTCTCGACAATCCGGACAACATACACGTGGTGATATATCGTTGTCGGGATATGGCAGAGAATTGCGGCATGTGTTTGGCGATTCCGGCGAAGTACGACTGTGGCTGGTGCCAGAGCTCGGAGCGTTGCGAAGTCAAGGGTCAATGCAATCGCGGCAATGGTATATGGCTCAACAGAAACATGACGTGTCCAAACCCAGAGATCCATTCGTTCGAGCCGATGATGGGACCCTGGGAGGGTAATACAACGGTTACCATAAAGGGAATCAATCTCGGCAAGACTTACAACGACATCTACGCGGGCGTAACGGTAGCTGGGGTGGCTTGTCAACCCTACGAGAATCTTTACGTTAGGACGAAGCAAATAATTTGCAGGGTCGACGGCCCGGGTGAGAAGCAACTGAGGCAAGGGCCCGTGATTGTGAAGATCGAGGACTACCGGGGCCAGTCGGAGCAAAACTTCGAATTTGTCAATCCGGTGATAACGTCGATAAGCCCTAAACACGGGCCGATGAGTGGAGGCACCGTGCTGCGGATAACCGGAAAATACATGAACGCCGGGAGCAAGATAAGAGTTTACGTCGACGAGTTGCCGTGCTCGATCATCAGCGCCGAGTTCAATGAAACCCTCTGCATGACGAGCGCGAGTGACGTTAAACGCATGGGCAAACTGGAGATGACCTTCGACGGTGGGAAGCGAAGCTACGATGGTTTCTACGAATACGTTGAGGATCCGTCGATCGAGAGCGTCGAGAGCGGCGTCGCGAGACAGATGAAGGTACCGAAAGGCATACCCGCAGGAGGGATCAAGATATCTGTCACCGGGAAGAATCTTGGCTACATACAGGAGCCACAAATGTACGTTTACTACGACGAGAAGATGTTCGTTTCGAGGTGCGAGGTGCTCAGCCAGACGAACATGGACTGCAGGTTAGTGGTGTGATGGTAGTATTGATCCAGTGGCCGTTGGTTCGGTTAAGAGGGATGGAATTGCGGCTTAGTTAAGGCGTTGCTAAATCAGGGGTTCGAACCCTATATTTTGAGATTGCATTTGTTTGGTAAGGGGCGGAACCCAAACGAGTAGCCGTTACTTCGATGATGAGGGGTGGAATCGTGATTTACGTAGATGTTGTCAAACCGGAAGTTTGAACTCTAAATTGGGGCTTTGGGTTTATTTCCTATTGAGTGGAACCCAAACAACTAGGCGTTACTTCTATAATGAGTGCTGGAATCGTGATCCACTGAGGAGTGGTCAAAGCGGAGATTTGAAAATTGGGCATGTAAATGGGAATTGGGAAAATTGGATTGGGCTTGTTTCGTAATGGGTGAAACCCAAACAAGTAGGCGTCACTTCGATTATAAAGGCCGTCTCAAAATGACCTGACATTTTTTATTGCGCGCCATTTTTTGTGGCGTACATAAAGTACTAATCCTTGATAGCTGGCATCAGGAAGTATTGAGGTTTAGTCATGGAGAGTTGCACGATCGAGCAACGCGTAGAAATTGTTATGTGCTACATTGTTACTGCACAGTTATTGCAGACGAAGTTTCATGACGAATTTAATTGGCCACCTAGATCGTGCGATTTGACGCCATTCTTTCTTTGGGGGTTTCTGCAAGGAAAAGTGTATGCCAATGATCCACATATCATTCCAGAACTCAAGAGAGCAATTGGACGCACCATTAATGAAATTAGTGCGAAATTATGCCACAACATTACAGAACTTTTCGTCACAAGATTGGACGTTTGCAAACGTTGGGACGAGGCGGCCATTTATCGGAATTTGTGTTCCACACATAACCTCCATGTTTGTACCTTATATTAAAATAAAAATATTCGTACTTTTCAAATAAATAATGCGTTTTATTAATAAATTTAAATGTCAGGTCATTTTGAGACATCCTACAAAAGGCGGAATCGCATTTCACTGAGGAATTGCCAAATCAGGAGTTCAAACCTTAAACTAATAGACAACAAAAAAAAAACTGGTTCAGGACTTCCTCTAGCAAATTGCAAACAGGAAAGTCATCAACCGTGAAAGGTGAATTCGCATTGTATTCCGACCGCCTCGGCTTCAATTCCATGTATGCAAGAATGAGATTACTTCCCTACGACCGACAGAATCTTTTAAAAGGTGGCAAATCCAAACAATCGAAAAAATACTCTAAATCTGTTGTTTCCCAAAAGGCGTACATTTGGGGCTCAACGTCGTTACGGTTGCGTACATCTGGCAACGTCGTTATGGCTGCAAAAATGACGCGGAGTTTTTCAGATCCCCAGGTATCGAGGTCCCGGAGCATGTGACGCTGGACGCGGAGCGTCCGCTTGCCTTGGAATACGGTTTCCGGATGGACAACGTGACCGGTGTACAGAATCTCTCGCAGAGCGGTTTCAATAAGTTCCTCCTCTATCCGAACCCGATTTATGAGAAATTCGACGAGGAGGTGAAGTACTACAAGAGCGACTATCTAACGATAAACGGGCAGCATCTGGACCTGGCTTGTCAGGAGTTGGACGTGACGGTCCAGATAGGTAATTCGTTTTGCAACGTGACATCGCTGTCTCGTCAGCAATTGACGTGTCGTCCGCCGGTGAGTCAGCCGCCGGCTCTGGATGCTCAAGGTCACGCGGACAAATTGTCGCTTCCGGAAGTGGTAGTGGTGGTCGGTCAGGCGCTGAGTTTTCGAATTGGGAAGCTGAGCTACGCTTTGCCGCCGGGTCTGAACGGTCCGCTGTCGAAGCCGGCGCTGGTCGGAGTCGTGGCCGCCATCATTGTCCTCTTTTTCGTATTCGTCGCGTTCCTTGTTGCCTACCGGCGCAAATCGACCGAGAGCAATCGCGTGCTGAAGAACATGCAGGATCAGATGGACATTCTGGAGCTGCGTGTAGCGGCTGAGTGCAAGGAGGCGTTCGCGGAACTGCAGACGGAAATGACCGACCTCACGGGTGACGTGACCAGCGCCGGAATTCCCTTCCTCGACTACCGGACGTACGCGATGAAGATCCTCTTCCCGAATATCGAGAATCACATTGTCCTCCAGTGGGACCGACCGGAGCTCAAGCGCAAAGAGAAAGGACTGCGGCTCTTCGGCCAGCTCATCATGAACAAAACGTTCCTTCTTCTCTTTGTCCGGACCCTCGAGAGCAATCGTTACTTCTCGATGAGAGATCGCGTCAATGTCGCGAGCCTCATAATGGTCGCATTGCAGAGCAAAATGGAGTACTGCACGGATATACTGAAGACGCTGCTTGCAGAGCTCATCGAGAAGTGCATGGAGGGCAAGAGCCATCCAAAGCTTTTGCTGAGACGGTGAGTCCTGGTCTTTTATTCGCTCGTCTGCGGTTCTCTCGTTTTTCTATATTTTTTTTTTGTCCTACGGCGTTTGGGTTTGCTGGCTTGGCTCCTTGGCACGAATAACGTGGGACTGAGAGGCGAGCCAGGAATTGCAGCGAACTTGTTCGGGTGTGTTTGGGTTTGCTGGCTTGGCTGCTTGGCCCCAATAACGTGGTGATTTGGAGGCTGGCCAGGGATTGTATAAACCTGGTTTGGATTTGGGTCGGCGGGCTTGGCTGCTTAGCACGAATGACGTGGTGACTTAGAGGCGGACCAGAAACCGAATCGAGAATGTTTGGGTTTCTTTGGGTCAGACCCATGAATATTTCATCTACTTAGTCGCTTTTTTGTATCTTTAGCCTCCCTCCGGGGGCTAGGCTAAATCTGAATCGAGACTGGAACAATCTCGGCACTAGAGAGCTCTGACACTAACTCGGCTGCCACCCAGTCGAAACTTGCGAGTAAAACTGAAAATCGATCTGCTATAGCCGCTCCCCCAAGCCAGAGGGTGAGCGGCCACCGCAGTCCACAATTGTGTTGTCTGAGTAAACGGAGGGATCCAAGGATGACCGCCTTCTGCATCCGACCTGCTAGCAACCGGACACTGGGTTTGCAAAACGGTATGCCCGCCAGGTCTAATACAAAAGACACCTATATCCCCACGATCACGCTGATGATGAGGACAACGACAGTCACCCTAAATCTCCGGTGTAGACGACGCAGCTCGGCCAGGACAGGTTGATATTTGAGCCATTCCCCCTCTTCCGTTTGCGAAACGTTTGTCTCGGCCGGGACCGAAAATTCAATGACGTATATCGTCTTGGCGTTGAAATCGAAGAGCGCAACATCAGGCTCAGTCACTTGAAGCGGCTCGATGGTCGTGATCGAGAAGTTTCAATAAATCTTGCACCTTTCGCCCACGACAAAGGACTCAATATCTCCTGGTAAATAATGCGGCACGCCGTCCCTGTCTATCCCATACGAGTACCGTAGGTGGTAATACAACACCTTCAGGTCAGCGTTATGGCAATGGATATAGACAGAGACTGCATATACGGGCCAAACCGACAGTAGATGCATTGGAGTGTCCGGCGAATGTTTGCATGCACGACACGCAATGGTCGGCAGAGGCTGACCCATAGCGCGGCTGCGATATACCAGGGTGTTAACAAGTCCGTTTTAGCCGGCGTAGATGAGCCCTTCGGTCTCGGACATCAGTCCAACTAACCGCAAGAAGGAAAAGGTCAGCTGAATGAACAGTCCTTGCTCCTCGATGTGATGGAAAAACACACCGTGCATGGATGTTTTTCCGACACATGCCGCCGAGTCAGGACATTATTATTATTATTAGTTATCTCTCTAGTGGGGGCTGTGGCATGCGAGCGTGTACTTATATCCACCTAGTTGCCTGATTTCGGTTTTGCGTATTAGTCGTCTTTCACGTTTACGGATGACGTATCACTTGGCCTCCGGGCCCGTGTCCAAAGTTTACGCCCCTAGCCAAATGAAGGCGAAATCGTCCCTCCTAGCTTGAAGCAGCTTGCGTTTCCCTTCTAAGTTTTGAGTTTTTGACGATGAGTGCCAGGGCCTCGGGCACCTTTATTGACATGCCATTATTTTTATTGCCTTAGTCCCTGAGGACCGCTTCACTTCACTACGTCCAGTCAAGCTGGCGCCGGTATATGCCGACTTGCTTCGCGTAATCTGGACACTCCCGACTCCTTACCGAGTACCCTGTCTCTTAGCGCTTGGCGGGCGCACAGTTCGTGCAGGAGAGGATTTCTCTCTTTTCACGATTGTCCCACAAGTGACTTTTCACGATTGTCCCACTAGAGCCACAATATTCACACAACTGATGCGCGGCTTTGCAGTTCTTGGCCATATGGCCATATCTCAGACATTTAAAACATCAAGTGACATTCACATACTCTGCTGGCCTGTAGGCCTCCCAGGCAAGGACGCATCCTCCCCTCCCAAGTGCCTTTCCCATGAGCTTCACTGGGATCTCAATGATCCGGTTTGAGCGGTTTTGTTTGTTTTTAAATTTTTAGCATGCCACTATCACTTTCTTGAATTGCGCTGCCTCGTCCTTTATTTTCGAACGCAATTTGTTCTCAATCAAGTCTTCCTTGAGGTTGTCGCTATTAATGTCGATCTCTGGGCTCTTCAGCCACTAATTTAACGTCTTCCAGGTCGGCTATCTTAATCATTTCAACATCCTCCTAGGAGGCTACGTTAACGAGCGGACCAGCCGCTCTGGTCAGGCGTAAGGACACGATTTTTAATTTGCTTGCTTGGTCTCCAAGGCCCCTTTGCAGGTCGCTTCGTAGCTGTTCCTTCCCTCGAGTGCCTTCTTTGCCTTGGGGCCGAATGACAACCGCTCGAGTAGAACTTCGTCTAATTGGCCCCGGCCTGGCTGTCGGGGCTTGCGCGCTGACCGCCGAGCAGGCGACACCTGTTTTCGCGGCAGCCGCGTACGACTGCCTTGCACTCACTTTCGTCGATTGACGAAGACTTCTAACCGCTTTATGTTTCTTGTCCTGCATGCCCAGCTTAAGATTTGTCAGATCGAATCTGTGCTTCAGTTCCCTTTTTTCCTTGTCCGATGTTCTGTTTTTTCGCTTGTAATTGACCGCTATGGAAAGGAAGTCTTTGATACTTTTCTTGTTAATCTCATTGTCCTTGTCAGATAGGTGTTGTTGCATACCGTCTCTTTCCTCCTCGAGCCAAGTTTCCAGTACACCCGGGTCTTCGCCAGGTTCGGTCTCCTCAATAGACTGGTTTAGCTCTATTTCCGGCTTCAGAAACTCTTCCTCTTGGACCCAAAATTGAGTTTTAGACTGAGTTCTGACTTGTCTCTTATCCGGTACCACCGGTGACGTCCCGCGAGCGGGAACCGCCAGCAAGTCCGAACTGATCTGGCTCTCCTTAGATCTAGGCTTTCTTCGGTTCATTTTCGAAGTCAATGACCTCTCCGACTTCACCGATACCACACTGGCCCTTCTCCGCGAAGGCTCCGTGCATCGCCATTCTCCCCACAAACACCGTTGCCGGTGTAGTTTTTCTTTTTTGTTCGTTGTCTTCCATATTAGATCCCACAAGTGTGGTCGGAAAAGAAGTTCACCCAGGCCTTCTTCCATACCTGGGTAAGTGGATTATACAACCACCGCTCTCCTGGGGCGTGAAAGCTTGGCGAGCTAACGACCGGTCTGCTTTCCGGCCACACATCCATTGGCCGCCGCCTTGACCCGAACGCCGATTGAGGTGATTTTTGAAGAGGCTTTCTTCCTCTTGGCCCGAGCGGTTAAGCCAAGATCCTCGCTCCCGACTACGCCACATACGAACAACAACCCCCTCGCAGTTTCCATGCTTGAGGCGCGAGAACCGCTCGGGAGTCGCCGGTGGATCGTTGAGACATCATCGGGCCTACGATATTTGAGCTGGGAGCCCGGAGGTGCTACTCCCCATGTTGTCTGCCACCTACCTAGCTATTACAACTCCTGAGGAGCCGATCCAGGACAATCCGCTCGGTAGCCGTCATTGCCCGCCGACGTCGGGACTTGGGCAACTAAACGACGGAGTCTATTGGCAAGGCGCCACGCCGGCGTCGGCGGATCTCCAAGCCAATGGTCTCTGCCGCATGATCTGTCGCGTTGTAAAGAAATGTCCCAATTCCATGAAGCTCATGCTGGTGCACGATATCCAGGAGTGCGTCCGTGCTCTTTATTACGTTGCTTGCTATTCCGAGGACAATGCGGCCATGAAAACACTCCAATCCCAAGAGTCCACGCCTTCCGCTCTGACGCAGCATATACAGGCGCGGAGTGTATGATCGCGGGTGCAGACTCCGCTGGATGTTCGTTCCTTTTCGTCTGCCGCTGTCCAGCCGTTTAAACTCGTCTCTACGTCATTCGACAACACCAAACGAAAAGAGCAAGAACGGGACAACAAGCATGTTGGTGGTAGTGACCTTCTTATTCCCAGACGGACCTGATTTTCAGATCCGTCTGAGACGCCGCCTATACATGCTGCAGAGGGCCCGTTTGACACCCTCAGCGTCGTGTACAGACCGCTAATGGATGCCAAGATAACGGCAAGACTCTCCAGCGTCCAGATGTTTGAAGACGCTCTAGTCCACCAGCCGAACATCAGTCGCGACACCCTCTGCTCTCCTTCTCCTGACATGAAGAACTGCGCACTTGTCTACCTCGAAGTCCATACCAGCCGCCTGCGTATACGTCGCTACGATGTTCAAGAAGAGCCTAAGCCGTAGGAGCGTATAGCTTGGGATTCTTCATATAAAATAGATAGTACCCCCCCCCTCCTCCTCCCGGATAATCCTTCGTACCCGAGTGCAGCCCGCAAGGCGACAGATAGGGGTAAATTGAGACGCTAAACAAGAAGGACTAAGAAAACCTCCCTGGATAATCCCTCTTCTATACCCTACCACTCCAGTCGACACATTGCCCTCACTCGTTTTAACTGTGAATCGGCGATTTTTGCGGCTGGCTGGTTGTGCTCTGCACTGATAGCGCGGAAAAGCGCCTACCAGACAGCCTTCGTGGTCGCTTGTGACGACAGAGATCATAGCGTTTTAGTCAAAAGCGGGCGGGCTGGTCCGAGTTGTTGCGAGAGGTGTGCAAGCTCTGGGTGCACTTGGCTCCACAGGGTCTGCAACGTCGCCATGTACTCCTGCCGCGACGGCCTGATATCCCTCCAGCAGCGGGTGAGGTCCTCCTTGCATACCTCCGTCCTCTCGAGGCGCTGATTTCGAGCCGTGGTCGTTGCCGCGGATCCTATCCGGGTGCCCCTCGCAACTGATCTTTGGTCCCCGTCCGAAAGGGGCCGGCCGTGGGGGGCCTGACTAGGTAGAGTAGGAACCTAGTTTTCGGCGTGCTAGGTAACTGGCCTAGCACGCCTGTGGCTATTGCGAGGGAGTACTGTTGCTCTCCCCCGTGTGATGGTCAAGCCAGCTTCCCTATGCCTGAAGCTTCCCTACACCTACGTCTATTATTATGATTTCTATTATTATTGTTATTATAGTTATTGCAAGTGCAGTTTTTCATAATTCATCGCTGCATTTTTACAACAATTGGCATGATCCTCGTGGGACGAAATTCTGAACCTTCATTTTTCCGCACCCCCCTCAAAAGGCACTTTGCAGCACGTTTTTCATTTATTTTTTATACCCGTTTCCCCCCTTTTTTTCTATTTGCCCGTTTTTTTTACTTTTGACCATTTCACGATCGTTATTCTAGTCTTAATCGTTATTAAAGTGACTCGTTTATAACGGGCGCGCGCGCGCTTTCACCGATAATGATTTACAGAACGGAGAGCGTTGCGGAGAAAATGTTGTCGGCCTGGTTCACCTTTCTGCTGTACAAATTTATGCGGGAGTGCGCCGGGGAGCCCCTTTACATGCTATTCCGGGCGATGAAGCAGCAGGTCGACAAAGGCCCGGTGGACGCGATTACTTCCGAGGCAAGATACTCGCTGTCCGAGGAGAAGCTCATCAGACAGTCGATCGACTTCAAGCCCATGGTCGGTTCGCAAATACGGACGTATACGATATTTTAAAAAACTGTTCTACTCTTTTTTTCTCTAATACTTAAAAAAAAATTCTAAATGTATTTATTTACGCGTTATCCATTCATTATTTGTATCGTTTATCTTTTTATTCACTTGTTTAGGTTTGCTTGGGTTATCCATTTATTTATGCGTTCATTTAATTGTCGAATGTATATTGTAATATATGTGTGTGTGTGTGTGTATGATGTATGTTTTTTTTTTGCTATTTAGACGGCTTACGTCTCGATCTCGCAGCAAACCGTATTCGTGGGCGGATTGGACCCAAACACGGAGAACGTGCCAGTTAAGGTGCTCGACTGCGACACGATATCCCAGGTGAAGGAAAAGGCACTCGACACCATTTATCGCGCCACCCCGTACAGCGGGAGACCCCGCAAGGACGATCTCGATTTAGGTAAGAAATTGCGATGAGAATACCGCGATACTGGTAACGTGCATCGATTTTGTTCCTCAATTAATTCATAACATTCTTGACATTGAGAAGAGCCGAATGTTTTTATTCAACTTTCAATTCAAAAACGTACATATATGCACTGACATGCTTTGATATGTCAACGTCAATGAATTCTTATTTTTTCAATAAAAATGGCGATATGTGCATTGTTATATTAAAAATTGGTATCGATATATCGATATTTTGATGACTATATGGATATATCAAAGGATATTTCAAAAATATATACACTGCGACCTCGATTATTTGCAATGCAGCGAGAGTTGCTCCGCATCACACTTGCAAAAATCGAGGCTGCGCACCATTCACTCAAGCCGACTCTGCGAAGCTGACGTAACTGATAGCAGTGCCCCCCCCCCCCCCCCCCCCTCAAAGCCCTCCCTTATTGTCTAGCATGCTTCGAGACTGACGCTAGATTCTAGCGCTTCTCCCGCCATGCGCTGCACGGATCGATATTCGACATATAGTGGGGGGTCGTTGCATCTGTAGAGGTCCCGATAATCAAGGTCGCAGTGTATATATATTGAGAGTACAAATAAGTCTCCGCCGTTTGACAAAAGATGGCCCCACCAGGAGTTTATGGTTAAAATTGTCAGATGTAAAACGTCATACCGTAAGGTTGGACATCTGGCAAGACTATAACCTTGAAATATTAGCGATTTTGTATTAGCATCACATAATTTTTTTCGTGCGAAAATGTCGAGTTTTGGGCCGAATAATCGTCATTTGCGGGAACGAAGTGTACGAAGACGCGGAATTGGAAGCATTATTAAAGGGAGATTCGTAGCAAACGCAAGAATTCCCGCAAATTACGCTTATTCGGTTCAAAATTCGACATTTTCGCCCGAGAAAAATTATATGATTCTGATACAAAATCGCTGATATTTCAAGGTTATGGCCTTGTCAGATGTCCAACCTTACGATATGACGTTTTACATCTGAAAATTTCAACCATGTGGGTGGGGCTATGTTTTGTCAAACGGCGGAGACTTATTTGTTCTCCCAATATATTTTATTTATTCAATAACGAATATCAAAATGACTATTGCTATATTCAAATTGGGTTTTCATATATCGATATTTTTATGTATCGATAAATCAACGTAGAATACATTTTGAAGATATATATTAAAATGTAAATTCATATCCTAGATGCGGTTTGATATATCGATATATTAATATATTGATATATAGGGTGTCCCTCTTATCTCTGCCACTCGAAATAACTGGGTAATTATCGACGTCACAAAAGAATGTTCCAGACAAAAGTTTTACGGTGTGAAGGGGGCCATCAAATGTGACAAATTTTTTTTTATTTCTGTGGAGGCGCTGACGCACAGTGAAGGTCACCTCCACTTTTTAAAATCGAATGGCACATTTTTATTTCAACCATCTTGTGGAGCATCTAAAGCCGCATAAAAAACATTAGGGGGCCAAAGTCGTTCAAGATCAGTATCGATGATACAAATCTAAATATCTCGGATCACTACCAAATATTTGGTAGCGATCCGACACACACACTCTCAGATACACACACACGCGCGCGCGCGCACACACACACGCACACACACACACATATACATATCCTTATTTATGGAATGCAAAATCGATATATTGATATTTTGGGATATATATCTATATATATTTTTTAATTGTTTAATAAAAAATAGCAAAAATAGCAAAATAACTGTATAGAAAAAATGTATATCGGTATGTCTACATATCTATATACATATTGATATATCAGCGTGTATTTTCAATCGATATGTCGACATACTGATAGGTATATAAAAATGTACATATCAAAATATCGATATATCAACCTGCATTTGATATAATAATTGAAATTTGGTTACCCTTCCGACACAATAAATTATACAAGTACATTTGTTGTTTTTTTTTCCACGAAAAAAGCATTCCCTCCTCGCTGAGCAAGCGACTTAACGAAATAAAAATGTAAAAAAGAACATTAAAACACAATAAAATGTTCGATGGTGCCTGGCAGAATGGCGCACCGGGACATCCGGCCGGCTGATCCTTTACGACGAGGACTCGACGACGAAGACCGAGGGCGAATGGAAGAAGCGGAACACCCTGAATCACTACAGGGTACCGGACGGGGCGTCCCTCAATCTAGTCTCGAAACAATCATCGATATACAATTTGTCGATACTGTCGGAGAAAACGGACAAGTCGCATAAATACGAGACGCTGAATCTGAGTAAGTTCAGCTCAGCGAGCCCGCCGTTGTCGCGCGCCACCTCGCCCCTCAATCACGATCACGACGGGGGCCTCAAGTGCTGGCATCTCGTCAAGCATCACGACACCGACGCGCAAAAGGAGGGCGAACGTTGCAACAAAATGGTCTCGGAGATTTATCTCACGAGGCTACTCGCGACGAAGGGAACGCTCCAGAAATTCGTCGATGATTTGTTCGAAACGATATTCAGTACGGCGCATCGGGGTTCGGCCTTGCCACTTGCTATTAAATACATGTTCGACTTCCTTGACGACCAGGCGCTGCATCACGGCATCTCCGACCCCGAGGTCGTTCACACATGGAAGAGCAACTCCTTGCCACTTAGGTTTTGGGTTAATCTAATCAAGAATCCCAACTTCGTTTTCGATATACACAAGTCGAATATCGTTGACTCGTGCCTCTCGGTCGTCGCGCAAACCTTCATGGACAGCTGCTCCACTTCCGATCATAGATTAGGTGGGTCGTTGCTCCGCCCAATGCGCACACGGGGATTAACTATGTTTGGTTTTTTAATGGATTTTTTATAGTGGTTTTGATATTTTGCCTGTTTTTGTTAAGTAATTTTTTACACTACCTTTTTACGTATTTTCTTATTTTGTTTACTCATTTTTCTTCCACTACTTTTGACCTATTGTCTATTTTTTTAAAGGAATTTTTTCACCAGTTTTGACCTCTTTTTTATTCTTTATAATAGTTTTTCAATCACCACTTTTTACTTTTTTTTAGTAACTTTTTTTGGCCATTTTGTTTAAACGTATTTTCTCATTTTTTAGTCACTTTTGTTTAACCATTTTTTAAATGTATTTCCCATATATTTTCTTTGGTAATTTTCTTCATTACATTGGTCTATTTTTCGTATTTTTAAGTTATTTTCACACTACCTTTTACCTCTTTCCTATTCTTCATAGTAATTGTTAATTCGCCACCTTTTACCTATTTTTCAGTAATTTTTCTTTTACTACTTTTTATGTACATTCTAATTTTTGTAAGTAACTTCTCTTTGATTACTTTTAACTTATTTGAAACAAATTTTATTAACTTTCCTTTTAGTAAGTTCAATAATGTATACACTACTTCAGACCTCTTTTCTATTTTATTCAATAGTTTTTAATAAAATACAAATAAAAACCACTTTTCATCTATTTTTTTACGCCGCCAGTAACTTTTCTTTCACTACTTTTTCGTAATTTATCATTTTTTAAAATAACTTACACTACTTTTGACCTCCGTTCTATTTTTAATTCACGAACAGACTCGAAAGAAACAAAATGAGAACATTTTTTTAAAACTTCATAATTTACAACCCATTTTTGTTTTTTCCCCAAATTAATTAGTCGAAAACGAAAATCATTTTTCCCATTTGGTTATGACCTTTTTGCCCTATTTTAAATCATTTCCATATTTTGTAACTATTTCGCTATTTTCACTTAACTTGTTAATTTTACAGGCAAGGACTCGCCGAGCTCGAAGTTGCTCTACGCGAAGGACATTCCATTGTACAAAGAGTGGGTGGAGCGTTACTATTCGGACATAAAGATCATGCCCGCCATATCCGATCAGGATATGAACGCGATGCTCGCCGAAGAATCAAGAGTAAGATTTGAACGCAACTTTTTTTTATTTTTCCTTTTCAGCCCCCGCAGTATTTATACACTGATATATCAATATTTCAACATATCAATATGTTGATATACGTTCACGTTTTACGCATACGAGTTTACATATATGCACGTGTTGAAGTATTTCAATATTTATTAATGTATTAATATATATATATATATATTTTAATATTGTATATTATTTGTAACAAATTATTATTTTTTGCGCGGTACACAACGGAAAATGTTACTAGGTAATGTAAAAGTAATTCGTACAACATTTGAGAGGTCTAAACATTTTTTAGGTAGTGCTCAAACGACTTGGAATTTTTTCCTTCGATTTTTCGTCAATTTTTCTTCCCCGTCAATAGACATCATAATAATATGATTCAAACAATTTATCCAACTTATGTTGAGACAGATATTCGTTGAACGATTGAGTTCGATTTTTCCGTAAATAATTTTTTTTCTATGCTACCCACTCCAATCTTAATTTTTGTAACCTTTTAAAATTGATGCAAGGTTGAGAAATTCCTATTCCGGTTTCGCTCCAAATATTAGTTATTTTGTCGATAACGTTTTGTGTACTCCCTCGAACACAAAATTTAAGAATATTATGATGGTGAAAGAATAGACTTAATGCTTCTCTGTTCGTGGGTAATTTTCGCTCCATAAATTCTTCGATTTCCGACCCAATCAGATAAATTTCGGCACTTTCACTATCGTCCAAACCCACGATCATTTTTTACATCTTTTTCACGTGTCCTGTGACGTACCTCAATACAGCAACTACTGCAAACAGTCAAATGAATCGCGAAAAAAAACTCATGGACAGTCAAAGAAACAAAAGTGCAGTAGCGTCAACAGTGCCGCGGTTTGTAACTCTCGAATCCGTATGACTTTGTTTTCTTACTCCAAAACAATATATTAGACAAAAAAATACGCATACTTGTTAGACGTTCAGTGATGTAAACACCGTGTTCTTGTTCATTAAGTGGTTGATATAATTTTCACAATCGCATTACGTATAGTGATTCTTAATCTGCAAATACAGATTGTTTATGGTAAAAAAAATTGTGTATTGTTACAGAAAAAATTAAATCAACACTCACGTTGGATCACGCACTAACATGTTCTGCATCGAAATAAAAAAAAAATTAATACTCCGATAATCATGAAAAAAAAAACATAAAAACGACGTTTGTGCACTAACTAAAAAATGGTTTAGAACCCTCAAATTTTGCAAAACTTTCTTTTTCTGAACATACTTCAATTTTAGGTTGAGAAGAAAAATCGATTTTTTTTAACAACCCTCATATATATACACTGCCGGCCAAAAATTTGAGTACACCAGTCGAAATTTCTTGCTGCACTAAAAGTCAGATAGCGGATTCAAAAGTGAAGATAATCAAATTTCCCACGCGGCGTTTTAACCCTTTAACTGCTATTGCAAATTTGCTACGTTCACTTTGACCCCGTCGGTAAAAGCGTAAGGACGCTATAGCGGACAAGCTACTTCACAGTTCCATCAATCTATGCTAGATGCAGCTACAAATGCCGGGATAGCTTAAAATTCAAACGTAAACATATGAATTATAATAGTATGGCAACAATGTTGTCATGAAAATTTACGACGCTTGCCTCACCTGCTGCCCGTTTTTTGTCCAAAAAAGTAAGTAAATGGACATTCTTGAAATATTTTTTGATATCATTGTGTAAAGGAAGCTTGACTGGACGAACTCGGCTTTGAAGATTTTTTATTGAATTAGCATAAGAGTTCGAACCGAGCGGGAGAAAATGTTAGTAGAAAATTTGCTACATTCCAAAAATATTACTTCCCAGGCCCTTGTCGACAAAATTATGGTTGGATATTCATATTTAACCCTTTTTTAGCTATACTACCAGAGGAAATAATTTTGAGCCATCCATAAATAGGCGTGGCCATTAAAGGGTTTAAAAGGACAAATTTACCTTCATTTTGCCTTTTTAGGTAATTTTGTACAATTTTTTGAGCCCGGTACCCCTTTTTGAAAATGGATATTTTTCAGCTTTTCTTTGCACGTCTGAAACTGCCCGCATAATTTCTAGCGAATTTCTTCGCTCGTTTTTTCCATGACAAACTTAAAGAGGGTATCAAAACCTACATTTTCGTTTTTTAGAAAGTTACGTACGATTTTTTTTTGCGCCAGTATTGCATTTTTAGCTAAAAAAGACATGCTTTAGAAAAATAGGCGTAGTCCAATAACTATGGGGTTTTAGAGAAAATTTCAGGAGGGTAAAAAGTTGCATTGGAGTAGCCAGAATTTTTTAAGAATTTTTTTTGAAAATTTTTATTTTACAATTTTTGGTCTGGACTCTGATGAGTGGAGGGGCTCCATTTGGGGATTATAGGGTTTAGGGCAATCTATCAAAAAAGAATTTTTTTACTTTTTCATTTTTAATCAACTACAATTTTTCAGAAGTAAAAAAAAATTATTTTAACATTTTTTTCCGAATTTTAAAGATATAAATTCAACAATTTTCCGACTAGAACTCGGTGAATCATCCTCGGTTGAGTTGTTTTGTCTCAAGACCTATCGGATTTAAGACCAAACATTAAAAAGAAAAAACTTTAAACTTTTGAACTTGTTTTTCAACGCAAAAAAATATAGTCAATCACTTACCTTATCTATACGAGTTTTACGTTGAAAAAAAAATCGCCTTTGCGCTGGCCAGATCATATTCATCGATATATTCATTTTTTCGCTATAATCTGATATGATATGCCTTGATTGCGGAAAGTAATAATCATGCCTCGTTTTTTAATACGAAGTTCTTTATATTCAGTCAATTTTACACGTTACAACCTTTGGGAGCAGGAAAAATTAAAAAAATTATCCCACGTAGTATTCCCTCATAAGACTGTTGAAACGAATCCAAAATACTTTGTATGACTTTCACACGATGTAAACAGAGACTCCAGATAAAAAAGTATGTCTAGTTGTAAGCTTCGCATTGAGTGTATAAAGGTGAAAAATTGCTCTACACGAACCTGGCGATATTTTTTATTTTTTTGATTTTGTTTCGACAGTCTTGTGTGTGAACGGTACGTACGAACATTTCCAGCAACTGCGTGGTATAATTTATTGGAATTTCTCCTGCTCCAAAAAGTTTTTACGTGTAAAAATGGCTAAATATAGAGAAATTCGTATTGAAAAACGAGCTGTGATTATTGCTTTACGAAACGAAGGCATGTCATATCGCAAATATCGTGAACGTGATTGACTATTTTTTTTGCGTTAAAAAAAAGTCTTAAATCCGATAGGTCTTGAGACACAACAACTCAGCCGAGGATTATTCTCCGAGTTCTAGTCGAAAAAATTATTGAAATAATATTTTTTTAAATTCTGAACAAATTATAGTTCATTAAAAATGAAAAAGTAAACAAATTTTCTTTCTTGATAGATTGTCCTAGACCCCATAATTCCCAAATAGAGCCCCTCCACTCATCAGAGTCCCGACCAAAAATTGTGCCAATCTGGCGAATTGTGAAATTCGCCAGAAGTTATACGGGCAGTTTTAGACGTGCAAAAAAAACTGAAAAATAACCATTTTCAAAAAACCGTACGGGGCCCCAAAATTAAAAAAAATTCTAAATAAGCAAAATGCGTATATATATACATACAGATCAATATATTAGTGTCGGTTTTATGAAATATTGAAGGATCTCGTCAAATATCGATATATTGATACTTGCCATATATTGCTACATATCGTCATATATTTATGCGTATCGATGAAAATTAATGTTCTAATATGTTGTTATATTCGAAAGACCGTTATACTGATGCATAGCGATATCTAGTTATTATAAACATATTATGGTATCACAAGATCTCCTAATCGATATTTCACGACACCAATATATCGTGATATGTTAATGTTTGCTACATATTTTATACATTAATATATTCTCACACAATTCGATATCTCTGTAGGTATGGGTTCATATTAATATGTACTTATTTTATATTTCATTTTTTTAAATTGGTTTCTTCCGCATGGTACACGCTGTTGGCGCTTTTACCTGTTCTCACCTGTCCCCTTCCATTTCTCCCTTATTCAAATACCGTACCTTCATATCTCTTCCCTGTTCCAATACCCCACCAGTACCTAACCCCCGTTGCGGTCACAGCCGACTTACGCTACACTATACCGCATTTGCCAAGGATACGCGGAAACGGTGGAAAACCCATACCGCACGGAAAAAAAGAAACAGTACAAAATACAGGGGCTACACAGTTCGCATTGGACTCGAGCGATTGCACACGGATATTACCTGAAACACAGTGCTCAAAATACAGTGTAGTCAAAAGTAAATTTTGACAGTTCAACTCTGTAATATAAATTTAACAAAACTTGTAATTTGACAGTTGGTTAATCTGTATTATGTGCAATGAATGCGCCAGTTATATCGACAGAGTTTATGTAGGTGTTTTGCCAGTGAAGTCCTCTGTTCTAGAAACTGGTTAGCAACAGATATAGTTTCAGTTTTGAACCGTTGCTTTTTACAGTGTGAACACGGGAAACGTTCTTGTTTTAATACTGTAATTCAAACTTGATGAACCCCGTAATTTAATAGTGCAACAAATCGTATATTATACAAATTTCGGGGTAAAAATCACATTAGATGGCGCTGAAAGAACTGCCAGTCCTTTGTATCCTGGTCGTGCCATGCTCGAGACAAGTCCTAACCACCGAATACCGTTCACAACGTCACACTATAAATTTGATTATAAAAATAAAATTAAAAAAAATCGACGAAACCTTTGCTTACAATGTGTGTGTGTGTGTGTGTGTGTGTGTGTGTGTGTGTGTGTGTGTGTGTGTGTGTGTGTGTGTGTGTGTGTGTGTGTGTGTGTGTGCGTGCGTGCGTGCGTGCGTGCGTGCGTGCGTGCGTGCGTGCGTGCGTGCGTGCGTGCGTGCGTGCGTGCGTGCGTGCGTGCGTGCGTGCGTGCGTGCGTGCGTGCGTGCGTGCGTGCGTGCGTGTGTGTGTGTGTGTCACACACACAACTATATCAAGAATATAATGAAGTGAATGTGACACACAAAAAAAGTTTATCCATAAAAGAAGTTTGGGAAAAATGTGTAGAAAATATTAAAAAATCAGTCACATACACAAGAACTTACCTTTGTGTAAATAATTCTCTCTTTTTTATAATTTCTTGAATTATGTCGCACAAATTTCAACGTTCGCATCATATCGACTACGCACTACTAACTAGCAATCCTTTGTGTCTGATGTGTTCACAATATCAAACTGCGAATAAACCAGTGTAACTGTAAAAATCTCAGAGTGCACAGATAAAGTCACGAACTGTCGAAAGAAGAGTAAAACTACCGTGCCACACTGTGAAATTTAATGAATCACTCTGTACTCAATACAGTGTACACTGTAACTCTTGCAGTTTGAGTACAGTATAAAAATCAGTGATCTTATGTAAATTTTACAGTTGAATATTTTTACTGAAATCACTGATTTATTCACAATACCAGACTGTAAATAAATCAGTGTAACTGTAAAAATCTCAGAGTGCACAGATTACGTCACGAACTGTCGAAAGAAGAGTAAAACTACCGTGCCACACTGTACAATTTAATGAATCACTCTGTACTCAATACAGTGTACACTGTAACCCTTGCAGTTTGCGTACAGTATAAAAATCAGTGATCTCATGTAAATTTTACAGTTGAATATTTTGACTGAAGACACTGATGTATTCACAATACCGAACTGTAAATAATGCAGTGTAACTGTAAAAATCTCAGTGTGTACAGGAAAATTCGTCATTTTTGTAGGACAGAATTTACATTACTCTGTTTTACTGTAAAATGAAATATGGCACCTTGTTTTTCATGCGGTTTATACTGTGATTTTCGCTGTTTCTTTTTTTCCGTGCGGTATAGACGGCCCTGTATTCTTCCGATTCCTTGGTATACAGACATTTTGTTAAAGTATGTACACCAAGGTCTCAGAAAAATCGGCCTCCCGCTCACTGGTCGATGCGCCGCGGCTAAGCGGTCACCACTCCCAGTATCGGCCACGCAGAGCGCTGCTTAACTTCAGTGACCGCCCGATCCACTAGCGTCGGTTCTTATTTTATATTAATATGTAACTCATTTATGGTCATTGCGTATGCCAATTTAATCGGAAATTGCAACCTTTGACACTGGAATGGCAAGTCTGTGGGGATGATGGGTATGCGGAGGATGATATTGACAATGTCTGTCAGTCTGTGCGTCCTCGTCGCCCATAAAATATACCTCCACGAATTGTCGTTGTTGATTTAAGGCAGGTAGAAGGGAACCAATCCCGTGATACAACACCTGCCCCTGAATGGTGAAAGTAGGCGAAAAGCCTGGCATTATCACTACTTGGTCTGCCCCAAATGAGGTCGTATGAAAAGAAGAGTTGTATGTCTGAATTTGGTTAAGGAAACTCCATGATTCATCTGTTTCACATAAAAAGAGCGGTTTTAAAGGTTCGATTGGCTCTTGCAAACGGAGAACATGTACTTTGCCTCCACAGCAATACGTAGCTGATGTTTCTTCATTCCACTTTAAGGGGTCTTCTCACTTTAGACGCTAAAAAAGGCTATTTTCATGATTTTTTCCATCGGTTTATATTATAGATGTTGATATAATAGTTGTAACACTTAATAAATACACTTTCGAAAAACAATTTTAAAAAATGATTTATTTAAGTCACTATTTATATACGAAAATGGTAGCTTAAAAGATGTCCTAAAAAATCAAACGGTTTTCGATTCAGTATGTTAATGGCTATAGCGCATATCATACGATTTTCTATATATGCAAAAATAACCAAATGGCAGATATTTTTCGAAAAAACAAAAAAAAACGCGTTTTTTTACCGTGTTTGGCAAAAAAGATAGTAAATATCAAAATTTTAAAAAAATCCTTGGTATGCGCTATAGCTATAGTTGTAAAGAATATGTGGTTAAAATTTCATAAGAATCGGTTCAATAGTTTCGAAGATTTAATCAACAAGTCGTCGAAAAACGTTATTTCGAGAAAAACGCGTTTAAAGTTTGTTTGGGATACATAAATACATTAATTTTTTTTTATGTGTTTCGAAAATGTATTTATGTAGTGCAACAACTTTTATATCAATATCTATCTTAAAACTCTGCAGTATTGATACGCATTGCTCAATGATCCCATCGCTATAAGCCTAGGATGCCCATAAGTAATTGTTGCGTCGTAATGAAAGGCAGCTTTATCGAATGCATTCCACGCATTTCGAGTAAAGGCTGCGTTTTCTCAGGAATCATATTAAATCTCAAAGCGGCATGACGCTCAGCATCTTCCTGGCGACGCGACTGCGTTTGCTCAGCAGTCTCCGCAGCCCTAAGGGCCGCCTGATGATCAGCTTGCACAAGTCGTCGCAATTTCGCTTGAGAAGACGTTTCCGCCCGTTTTTGAACAAAACACACAATGATTAAATTAAACAGATAAGATAATTAACGTGGACTAAGACGTCCATCCTCAACCACACAGGAACAGGGAGTGTCGTCCCTTCACGATGCGTTAATTATTTTATCATTTTCTCCCTCTTTTCCGGGATCCATCTAATTCGCTGTCGACTATTGGTTCGAGCGTATCGACCCACGATTTCCACCTCCTTGGATATTGGTCGCTTTTCATACTTCTTGAGCAAGTTCGCGTTCGATGGTCGATACACATATCAACGGGCGATATGGCGGGGGAGAAATCGCGGCACCACGTCGAGACTATCGAAATTATATCATTCTGAATTTTCTGTCTCAAAGCATTTCAGAAAACTATACAATAGGAACGTAACAATAAATACCGAGTTCATTTTCTAAAAAACGCTGAACAAACGTCGATCAAACGCTGAACAAACATTCGACAATTTTTATTTAATGATGGGCGATAACGCTTTACTCACCGTAGGTACTCTCCTTCGTCAAATCCTTTGCCGAATTGTCTGTCAAATACAATCGATATCACTTCGTTTTCAAATGAATCAGAAAACTATGGTTCGTTGGTTAGTCAAATTTCTTTCTCGTTTAGTTATGCCTTCTGAACTGTGTTTGATGTCGAGTCTCTTGTCAAGACGAAACGTCAAAAGTCGAACCATGAACGTAGCTATGCAGCTACTTTCATATCTCAATTGTGTATGTTTCGTTAACTGTGACGAGACCTCACGCAGGGAGGTAGAGTGTGCCATGGGATAGAGAATAGAGTAGAATATGGCACGAAGAGAGTAATGTAGAGTATGCTATGAAATAACAGCTATGTGTGTATCCTCGTAGCTACTATTAGATGTTCTAAAATAAAAAATTTGCCGACAAAATTTTTTAAATATCATATCTCCGATTCTATTAAATAAGGATAATATTAACTATTTTCTATTATATTTAATTAGTACGCTATAAGAATGTAATTTCATTATTACATTAGATTTGAGGGTAATAATATAATTAGAAAAATATTAGATATTAGAATGAAAAGTATCTTATGTGTTTATCCAGGTCATAAACTATCTACACGTTAAATTTCATTGAAATCGGTCAAGTCGTTTTGGCGTGATTGAGTAACAATGAGACGGACTTTTAGATTTATAGTATTAATTAGGATTATACGTGAACAAAAATATCCATTTTAAGGAAATTTTACGTACTTTTTTCACTTTGCTGAAAGGAAATGCTTATTTCCGTGTTTGGCCAATCAAATCGATTTAAATGCAGACAAATTAAATGCAATTTAGGCGCGATTTTCTTTTTTAAATTTATCACAATGTTATAACCACGATCATAGAACCTATGACGGAGACGATAAAAATCGAATGCTACGCGGCGCTGGTGTTGCGCATGGAGCCTAGATACAGGAGGCCACACTCAGCCTCCGAAAATATTGCTACAGGGCAGACTAGAATTGCATCCGGCATACCGTATTCCGTACCACGGCACGGTACAGGCCGCCGAATCAGAGCTTTACTGGGCGTGAAACGCTTTTTTAAATCCGGCCATGACGCGGATGCCGGTAACGTAACTGATCCGAATACCTTTTCAGGCTCTGATCCGGTTGCCGTATCTATGGTTGAAACGAAAAAAAAATGCAAAAATTATCCTGCCTATATGATAATTAGAATAAAACGTATCCTGCCTCGTTGAAGTTTTTTACCTCCCCTCGGAATTGAACCTACGTCTTCTAATTCTAGAGCTGAGCGCGCTACCTATTTAGCCATTCCAACACTTGTGTAAACCTTCTTTTTTTTGCATATTTTTATCTTTCTAATTGTATTCTAAAGAATGTCAATAATTTTATTCATGGGGTTGAAGATTGCATCGCTGCAATGCAACAATAATTCGTTTTTTACCCGATTTTTCCTGCCTATTTAGGCTGTGAAAATAAGTCACACGTTTTTACATATTCTCATTCGCGTATTATGACCGGAATTTGCAAAAAGGGCTTTTGAAGATGATTTTGTAAAAAAAATTTAAGTTGTGCCAATAACATTTAATTTAATTGATTTGATTGATTACCTTCTGATGATGATATAAATAAACGAATGAAAAGGGAAGAAAAAAAGCGTCGCATTCCCACGATGCAAACTTCAAATTTATTTTGATTCGTTCTTTGTATCTTGATTTGATGATGACGGCGTCCGCATGGACACCATATTACTTTTATTAGAATCTTGCCAAAATTATGCACACAACAACTCAGTTGTTTAGTAGCCCCGAATAAGGTTATTCGGTAGACATGCGGCGCAAATCAGACGTACACTTCGAAGTGCATGGCGGATCGGCACCAGATGTCTATTGGATTAGCCGACCTCGGAGCACGGATGAGAAAAGGCAAATCGATCAGGCCTTGGACAGGTAACTTTAACAGATCCATGTGAGGGACGCGTTGCGGGTCGTCTGATGTGGGCCTGATTAATGCTGCCTTCTTAAATCGGTATCTGGGTAGTACTGATCCGGCACGGTAGTTTGTCTTTCTAATTTTTCAAAAAAAAAAACTCTCGTCACGTAGAAGGTAGCAATATTATCAACATTTTTACCAAGTTTTAAGTCAATCGGCTTAACAGTTTTTGAGAAATCCTGCACGCTAATTTCGAAAATGCAGTTTTGAAAAAACGGCCCTTGAAGTTTACGCTCACTCGGAATCTGTGCGGTGAGGCACATCGTTGACGGGCTGTAACGTTTGAAGTTTTTCGAATTTTCTTTTGAGACCTCAGGAAAATATTGTACCTATCGTTTAAAGAAAAAAAGAAGTCGATTTTTTTTATCGTTGTAAATGTATATCCCGCCTTATGTGTCAGAGTTTGAATAAAATTTAAGACGAAGTGATATGGTTATTGATTGATACGCAAAGAGAACATATAAAGCATGGTTTGTTTCAATCGAAAACTTTACTTTTTCGTTCTCGTTCTCGTTAACTTTTCAGAGTACAAAACGAGTATGTATGACCAAATTTGAGTCTGTAGATATAACTCAATTTCTAAATCGTTAATTACGTAGATAATTACAGAAAAAATACTTTCTCTTTATCGTCACACAACAATTTTCACACAATATAAAATTTAAATCATACAAAATTATATTTAAAAATGATAAGTTTATATAAAAAATGTACAACATTTAATTCTATCTATAGAATCGTTGACATCATTTTTCAATTCATTTTCTTTCATATTACACATTATTGATATTTTGGAGAGTGTGCTGTGAATATTAATTTTCATACTGGGGGACTCACTCATCTGGAGACATTGAAAAGAGAAAGGTAGAGAATTCTGAAAACTTGCAAGGACATACAAACGGATATCGGTAATTATAATAAACAAATATGAAACTTTTGAAACCGATGTGCTGGTTTAGTGGTTAGCGTGCTTGCCTCTGAAATCAGCATATCGGGAGGTCGCGGGTTCGAATCGCCGTCTCGTAGTTTCGGAGAAAAATAAAAACACTAGCGTGACGTAGGTGCAGTTCTCCGCGGATGTCCCGCACATGGACCGGTACGTGTGTATGTCGTGTGTGTATAGCTGTAGCCTGTGAGCTATTTCTCGACGAAACACGACTAGCGGTTGTATTGGTATAGGTTGTCCGCAGTTTCCCTATACCCATGACAGAACATGTCATGGTGAATGCGATACAGAGGAGGAAGTCGTCTGCGGCCGCAAGGTGGGGATCGATTGTGGATGTGGAGTGGAGAAAATGGTGGGGAATGTAATAAGGGGAAATACCTCGAAGCTACATAAGCCCAGCGTCCGCCGTAGCAAAGGCATAAAAAAAAATTCTGAAACTTTCGCAAGCCAATAATAGTTTTTTAATTAAATGAAGTGGAAGACGTACATTGTTGAAACAAAAAACATGGTTCAGAGCTAAGTATAACAGTCAAAAAAGACAATAATAAATATAAATCTGAATAATTTGACTTATTGCGCAGTATTTTTTAATAACGTAGTAACAATAAAAATTAAATGATTAATATAGTTAACAACAAGTAACGGACGCTCATAACTTTGCAGTTTTCTTGTTTGCTCACGGCTTTCGTTATTATTTTTATTGAACGATTTTGTCAAGAAGTGAACAGGCATTGCCATGTAAAAATCGATTATTTTCCGGGTCGTTTCCTCATAATGGTCCACGCACCCAATAGCCGGCAAACCTTTCACTTCGGATAATTTTTTAATGTTTGCTTGGAAGGTGTCGATTTTTACACCAAATTTCCCAACAACATCGAGAACAATCGACTGGAGGGTTTCTGTCGAATAAAATAATGCGTCACTCGTATAAATGAGACCTCCGAAACCTGGTATTCCGCCCAATTTTACCATATTGTACATACTGAAAATTAATTACAAGAGTGAAATACTGATAATAGTTTTTAATTATCGAATGCGGTGTATTATTGGTAACATCTATAACGAAAAACAACTTATTCCTAGCCAGACTCTCAGTAAACAAGAAAGTTTATTCTGTCGCCAATTATTGCATAAGTTACACTACAGGCAATAAAGTTTTCAGTCGTAATATTAAGTATGCTTAAACAAAAGACTCAACTTTTCTCGCTTTTGGAAGTTTTTCTTCAAATCGTCATGTGGAAATTATCGAGCCTAGATCGGCGGAAATGTTGACGTTTGCTGTCACGCTCGGTCTGTAGTGAGGGTACGTTATGTTTTGGCACGAGACGTTTTGGCGTGGGGACGTTTTTGCAGGAATGTACTGGCGCACAAGCAAATCCAAATAAAGTCAAATAAACCATAATAACACATAATACACACACACACACACACACACACACACACACACACACACACACACGCACGCACGCACGCACGCACACAAGATTTGTACTTATGCAGGGAAGCAACGTAATATCTCTATACATATAAATGAAAGTCCGTTTTTGTCTGCCTGTGATGAACTTCCGAACCAATGCACAGTGGGGCCAAATCCCAAAAAGCTGGCCAAAACTCGAAAGCGTTATAAATTTGACTGAAAGTCAGTATTCGGTGGTTTTCGAGGTCGCTAATTATGAATCCGAAGGGTAACACGCGTTTTGACCCGACGACAAAATAGTCTCGACAAAATATCCGCAGAACAAAATATCCTCATGACAAAATATCCGCAAGACAAAATATCTGCCGATATTATATACAGTTTAAAGTGTACAGTCATGCCGTTGAAATTTATTCCATGTCAAGTGTACAGTCATGCCGTTGAAATGTATTCCATCATAAAAAGGAGGAAAATTACTAATATGTGACGGATATGTTTGGGTTTGTTTATTTGTTTTGGTTTAGTTTGTTTGGGTTCGTTTCCTTGGGTTTGTTTGTTTAGGTACAATGAAGAAATTCGAATTATGCCCCCACCCCTCACACCACAGGATAAAACACAAAGGTGTTTTATCCTCATGACAAAATATCTGCCGATATTATACATAGTTTAAAGCGTACAGTCGTCCCGTTGAAATTTATTCCATGTGAAGTGTACAGTCATGTCGTTGAAATTTATTCCATCACAAAAAGGAGGAAAATTATTAATATGTGACGGATATGTTTGGGTTTGTTTTGGTTTGTTTGTTTGGGTTCGTTTCCTTGGGTTTGTTTGTTTAGGTACAATGAAGAAATTCGAATTATGCCCCCACCCCACTATCTCACACACCCCACAAAGGTGTTTTGCGCGCGACTCCGTTGATGTGGTGGACGACGTTTAGGATTTTGTCTCGCGGATGTTTTGTCATGAGAATATTTTGTCTTTCGGATATTTTGTCGTCGGGTCAGATGTGACGCAGCCATCCGAAGTCAAAATTTGAAATAAAAACAAAATGGCGGATTTGACATGAACCGCTTTTATAGAGAAAGTAAAAAATAGAGAGTGGCCATGAGATACATATGTTGTATAATAAATACGATAAAACATACAATCGGTTGGTTCAAAGTTCACGCATAGTCATCCGAAGAATAATTTGATTCACAATCAGTTGATTCAACTTTTTAATCGCTGGAGCTTCCTGTACTTGCTGGTACAGGACGCTGATACGTAACGCAACTAACAATAGAACTGCTCCTGAGAGCAACGACTTTAAGTTTTTTCGAGGCAATTCGCGCAAACTTGAAATAATTGCATCGGATATTAATAATAAGCGTGAAATGATGTTTTACATTGTTTTGGCTCGTGAACACTTTCTTGCAAAATCTTCACGAAACTTTTTAATGTATTTATAAGTAGACTCTTGAGCGTCTTCAGACATTAGTCGTATCGGCAATACCGATGAGTTTATCATTTCTGCGCTATGAATCAATACCTTATGTACCGAAGTTGGCATATAGAACCACGGATATAACTGCACAAAGTAGCGTGTTGTCTGTAAGGCATGATCTTGAACTTTTATGAAATCGATTTCATGGCCACTCGAAATTGTCTGCAATATGACATGGAACCGCTTAATGAAGTCCTCGTCAACCCCTGTAATAGCAGCAGAAATGCTTGAGTTTTCGAAAAATCGTCGAGCGGTATTCCCATCATTCGAGCTACCAAAACGAGACTTTGGTTGATCGACTATTAGACCCAATACGATACGGAAACCCTTCTGTATATTTGTTTTTCGGATTCTTATTTGATCCTTTTCTTTATCACTACGCGCTTGCCACTTTTTAATTTCAAGATAATATGCTACATGCAAGCAGCATTCGAAAAACCGTATCCATGCATGCAAAGTTGATAATCGAAACTGTAAATGATCTGCAGATACTTCCTTTTCTAGAATTGCATCGATATTGTTAAAGTCTTTTAAAGTTGCTTTCCATAAATAGCATCGTTGAGTAGACGTGATAAATAGCATTAAAAACTTTACCGTCTACCATGGTGAAAGCAAGTCGGAAAGAAACTCTTATTTCTTTTCCATCTATGATCTTTTCGAAAGGGACAAGATTGTTCTCTTGCTGTTTAATATAATCCATTTCGACACGAGTGGCTTCAAGACTCTCGTAAAAAAATTGGAACCTAATTGGTCTACAAAAGCGAGGAGATGACGGCCTCGGATTTTTCCATACAAGTCTAGCGTTTGTTTCTTGGTCGTCTGATACAAGCTGTAGTCGAACGATTGAGGTAAAACAAATATTAGCATCGGACTTGCTTCCATCATCATTGGTGAACTTTTGCTTGTACGTACTTTGGCCAGAAATGTCATCGCAGCCCCACTTACAAATTAAATTCAAGTTGCTAACATTTTCAGGAGACAAACTTTTGACGACATCCATTTGTGTTAATAATATTCTATCAGCTGTGTGATTCAGCAAAGCCTGCAATTTTACCTCAGCACTACATTCATTGACATAAATATCGACTTAGGCGGATAACATTTGAGCTTGGCTTGCTATGACAATTTATACGGTTGAAATAAATTACAGCTGTTCTCTTTACTTCTACTACGAAGCCCCTGATATTGTGATTTCGATAATTTTAGTTCCACTATGAGCGACAGAGCAGCATCGGCAGATAAAGTCGTTTCTTAAATCGCATCTATGAACTCCTTATACTTCTTAGCTTTAGATGCGTTCCCCAATTCCAAATCACGAACAATTTCCGCAGCATCTGATTTCCTAGATGAACGAAGGCTCATTTGAGTCGCATATGTCAATTCTTTCAAACTATGTCTTGCGTGTAATTCTTCAGTCCTCCTTCGTTTTGTCCGGTCACTAGACTTTGCAAATTCTCAAAAAGGCCAACCCAAATTATGGGATTTTTCTGAAGATTGTTTAGTTTCTTCGAAAGAAACAAACACGCTCAACCATTCAGAATATTTTTGCAGAAATTTGCCTTCAGTTCTTGATGCTTGCTGCCACTTGTTATGCAAGTCATGCAACAACTTGCGAAGGACAAGTTTTGCATTGTCTAATAGAGGAACGGGGCGTTGCAATTTAGCAGACATGACATTTTCGACCACTGCATATGTTTTAGTCGCATTGTCATTTAGATGACCTTTCAATTTCGAGAAAAATCCTCTCTTGGCAGGCCACATAGTTCACGTTCATCAGCGACAGATATCAGAAAATATATCTATATAGATGGATAATTCCATGTTCAACCTCGTTACTATTATTTGTTCCAAAATATTATTTGAAAAGAAAAAGAGGATATTAATAAAAGTGAATTACGTATCATAGAACTCAAGACAATGAAGACCGCAAATAAATTTTTAAAAAAGAGCAAAACATTCCGCGTCGTTAATGTACGAAATTCAGAAAACTATTTTTTACATTGCAAGAACTCGCACCAAAGACAACATGCGATCGGTCAAGTCGCAGAACTCTATAGAACTTATAAACTTGTCTCTATGTGTTTAAAATTTTCCGTTGTACTCTTCCGTTCATTTTCGTACAAATGATTCGTTTATTGTAATCGCATAAACTATTATTGTTAATTTTGCGTTACATAATGATCTTCTACCTACATCCAGCTGCTGTTTCATTTAAAAAATCTGAAATCGATTGATTTTTAGAGATTTGGCGTCCTCTTGAGTATAGCGTTGAAATATTTGCTTACTGCACGACGCGCCTAGCTCGAATGAGAGTCCCATTTCAACTCTCCCACAGTAGCAGGTATAAGGGAGAGGGCGCACTGAAGCCTGGAATTCGACCTCCGGACCCTTACCTAACCTAACCCACGACTACAAATTACCGGAACGTAAACGCTATTTTTTCGACTTTTGGCCAACTTTTTGGGATTTGGCCCCAATGTGCAATGGTCCGATCTTCCAGCAGTTTTCACCAGTGTGCGGTGTATTTTCCGGTGTAGGTGATAGGCTACGTACCATTACGGTAGGTTATCGGAGAGCTGAGCAGCCAAAAAAATGTCGATTAAAAATGTCAGACTCGCAGAAAAAAACATTTGACAGCGACAACATCCGTCGCTGTGTGCTAACGATTTGTTTTCCAAGACTTTGACATATAACGAGGTGCCATCTCATTATACTTGGGGCCACAAAACATTCAAACGAAGAAAGCAGGGTGTCCCCGTTGAAGAGTATTCAAAAGTGAAAAAGTCTTGTGCACCCGGACGTGTCTACACCATCCACCCTAATAACGCGGTGTGCTACTTCTTGAGAATGCTACTTCACGCCGTGAAGGGACGCACGTCGTTTGAACACTTACGAACGGTCAATGGTCTCGTGCATCGTTCATTCCAGCTGGTGTGCAAAGTGCTAGGCTTACTGGAGGACGACTATCACTGGAGCGATACCCTGACCGAAGCCGCCTTGGGTTGCTCTGCTCCCTCTCTTAGGTATCTTTTATCAATAATATTGGTATTCTGTCCCGCATCAGAAGGGCATTCTGAATCGCATAAAGGGAGAGCATGTCGGAGGATATTTTGCATCGCATCCGTACAGAACGCTAAGACGACAGCATACATTTTAGTGTTACTATCTATGATTTGGCTTCCGCGGAACTTCGTAAAATAGTAAGTTCGCAAGTGAACAAGTCCCTGCATGATTTCGGTCTCCCTCAACCAAACATAAGTTACTCCACTACTGGTGACGTAGAAGTCCTTCGGGGAAGAACAGCGACCATCGTATACAAGGAGGCTCTCGGATAAGTCGACTAAAAACGGACTTGCACCCGAGCGAAGCCGGGTACGACAGCTAGTAAATTTATAAACAGCAAACGCTGTAAGTAGAAAATGGCATGAAATGTTATACAAAAAATAAAATGGAATGTTAGAAGACATGGTAAAAGAATAGTAAAAGAATATAAATATTCGTTTATATCTTTATTCTTATTCTCATTTATCTTATCCTTTTATATCTACCCGAACAAAGCCAAAAAAAACAAAACCAAACAAAACAAAAACAATAAACCCTAACAAGCCCAAACAAAAAAAAAACAAAACCGAACAAAAAAAATGATTTTTTAAATGATTTTTTTTTATTCGGCTGATATTTGTATACATTTTTTATTGATTAAAAGGAGTATTCATCCTTTTTTTTCAAATGTGTTCCTCAAACAGCTCGAAACTTAGGCTTATGACAAATGGTTTATCATCGATACACGATTCGTGGTGCTAAACCAACCAGCTTGTGCCGAAACACCCTGAGATCAAAATGTCCCCTCGCCAAAACGTCTCCACGCCAAAACGGCGGCGCCAAAACGTACTGCTCCCCTGTCGTGAGGTTAAAAACTCATCCAATCACTTTTACCTCGTCGACCAATATATTACTATATTTAGGGCTCCGCAGCACCGCAGCGCCATCACTGTTGGAGCCATTTTCGGGGACGCTTTTTTCACTGTCTTTGCATAGGAGTTTAGTCTCCTGGTATCTAGGCTCCTTGCAATAATGCCTCACGGCATCACTGGAATCTGGCTCCGAAGCCCGATCTTGGAAACGGAGACCATGGCCCTTCCCCTAACCCCCACTCTATGACCGTAGCTATGCTCGTAGCTATAACCTCACTTACGATCCTAACCTTTGTCTGAGGTAGGATTGACCGAAATAATAGATAGTGATTGTATGATGATTTATGCAAGTGCTTTAGTTTATTTGTGACCGCAGATTCTTAACAATTAATGATAAAGTGATAAATAAAAATCGTACGGTTTTTTTTTCAAATAAAATAAGATTCGTTTATTATCACAAGACTTTGTCTAAAGTTATTAAGTAACTAATCATTGATTCACTCATTAAAACTCGTCTGTTGCATTTAAATTTCTTTGCTAAAACATTGACTACATTTCAACGTTTTTTGTATACGTTTATTGTCTCAGGTAATAAAATTTAAATATTTTGTGAGTCTTGTAAAAGTACGACGAGATTGGTTTGATATTACGTATAAAAAGAACTCGAAAATGAATAAATGCCTTTTTAATTTTGTGCGGACGAATTGTCAATTTGTGTCAGTCGGTGCAATGTATATACATAAGTGTACATATCCGTAGCACACCAGTATATGTACTTTTTCTTCGCCCCGTTACCGCGAAGTGTCGCTGCTATTGACCCCTTTAGTAGGGAGCCTACTAAATAGACGAGCACGGTCTTACATCCAGGTCTGGAAACTTGTAGGGGGGGGGGGGGGGAGCGACTAATAAGATAATGATGCAAAGTGGTAGTTCTCGTTTCTGCTACCCGGAACACTACTACCTGGGGTGAGCTAATCAAACGCAGGTCCGAACAATGGAGCTGGGGGGGGGGGGGCTGTCACGGTTGTAACGTAAAAACTTTCACGTTTCGCACTTTCATTTCACGTGAATTTTGTTACTCTATTATGGATCAGTCGGGTGAAAATGTGAGATCACTAGAAACTTCCGGCTCGTGATCTCACATTTTCACGACGCCGTAGAAGGGGTATACTAGCACGTCAATCGAACCCATCCCAAAACAAAGCGGGTGGGCATCAACGGAGACATCTTTACCCGGATAAGCAGCAAGTTAAAATCAAATTCGCAACATGAACGTTACAGAAAAACAAAAAGAAGTCATTAGGTTTTATGAAAGTACACAAAGACTTGGCATAAGGCAGATTGCGGTACAGCAGTAAAAAAAAATACTACTAAGTTTTGTGTCATGTTGAAATACAAGGGAATTCTTATAACGCAGTGTTAGAATTATTGTTTATTATTAATAAATCGAATTGTTATGTAATATATCCAGGACCATATGTGGGTCACAATTTCTACCTCTTTAAACTCGGTCGGTAGCGGACCACTGAAACAAGCTACAGAACGGCAGAAGCACAATCATCAAATTATTCATTATTATCGAATAATAATACTTTACTGTCTGCGGTATAAACTTGAAGTTACTAATTCTGATTAAATTTTGCGACGACGTGTTGCCGTCTCGGCACAAACTGTTTCGTAGTAACTCGTTTTATTATACAGTTTTGGATATGTCGTCGCTGCTTCAGAAAGACGCTGACGCATGCGCACTACGATTATCGAAACACAATTTCGGGCCGAGTAAACTCACGGTAATAATCTCGCATTCTCACTAGGTCAAAAGCACCGTAATAAGGTGGGCTGCTCACTTTTGTCATATTAACTCAAACTGAGAACCGTAATAACCGCCCAGATTTTGAATGCGACAAATCGAAACGACGCTATGAAGCAGATTTTTTGGTATAAACAATATTTTTTAGAGCGATACGAATGGAAAATTATTCGATTTTTTTCCTATTGATCCTATGGTGAGAATGATAATTTTTCCTGTCTTCCCATCTTCAACGCGATTCGACGCCCTGCGGAACGTTAAACACTGAACACTTTCTAGTGTCGTCTTAAAAAATTTCCAATAGTTCAGTGCGTTGCACGCTTTAGGCATTTTCTGAATTCAATAGACAGTTTGCTTTGTTTCGTCACTACGACGGAACACTAACACGATTCAGAGACTTTGAGGAGGTTATCTATTGATGTATATCTATATCTACCAGACCCCTACGCGACAGCGCCTCCGGTAAATGAATGAGGAACTAAATTTTTGCCTCACTAACGGTGACACTTCCCACTACTCAAAAACGCCGGAGTTCCAGCCCTGTATGTAAGTGAGAGATAACGTGTGTTGAGATTTAAGTGTACGTATATGTATATTAAGTGGTTGCATATGAAACCATTCGCTGGCAATAGATGGCGTTAGGAAGACTTTTTTGTGGGTTTAAAGGGGTGCCACATTATCTGTTGGCCCAGAAGTTTTAGCATAATACTTTATCGATTAACCAACTGAACAAATAATTATACGATTCGAATATGTGAATATATGAAACGGGAAGAAGTCTGAGGCGGACATTTCGCACATTTTGTCGAATTAAAATAAGGTAATACACATGATGGTAGGTCCATGAGGTTCCGTTAAAACGCACTTTGCGACGCTTCAACATCATCTATTTAAATTGTCTTTACAATGGCAAGTTTTCTTCTCAATAAGTCACATTGCGACAAGTTATGCTGCATTATTTTCGGGCAAAGAAATCAGCCGCGGAAACACACCGTTGGGTAGGGAAAGTGTATGTTGAAGATGGTCCATCGAGTAAAACTTGCAAAGGTCGTTTCGTCGCTTCCGCAGTCGTGGTTCCTTTATGGACAACACGGACCGCGGAAAACCACCAAAAATAAGAGTGCGATGTATTACGAGCTGCTGAAACCGTAGGAAGTCATAACTGGGGATGGTTTTCGACTTTGAAGAGAGCTCTGCACGAGAAGAGGCCGGACTAGGAGAATCCCCCTGACAAGTTGATTTTGCGACACAACAACGAAAGGCCGCATGCTGCTCAACCGGATAAGAAGTACTTAGGAGGAGCGATCTGGGAAATGCTTCCCCACCCTCTATTTCCCACACATCGCTCTCTCCGATGACCATTTTTTTCGGTTGATGCGTTCGACGCTCACGGCTCCTGTCATCACCTTGTACCGAGGAGTCCGAAAATGATCACATAACTGGATTAACGTAAACAAATCCGACTTCTTAATGCTTGGAGTTCGTTAGTGGCCAAAAGATGAGCCAAACTTGTTTCTTCTGATGGGCAATACTTTGAACAAACCAGTTGGTCAATTTGCTACCGAGCCACTATGTTTTCTTTCGCTAAAAAATGAGCGATATCACGTGCAACCACCTACTATATCCACCATATATATCAATACATCAATTATATCAATATACCAATAGACCAATCTATCAATGTATCAATATACCAATATGTCAACATATTAACCCTTTTTCCCTCAGATAGAAAGTTGTGAGCGAGAGTCATCTCTCGGGTGCTAAAGGGGAATATATTGAAATATCGATATATTGATATATTGATGTATTTACACGTCCCAATATATAGATATATTGATATAGTGATATATCGATCAATATATTGATATATTCAGGAGGATATCTTCAATGTGTTTCACTTTTTGTTTCGCTGTCACTTTTCGTCTCCATCAATTGATCGGAGCTCCGTTTGTTTCACAACACGTTGGAAAATTCAATACGATTTCCGCGTCGATGCTGATATATAGATATAGCGATATAGCCGTATCCCCATATACCAATATATCGATATATCGTTATACCAATATACCGATAAATCAATATATTGATATATTCAGAAGCATATTTTTAATGTGTTTATCTTTCAATTCGCTATCTCTCTAGGTCTCCTTTAATTAATCGCTGTTCCGTTTGTTTTACGTTTTCAGCAACACGTGGCCGAATTCAATACGAATTGCGCGTTGTACGAGTTGTACACGTACGCGGGGAAATACAACGAACAACTAATAGTGACACTCGAAGAGGACGAATTCTCGCAGAAGCAGAGGCTCGCGTACAAGCTCGAGCAGGTGCATAATATAATGGCGGCCGACGCCAATCCCTGATGCCCCGTTATACCGACGAAGCAGCATACCGCTCCGAAGCCCTTGCGTCACGAGTGGCCCTGCTGAGTCGTGGCTAACTAGGTATTATTATCAAAGCGACGATAACGAAGGAATGAAGCGCGAACATCGAGAGAGCAAGTGGGAGAGGGAGAGAGAGAGAGGGAGGGGAAGCAGAAGAAAATAATAATTTTTAAATAATGAAAATGAAAAAAAAAATTTCTAAGCGAAAACGAAAAATGAGGAAAAAAAGAGGGAAGCGTCGGAGGGGAGGAAGGAAATTGCCAATCGTAAATGGCCTAAACTCGTACGTGGGATCGTCATATACATTTTTTGTGGCGACGTTGTCGTCGTCCTCGTCGTCGTCGCAATTATTTATAGCTGCCATTTTTTTGTCACGCACGCACACACACATACATACACGCATGCATAGGTATATATGTATATCACGTTTATTCGTCGATATATACATACACATATATATGTGTTGTGTGTGTGTGTGTATATATATATACACACGAGGTGTTCTATTTTCTTGAGACATCGGAATAACTGCAGAACAGAGAAGTAAATAAAAAAGATTCCGCGACACGTATTGAGTAGATTCAAACGAGGAGTAAAATGGCAAGGTCACGTTTTTATTTGGTGCACGTTTTCAAGGTGATCTTTTTCCAATGGAAATCTATATTGTTTCATAACGAAATATTATTCTACATTTAAAAAAATCGGTTACTTTTGTCCGAAACATTTTTTCGTTTGGCCATTATTTTCAGACATTTTTAAAACTTTTTTTTTTTAACAAACACGAAGCAACATCGCACGTGACGGTGTAGGTTACTTTTGCCACGATTCTATAAGGAACACGATGGGCACTGTCATTTAAAATGCTTGTCTGAGTATCCGCAGAGACTTTCTTTTTACGTTATCAATTATTTATTCGGCGTATTAATTTATGTTTGCAAGACGGAAGTGCCATCGTTCTCAGACATTTTTGGCATTTCTGCGCGAAAATTGTGGCCGGAAAAAAGGGTTCGCACAACAGTCACCTTTTTTTCTACGTCGAATAACACACCCAAACAAACCTACAAAATTTTTTGGTCTCACGTCACCTGCTTTTTTACGTAGAACAACAAACCCACACCAACCCACCGAATGTTTCGTACAAAAGTCACTGGTTTTTTTTTTTAACGTAGAGTAACAAACCCGAACCAACCCACAAAATGTTTCGGACAAAAATCACCGTTTTTACGTAGAATAACAGACCCATGCAAAATCACATAATATTTCGGACGAAAGTAACCTGTTTTTTTAACGTGGAATAAGATGCCGTTTCGAATCATAGGTTCGAAACGGTATCATTCTACTCGTTTAAATTTACTCGGTACGTGCCTCGGGATTTTTCGATACGTCTCGCTGTTCTCGAATTACCTCGATGATTCGAGATAAATGGGACACCCTGTATGTGTGGGTGAGTTTGTGCGTATCGGTGTGTATATAAAAGTGATACGAGGGAGTCCTCCGAAGGACCCGCGCGATAAGGAAGGAGAAAGTGAAAGAAAAAACCCGTAGCATGGGAACATTACCAGGATGACGATGACGTGATCGGGAGGTGGGTGTGCTCGAAATAAATGGATAGGTGTGTTTATGTATATTTGAACTACGTAATACGATTCGACAAAGTCTTCTGAAAGGCCGCTGGCTGGCGGGTGTGACGAATATATGATATATATATATATATATATATATATATATATATATATATATATATACATATACATATACATATATATATATATATATATATACATATATATAACGTATATATATATATATATATATATATATATATATATATATAATACATGATATATGATGCACGATATATATCATATATTATTCATATACATATGTGTACACATATATATCTGATGGCACTAACCGGTTAATATTTGTACATAAGATACCAAAATAATGATATTGTAATAGGTAAATATGTATTATTGTAATGAGCTCACAGCGGAAGAGAGACAGAGAGAGAGAGAGAGAGAGAGAGAGAGAAAGAAGCCGGCAGTCCCGTCGAAGAAGTATAAAAACAGTTTTTGAACAAATAACCATGCGTGTATATATATATATATATATATATATATATATATATATATATACGGTGGCAATCATAAGGTGGTCATCTGTTTTGGAATAGCCGGGCGCGAAGATTTTGCCACCGAGAAAAATATAATTTTAAATGGTTTGTGCAAGCCCTCGGAAAAAAATATAGGGTATTTTTTTGTTAAGTGGTATTTGCCAGAAAAAGTAACGCATCCTGAAAGAAAATCAAAATTCCATTTTGCGTTCAAAAGAATGAATACTATTAAATTTCTAATACGAAATACTCATGAAAAACCGCTTTTCAAATGGAATGAAATTCCATCTGTGCACTGTAAAATGCATCCATGCTCATTTATTTTCCCGAAGACGGATGCTTGCACATGAAGTTTTGTCTTGTGCAAACCCCTTACAAAACACATAGCCACCCAATAATTGGCACCCTGTATATACTGAGGAATAAATAAAACACAGGTACAGAAACACAAGAGCACACATATACAAAAAAACGAGACATCAACTTTCCGATGATGCGCGAATATAATAATAACAATGAAACGAAAAGTGAAAGCGCCCTCGCGTACTCGAACGAAAAATGCCGACGTGTGTGTGTGTGTGTGTGCGCGCGCGCGCGTATGTCTATACCCATGTATGCATGTGTATCGACGAGGTCTTTGTAAACTTGGGACGGAACGTGAAAACATAAACGAAAAGGAAACCGAGAACGGGAGAACAAAACAATCACCAACGAGATTTGAAAAAAAAAAACAATAAATAAAAAGATTCGGTGCGCACGGAAGTCGCGTAATATCCGATGGTCTCGTTTCGATTGATAATCAAGATTTTTTAACGACGAAAAAAACACCAAGAAGCAACGAGAACAACACATTTTCCATCCAGCGGTCGAAATTGCAATAAAACGGCCGGAAGGGGGGGGGGGGGGGCAACGAGACAGTGCGGGCAGAGAAAAGGGGGAAAGGATGGTTAGCGCTGCAACAAAATGCCCTCGTGAAGTATCGAAATCGAAGTGCGACGATTGGGCGATCAATGAAGCATAATTGACATGTGAGCATATTATTATTGTTATTATTGTACGTGAATGGTACGTCGTATGTATATGTGTACATATATACACCCAGAGAACGAGAGAGAGAGAGAGCAGCGAAATGCATGTGTATGTATAATTTTATATGTGCGGCGCATATATGCGCTTTTGTGCATTGTAATCCTCGGGTTAATAATATGTGTGTGTATATATACATACATACATACATATATATATATATATATATATATATATATATATATATATATATATATATATATATATATATATATATATATATATATATATATATATATATATATATATATGTGTGTGTGTGTGTGTGTGTGTGTATGTATATATATATATATATATATATATATATATATATAACGTGTATCTGCGAGGAACCACCTGAAAATATCAAATGTACAGACGCGCTCGAGAAAACACAGCGCAAAAGTAAAAAACGCAAGGAGAAGCAAAGAAAGACACATAGGAAATTAAGTTTAAAGTGTACTGGCGATAAGGGAGCTCGTCGCTCTGCGCGGCGAGGCAAGAGATCGAAAAAAGGAAAAGAAACAAATGATGTAGTAGTTTGTAAGTATCATTAATTAATATGGACTGATAGCCGCGCACGCTGGGCCCGCTCTCGATGTAACGGTCGTGTTGAGTATGCGTGCCGATCCTTAGCTTCCCGAAGTCAAATACTCCATGCCTCGGTTCGGTCCCGTAGGCTGGTTGATCATTTTCGACGCTTCCCTCAGAGTTCTCACTGTTTGGGCCTCCCGCTGTTCCATGCTCCACGCCTAGGCCTTACGCCACGCCCACAGTCCCCGTTGTTCCAGGTCTATATTTTTCTCGCCCACTGCGTTCGTTCCGGCCCACCGCCCGACGTACCGCCTCTGTTCCGCTCTTGCCAAAAGCTCTGCCTTCGAGTCATCACGCTCCGCCCACATTCCCGAATATTTCATCCGTTTGTCCACCGTGCGCTCCATTCCCCATGCAGTATCCGACGCTCCGCCTCGGGCCCGCCCCTTTTCGTCGAAAGCTCCGCCTTACCGTGCTCACGCCCCGATGCCCAATCCGACGCTCCTCCTCAGTAACGACCCTCCCTCGTATTTCCTGCCTCCCAGTCCTCCACGTCCCAAATTCATCGCTCGGCGATGTTCCTCCACTCACCCACGAGCTCTTCGCAAAATGAGGAAAACAACAATACGAAAATGCTGCCATATTAATTTCCTCTCATCCTCACGGGTTTTGTGTATCGATAGAACATGTAATCGTGTCGCGCTCATCGATGCTCCGTCAAGATAATGTATGTAGAAAAAAAAACAAAGAAAAAATGCAAACACCGCCCTATGATTCGAACGGCGAGGAACAAAATTCAGAAGCCTCTTTCTCTCTCCGTCATCTCATCGTTTTCGATTTGTATGCGTATGTGTGGCTGTTTGTGTGTGTGCGTGTGTGCATATTTGCATATCTGTGCGCGTGTTTAACATCGTCCTATTCCTATCTACGAACCACCTTGTGCCACTTGTCCTCGTAACGCTTCAACGCCTCCGTCGTCGTATTGTTGTCACTTTTAATCATTGTAATATATATACATATATATGTGTGTGGGTGTGAGGCGAGGGGGCGTATGTGTATTCACGTATGCACACGCGCGCGCACACGCACACACACACACACACACATATATATACAAATACAAGTATACACAAACGATATGAATAATGAGAAGAAAAAAACGCAAAAAAATCACTGTTGAGTATTGTCTGATTGTAATACATTGATATTGAATTGATATGAATTGATAATCATTAATTAACGTAACACTAACCTGTGACTGTAGCTATTTAGTGTGAACAGAGCAAGTGAGTGTGTGCGTGTGTGTGTGTGTGTGTGTGCGTGTGCTCTCATCGCGAATGACGGAACCAGCAAAAAATTGCATCGCGTCTTTTGCGTGTCCTGTGCGTCAATTCAATGTGCAGTTGTTCGTGGAGAAAGTATATTTATTGCTCAAAAAAGCGTCGAAATGATGCGCACGAGGGAAGATACGAAAAGCGACGAAAGAAAGAAAAAACGGAACAAGAAGAGGAAGAAGATGGAATGAAAGGAAGAAAAAAGAACTACACTCTTGCAAACGAAAATAGGGATGCATTCGTTCGGATTTTGGGGTTAAGCACCAGAGCTCACGATGGGACAAATCGGTGAGGGAAGGGATGTGGCAATAGTTGCTTCGTGTTGGGGTTCTCTTTTTGTAGGAATAGCGACTAGAAGGGTGATAGAAAGGTATCGAGAGCAAGGGAAGCGAGTGTCCGGGGAATTGGGAACGCCAGAAAAATACATACGGGGTTAGGGAGCAAGATAATGAAAGAGGTATAAAGCGATGTTCCCCGATGTCGGGTGATCGTAGCGGGTGTAATTTGTTCTTTTCTTTTTTTCCTCTCCTTTCTCTTCGTGCGGTCGCTGATGGGTCAACACGCTCTCGGTGGGCGTGTCGCACACGCGCGACGCGGCTTAAGCGCTATCGATGGGCGTGTCGCGCATGCGCCACGCCTCCCAAGCGTTATCGATGGGCGTTTCGCGCATGCGCCACGCCTCCCAAGCGTTATCGATGGGCGTTTCGCGCATGCGCCACGCCTCCCAAGCGTTATCGATGGGCGTGTCGCGCATGCGCCACGCCTCCCAAGCGTTATCGATGGGCGTGTCGCGCATGCGCCACGCCTCCCAAGCGTTATCGATGGGCGTGTCGCGCATGCGGCCACGCCTCCCAAGCGTTATCGATGGGCGTGTCGTGCCTTCGCCACGCCTCCTTAGCGCCACCGGTGGGTGTGTCGAGCAAGCGCGACGCCTCCCACGCCTTCGATGTGGGCGTGCCGCGCCTGAGCGAAGCCCCCTGAACGTGCACGTCCCGAATTCTAATGGTACTAATAAACCCAAAGTGCCTCTGGTAGTTTTTTGGGCATAAGCTTGAGTAATAAACGAAAAAAGGATGAAGGAAGGAGGCAAAGCAGGAAACCAAGATAGCGGAAAACATTTATCGAGCATTAAACACTTTTTGAACGAAGTCGATAAAAGAGGAAAAGAAAAAAAAACAGGAAACACATAACATACACACACAAGAAAAACCGCGGTCGGGTGCACGGAAAATTTCTACGATTAACAACAAAACGAGTATCCAACTTAAACAAAACAAAACTGGCCACAAGGAGGACGGCGGAGGGAGGGGGGGGGGGGGCTAAAAAAAATAATGGATGACAGGAGGACGACGCGATTAACTAATAAATGATAATAATATTAATAATATATAATATAAGAGTAATAATAATACTAATGATACTAATGATAACGACGAAAAACTTTGCGTGTGCACATGCGTATACATATCACATGTTAACATGTCGTGTGTCGTGAGGCGCGTACGTGTTCACCGTGCGCGCATGTGAACGTTTTCATTACTTTATTTGTTTCATTAAAAAGATTTTTCAAAAATTTGTTCACTATTTCACGTTTTTTTTTCTTCAATAGTTCGGAAAAAAATCGTTTGTCTTAGAGTAAGAAATTCTATTGAATAGCTCGATATAGTTAGGTTAGTGTCTCTATGTGTCCGTGTATGTGAACAATTGAACGAGTTGCGTGTGTGTGTGTGACTGTGCGCGCGTGTGTGGGTGTGTGTGTGCGTGTGCGCCCGCGCGCATTTTGTAAATGTACCCCGAGTGTCTTATCCCCGTCCTTTTTTTATTTATCTTCGATGCCCTTGTGTGTGTATATATATATATATATTTTTAGGGGCCCGTAACGTATCGCCCCGTGCGCTATAGGCCCGACCTCCGCCCCGCTCCCCAGCGTCCGCCAACGTATGCTTCGATGGCGAATACAAACAGAAAAAAGGCGAAAAGGGAAAAAAAGAATGCCAAGTCGCAACCATATCCGTTTTCCGCGTCGCAGTCTCATGCACTTCCGATAACGCTTCCGGTGTCGCCGTTCCGCCCCGCCTATTTGCGTACTGCGTGTGAAATCTACCGCTCCGCCCCCTGTCCCTCCCCGTTCGCTTATTCGTCGCCCTCTTATTTGTTGCCCCGCCTCTTCATTCTCCCCGACTACTTATGCGCCGCCCACTATTCGCTGCCCCGCCCCCTCTTTTATTCGGCCACGCGTAGCAAATTAAATGAAAAGAAAAAATAAAACCAGAAATCAAAAGGAGGCGGGACGCCGTGGAAAAGGTCCGTCAGCAGTGCTAGCCGCGTTTAATGTCACTACGTCTACACGCGCTTATTCATAGTCCTAAACTCTCTACCACTAACCGTTATTTTTCCACCGAATATATACACACACACACACACACACACACACACACACACACAAATAGATCAATTGTGAACTCAGGGTGTCCCGAAACTGATTTTGAATAAAAATTCGACCAATAAGACGCGCGCGACCACTAAGAATACGCCGGTGAGTGCTCGTTCGATTGGTCGCCCTTTAATTATGGAGAACTCACTATGGGTTCATCTGATTCAAAATCCCTCGGGGACTCCTGGTCTAAGAATTGTGTCTCGAATCTATCTTCGCATTATTGGCCATCAGTTCCGGAACTGTCTGTGTATGTATGTATATATATATATATATATGTATGTGTGTATATATATATATATATATATATATATATATATATATATATATATATATATATGGGTCATTCCATGTCAAATCGACAAATTTTTTACCTGACCCCCTTTGATTTCGCTGAAAATTTTCTATCTTTTTCTACCCCCCGAAAGTTATTTTTCAGAATTTTTTCAAATTTTTTTTCCCGACTCAAAAAAAGTTATGAATTTTTGAAAAAAACCGCTCTTTTATTTTTAAATTGCCAGAACTTTTTCAAAAATTGACCGTTTGGGAACTTTTTTTTTTCAAAATTTTTGTTTTTAAATGTAGTTTTCGAAAAAAAATATGAAAAAATTTTCAGAATCCCAGATATATGAAATATTTTAGTTTTTTTGAAAAAACCGTAATTTTCTCAAAGTCCGACCGTTTTTTTATTTTTTATTTTTTGCTCTAAAAATACTTCAACTAATTCTGCAATGATCCCCGTTAATCAAAAGATGTGACGACAATCGCTTCTAATTTTTTTTCTTGATTATAAAAAAATTTTTGTTGAATTTTTGCTGGTTTTATATAACTTTGTTATGAAATTTTTTTTATTTCCTCGTGAAACCTCAAAAGTTAAAAAATAAAATTTTATTGGAGAATTTCAAGTGATTATCGTCCAAGAAATTGTTATTTAAAAAAAAAAAATAATTTTTTTCTCTCATTGACGTTATTTTTTTACTCTTATGGACGTTTTTTTTTGGTACTGAAATATGACAACTTAACGTCATTTTGGTACTGAAACATGACAAAATAACGTCAATGAGAGAAAAAAATTATTTTTTTTTTTAAATAACAATTTCTTGGACGATAATCACTTGAAATTCTCCAATAAAATTTTATTTTTCAACTTTTGAGGTTTCACGAGGAAATAAAAAAAATTTCATAACAAAGTTATATAAAATCAGCAAAAATTCAACAAAAATTTTTTTATAATCAAGAAAAAAAATTAGAAGCGATTGTCGTCACATCTTTTGATTAACGGGGATCATTGCAGAATTAGTTGAAGTATTTTTAGAGCAAAAAAAAAAAAAAACGGTCGGACTTTGAGAAAATTACGGTTTTGTCAAAAAAACTAAAATATTTCATATATCTGGGATTCTGAAAATTTTTTCATATTTTTTTTCGAAAACTACATTTGAAAACAAAAATTTTGAAAAAAAAAAGTTCCCAAACGGTCAATTTTTGAAAAAGTTCTGGCAATTTAAAAATAAAAGAGCGGTTTTTTTCAAAAATTCATAACTTTTTTTGAGTCGGAAAAAAAAATTTGAAAAAATTCTGAAAAATAACTTTCGGGGGGTAGAAAAAGATAGAAAATTTTCAGCGAAATCAAAGGGGGTCAGGTAAAAAATTTGTCGATTTGACATGGAATGACCCATATATATATATATATACATATATATATCGGTGATTCTTCATTGAATATTGTGAATTACACGGTTCCCATGTTTTACATCCGACAAAATGTGCCGCGTATAATTGACAGAGAAGGGTAAACAAATTAAAGAAAAACAAAACTACGTACCTTTCGCTCACGCGCTCAAAAAAAGAAAGAATAGGAGAAGAGAGAGAGAGAGGGGGGGCGAAAGCGGATAAATAAAAAATGCATATTGTGCGCGTGTGGCGTCCATTCCATTTTTTCCTCCATATTTTTCGTCTGATTGTGTTTTCGTAAATTCGCGATGCGAAAATGATAATAGTAATAGCAAAAGCAACAACAATAAAAAAAAAGTAATACCAATAACAAAGACAACGACGGTGATGCTCGCTCTTTCGGGCTACCTGTGCGTCTAGTCACAAAATCAAACACACATATATTCATACACAGAATACCGTTCGGACACTCGTCTTCGCCTTGTCCTCCTGATACGAATGAGATCGAGGACGCAGGCCTCGATCGCGAGCAAAGGAGGACAGGAAAATGGGCAGGATGGGCGGGCGATAAAACGAAGTGGGGGGAAGAGGCGGGCACAAAAGGGTCTGGAGGGGGTTACGAAACGGGGAAACAAATGCGCGGGTGTGTCAGCGAGAGAGGGCTGAACATCAACGAGGATACAGAAACGAAAAAAAGCAAAAAAAAACAAAAACGTAAAGCAAGTACGTGAGCGCGAAAACGAGGTGTGAATGTCTATAAACTATGCAAGACTGAGAGAGGCAGCGAATATACGGGGTGCGAAAAAAAAATACAATAAAGGCCCATCGATTGGGCCCTACTTGCTCCACGCTGCTCATTTTTACATCGTAAAACAATTTAATTACGATTATACATAAAAAGCGATGAAAAAAGAGAAAAAAAAAAGAAACAACAAAATAATAATATTAATGTATCCAACACGATTACGTTGCGTTTAATAATATCCATGTTCCTTATCAATCATAATTGATTATTAATTTAAAAAAAAACGAAGAAACAAGAGAGAGAGAGAGAGAGAGAGAGAGAGAGAACACGAGAGGACGAATGAAAACGAACAAAAAATCTATATCGAACCTTGCATTATTTTGTACTTGTTTTATTAATCTGATATATTGTATATATGCATAAATATACGTATGTGCGTATATGTGTATGTGTATATGGATATATATATATATATATATATATATATATATATATATATATATATATTGCCGTTTTTAAGTTATCCAATTTTTATCACGATCATTATTATTTTTGTATAAATGTGTGATTAATAGTATGCATAGTGTAATCATTTTGTATGTTTATTGAACCAAAAATAAATATTATTGATAATGACATGGGGTCAAAGAAAACTTTTTTTCTCGGTCTTGGTTGTTCATTTTGTTCATTATATGTTTTATCAATTTTTCCCATTGCTCCCAGTTCCTGAAAGTTTCACAAGTATTTTCGGCAGATGTGATCAATTGATTGAATAAAGGATATTTTAATTTTAGATAATAATAGTTTTGACAAAAATTGGTCATATTTCATTATCCATGATTGGTCTACGAAATATCATGAAAAAAAATCAATTTCGAATTTGTACCGTGAGCACCGCGAATCTTGATTGACTCTTTCGGAGTCGTAAATTCCGAACCGCATGCATACGACGACGCTTGCCGGGTACGTCTCACTTTAAATTAATGAAGCGCAACCGTTTTCGTTGTAAATGAAATGGACACTGATATTGGAAAATATTGATTTTAATCTGAACAAATAAATAATACAGATCGGGTTTGACAATTTTAACGCGGATAATTAAACACAAACTTGAGTTAAAGATTAAATGAGATTTTCTGTTATATCGGTTGACGATTGGTTCGATTAGAGTTTGATACTTGATCGCTTAGATGGTTAGCGACGACTTGTCTGTTTGTATGTTGAGCGACAAGTGACTCTTCTTTTCCATGATCGACGTGTCGCGTCCACTGCTAGAGGTAGCTCATTAGGAAAATTGAAACCCCCTTAAATTCTATTGGGTGGAAACATTTGCAACTTCCTTGTGGGCGAGTCCTTTTGCGACCAATCACGAGGGAAGACTTACAAAACCGGAGGTAAGATGAAGATCTCAAAAACCCCCCCAAAAAAAAGAGGGAAAATACCAGGCGGCAACATCTGCATGCAGTCTTTTGAAAATCCTTCTATATTCCGAAATGTCACGAAACTGCAATTGACGGAAATTCTTTAATGGTGATGACGAAATGCGTACAAAAAAATACTCGAGACATTTGGTTGCCAAATGCGCCTTTCCCGGCATCTTCCCGCTGTTGTGCTGGGCGAAAGCCCTTAGACCCTTTTTTACGGTAGTCAGGTCGAAGGAAAATCCGTCGACCGGATAGTGTGCGGAAGGGTTACGCTGGTAAAGTCGCATCTTAATAATATTATTTAATATATAAATATTTCTCGGATCGTTAATTAGACGTTGCGTGATGCGATACTTTTATTTTCTTATTTCCTGCTTATCGATGGGTAGAGGCGCCAATCGTCTGACATTTCGGAGGAGCTCTGAGGTGGCTGTTTGGACGGTGACGGTTCGCACGATGCCATCGGAACCAGGGTGTGTTTTGATCACTCGACCGAGCTTCCACTGCATAGGAGGAAGATTGTCCTCGCGAAGGACCACGATAGTTCCCTCTGTGATCTGATGTGCTCCGTTGGTCCATTTGTGGCGAATGTTTAACTCATTGAGATATTCCTTGTACCATCGGGCCCAGAAGTCTCGACGAACCTTTTGAATGTGCTGCCACGTGGACAGCCGATTGGTAGGGGTGGAACTGTGGTCCACTTCTGGCAAGCTCGTTAACGTATCACCGATAAGATAATGACCAGGAGTAAGAACGAGGATATCGTTTGGGTCGGTGGAAATTGGAGTGAGAGGTCGAGACTTGAGGATCGCTTCAATTTCAACGACTAAAATATACAACTCAACGAATGTATAAAGCCCGACCCCCATTACGCGTTTTAAATGGTGTTTGAAAAATTTTACCGCTGCTTCCCAGATACCCCCAAAGCGTGGTGATAATGGAGGAATGAATCTCCACTCGATACCCTTGTTGATGAGAAATTCGGCAACCGTATCTTGTTGTTGTTGAGATTGAAGAAATTTGTGAATTTCCTTCAATTCATTGTTTGCACCGACGAAATTTGTTCCGTTGTCAGATGCGAGGTTTTCCGCGTCTGGCTATGAAGCGGCGCAGAGCACCAATGAATGCGTCACTCGACATGTCTTCCACAACTTCTAAATGTACAGCCTTGATGACCAAGCATACGAACACAGCGACGTACACTTTGATGTGGTTGCGATTCCGATGCTTTTTCTCTTTTATGAAAAATGGTCCACAGTAATCGACTCCCACGTTGTAAAATGGCCGCGCTTTCGTGGTTCGCATACGCGGCAAATCACCCCTTACGTAATCGACTGATGGTGGATTCATTCGAGCGCATTTAACACATCCTCGAATTACCTTTCGAACTTGACTACGTTCGTCTATTGTCCAGAATCGCAAACTTGAAGCGTAAAGGGTTGTTTGTATCCCGGCGTGTTTGCGTCTGTGCTGATCTTCCAATATGAGATGGGTGACATGATGTGATCTAGGCAGGAGAATCGGGTGCCGTTGATCATAAGGAAGATTGGAGTGTTTGAGTCCACCTCCCACTCTGAGCAATCCTTCCTTGTCGATGAATGGGCTGAGCGAATTGAGTTTGCCTTTCTTGTTTATTCCGCTCCCCCCGCTAAGATCACGTATCTCCTCGGCGAATACAGCCGATTGCGTCATTTTAATCGCGCGCTTTTCCGCATTGGCGAGTTCCTCGACTTGTAACGGGCCCTTGTTCAGATTGTCCCTTCTGAATCGAAGGCAATATGCGATGACTCTTTTCAATCGTGTAAATGATGAAAGACGCTGTAATATGCCTTGATCGATTATTGCCACCGTTAGACAAAGTGTCTTCTTTGTCTCAGGCAAATCTTGTTGTGGGTGAATGATGATTCCCGGCCACGATGTTTCGTCGTCAATTAACCGATTCGGTCCAACCTTCCACAGTTGGTTCTCGATGAATTCCATGGGCAATTGACCTCTGGACAAGGCATCCGCTGGATTATCCTTCGATCGGACATGTCGCCACTCGTCGGAAGTTGTTCTTTCTTAAACGTCTGCGACTTGATTTGCTACGAAGGTCTTCAGAGTATGCGGAGGCTTGTTAAGCCAGCCTAAGACCACAGTGGAATCGGTCCAGAATGTTGCGCGGTGGATTGTGATTTTATCACCTCTCTCACTGATGAATACAGCTTTGCGAGAAACTGGGCGCCGCATAGTTCGAGCCGTGGGAGAGAAATTGTTTTTAACGGTGCCACACGTGATTTTGCGCATAGCAATCGACACCGTGTTTCGCCTTGATCGTTTGTCGATTTGAGGTATATGCATGCTCCATAGCCGGTCTCACTTGCGTCACAGAATTCATGGAGCTGTATATTTGTTGCGTCGGCAATGAGGACGTGTCTATGGAATGACATAGCATTTACAAGGTCCAATTGTGTACAGAATTGTATCCAAGGAGTATGAATATAACTGGGCACTGATTCGTCCCAGTTTAATTGCAGTTGCCATAATTTTTGCATAATACTCGTTGCGTAGAGTGTGATTGGTCCAAGCAAACCAAGGGGATCAAAGATCTTCGCGATTTCTGACAATATTGTTCGTTTAGAAACGGTCCCTGTCATGATGAGAGGTTTTGCTATGTATCCGATGAAGTCGTCCTTCGAATTCCAGAACACTCCGAGTGTCTTTATTGTTTGATCGTCACTCAGTGAAAATGTCAGGTTCCTGTTGCTCTCTGGAATGTCTTCCACGAGTCGTGTATCGTTGGACGCCCATTGTCGAATATTGAGCCCTCCGAGCTGCAATAATTCAATGATTTCGTCTCGGATGGCAATGGCTTCGTCGATTGTTTCTGCCCCAGTTAACAGATCGTCGACGTATAAATCTGTCTTGAGGATTTTTGACGCCTTCGGAAATGTGATTTCTTCATCATCTGCCAACTGGTGAAGCGCTCGGATGGCGAGGAATGGAGCTGGACCCAAACCAAACGTGACCGTGTTCAGTTCGTATGACTTCACGCCACTCTCGTCCCTCCATAAAATGCGTTGATACCGTCTATCCTCTTTACGTATTAGAAATTGTCGATACATCTTCTCGATATCTCCGGTTAGTACGTATCTGCGTAATCTGAACCGAATGATATGAGAGAATATATCTTCGTGGATAGTCGGTCCTACCATCAATGTGTCATTGAGTGATATTCCGGTGCTTGATTTAGCTGATCCGTCGAAAACTACTCTTACCTTTGTTGTAAGGCTTGAATTTTTGATGACTGCGTGGCGTGGTAGGAAGAATGCAGTGTCCTTATCGTCTTATGCTGGTGACATGTGTCCGAGCGACAAATATTCTGAAATAACTGCGGTGTATTGTTCTCGCAAGTCGGGGTTACTGTTGAATTTCCTTTCGAGGGCGTGTAATCGCTTTAATGCCCTCGCTCGCGATTCACCAAGTGTTTCAGAATTCTCGCGAAACGGCAACGCGACGCTGTATCGTCCGGTCGGATCACGAGATACGTATTGTCGGAAGTGGTCTTCGCACGCGAGCTCTTCCTTAGTGGAATGAGCTTGTGATGGCCCTTCTTCTACTTGCCAAAATTTAGCTATTTCAGCTTGTAGGTTTGAAAAAAAAAGTATTTGACGACTGTTTGCCTTGTGGGAGACTTGATGCTGCCCCCTAGTACCCATCCGAGGCGTGTTTTCTGCAGGAAAAGGTCACGTCCTTGACAGGATAGGTTGAGTTGACCCAGGCTAAACAGCGAGAGCGTTGGTCCCGCTGTCAGTAGAAGATCTACTGGACCCGGCTTGTGAAAGTGTGGATCTGCTAACCGTATATTCGCTGGGATTGAAATTGACTCACGTGGTATGAGTCTGCTCGGTACCATGTCTGATATCCGAGGAATGGTGAGAAAATCGAGGGTTTTCTCGAAATTACCCTGAGTTGCACAAAATGTCCGGGTTACGACGTTCTTAGATGACGTCGTAAGATTACTGAGCGCACCCACGGCCACTGAGCATCGTTTCATTGGCAATCGCAGGGATGCTGCGAATTTGTCGGTTATGAAATTCGCTGTTGAACCTGTATCGAGGACAGCTCTACACGACGTTCGTTGATGCTCTGCGTTCAGTGCGTGAACCTTTGCTGTGAGCGTAAAGTCATCCCTTTCTGTGTCGATTACCAATGATGTGGAACGACGGTGTGACTCCGTGGGAGTTGATAGCCAATTTTGGCTTGGCGCTGAGCTTGGCGCATTGGCTACGTGCAAGAGTGTGTTGTGAGGTTGGTTGCAGATAGGGCAACTTCCGAACCTGCAATTCTCTGGCTCGTGTTTTGGGCGCAAGCACGTATGACACAGTGCTGCGTCCTTGACGACCTGGATGCGTTGGGGCACCGGCAGTGACCGAAATTGCTTGCATCGGTACAGCGGATGCCGTGTATCCTTGCAGACAGGACACGATTGCGTGGTCGTTGTCATGAAAGCGTGTTTCTTTTCCTTGCCGCGTTTGTCTTGGTGTTGACGCGGATTTGGTCTGCTATGTATCTCCGTGTGTTTCGAGTCGTCGCGCTTGAAAAGTCTCGCGGCGGATCGATAGAGAAAGTCGATTATTTCTGACAATTTTGGAAATGTGTCGCCCTGTAACGATTCGTCCCATTTCCCCACCGTCGATTTATGAAGCTTTTCTTCCAAGATCTGAACGAGTATTTCTTCGCATATGTCTATGCCGAGTGACGAGAGCGAAAGAACGTGTTGTTGCACTTTGTCTGCTAATCATATCAAGCCGTCAGCCGTTTCCCGCTCTTGGTCTGGCAGGGTTAGGATTAAGTGCAAGTGTCGAGAAATTAAAATCTGTTTGTTTTCGTATGATTTTTGAAGCAAATCCCACGCGCGCGCGTAATTACCGTCGGTGATTGAAAATACTTGAATTTTCCTTGCTGCGTCTCCCTTGAGTGTTGACTTCAGATATTGCAATTTCTCGACATTGCTGAGGTCGGTTTGGCTGTCGATCATGGTTTTGAATGCGTCCTTAAACGACATCCAATCCTCAAAACGTCCATTGAATGTTGGGAGGGAGGCTTCCGGAAGTTTTATCCTTCGGTTTGTCAACGCCGATGAATTTGTCGCTCGACTACCGCGGAATGACTCGACAGGTAAATTGGCTGCTTGATCTTGGCTTGAACTAGCAGTTCCGAGAAGACGTTCGGCCTTTGCTAACACATCGAAATATTTTTCTTCGACGCGATACCTTTCGTCATTCGGCTCTTCTTCGAGTGATTCGATTTCATCCTGAATATCGTGGAATGATTCGAATACGACCTTTATCCTATCTGTGCGAAGTCTGAGTTTCAGAGGGTCAGGATCTTCATTGACGTATTTCGCGAGAAATGTTTCGAAGTTTGTGAGTTGCGCTTTTATCGAACCTCGTTTTTGGTGTGGTGCCTTTACTGGCATGGCTACACTTTCGTTCGTCATTATTGAAACGCTTGACTGGGTTTTGGGGAATACGGAAAGGAAATATCGGTGATACCCTTGTGGAAAACGAGCCTACCTTGTAGCTGTGGCGTTGATCGATGATGAAAACTGCGTTGTTTGATAGGTCTATCCACGCTGATGAATTGGCTCTTTGTTGGCTGATTGGCTGATTTGTCACTTCACAAAGTCCAAGTCCTTTCCACCACACTGTCTTTAACGTTTATTGAACTGCACTTCCACTCAGTATCCGGCTCGAACGACCATAAAAATGTACCGTGAGCACCGCGAATCTTGACTCACTCTTTCGGAGTTTCGTTGTAAATTAAATGGACACTGATATTGGAAAATATTGATTTTAATCTGAACAAATAAATAATACAGATCGGGTTTGACAATTTTACCGCGGATAATTAAACACAAACTTGAGTTAAAGATTAAATGAGATTTTCTGTTATATCGGTTGACGATTGGTTCGATTAGAGTTTGATACTTGATCGCTTCGAAGGTTAGCGACGACTTGTCTGTTTGTATGTTGAGCGACAACTGACTCTTCTTCTCCATGATCGACGTGTCGCGTCCACTGCTAGGGGTAGCTCATTAGGAAAATTGAAACCCCCTTAAATTCTATTGGGTGGAAACATTTGCAACTTCCTTGTGGGCGAGTCCTTTTGCCACCAATCACGAGGGAAGACTTACAAAACCGGAGGTAAGATGAAGATCTCAAACCCCCCCCCCCCCCCAAAAAAGAGGGAAAATACCAGGCGGCAACATCTGCATGCAGTCTTTTCACAATCCTTCTATATTCCGAAATGTCACGAAACTGCAATTGACGGAAATTCTTTAATGGTGATGACGAAATGCGTACAAAAAATACTCGAGACATTTGGTTGCCAAATGCGCCTTTCCCGGGATCTTCCCGCCGTTGTGCTGGGCGAAAGCCCTTAGACCCTTTTTTATGGTAGTCAGGTCGAAGGAAAATCCGTCGACCGGATAGTGTGCGGAAGGGTTACGCTGGTAAAGTCGCATCTTAATAATATTATTTAATATATAAATATTTCTTGGATCGTTAATTAGACGTTGCGTGATGCGATACGCAACAGAATTACTGGGAAAATGAATATTTTTCAAACTATATTATCAATGACTCAAACAATGGGTTTTTTATATTTAAATTTCGCGCCTCCAGAATGGTGGACATTGGGATCTGACATAGCGGCGCGGCTACATTCAATATGGCGTCAAAGAGGGTGCAGTCCACGGTCTTACATACAGGTCAGCCCCCTGACACTGGTAGATAAATGCTGTTCGCAAAATGTCCTTGCCGCACTGTGGCGCTAGTAGTCGTGTGACAGTCATGCATATATATGTATGTTGCGCCGGTTTTTCGAATATTTTACATGAATAAAAGTCTATTGAAATATTTTGAATGATTTTCCGTTCTAATGATTTTCCATTTTAACACAATTAATAACGTCGCCATAACGATAACAGGCGAAAGCCACGAACGTATCGAATCTTTCAGCTGATCGGAGTATTTAGAGCCGAAGGCTGTCACACAACAGTCAACGCTAGGCAGTGGCGATTTCAAGAACTAAAAAGCCGGCATAAAACGCGTTTTCGCTCATCGTATAGGAATAGTAGACTAGTGTCAGGGGGCTGATACAGGTCTGGAAACTCCAGACCGAGGGGTAGGTAGCTTATTGAAGAGAGTTGGTAGTTCACTAGTCGCCACTACGTTCGTTGCGATCAGAATTCTCGCTGTGGCGCAGCCGGGGGGGGGGGGGGTAAAACAGAGACAACACTAGTCGGCCAAGCTTCTATCCCTCCATCGCTGTCCCACCTTCATATTCGTTACACGGATATTTATTATGAGTTCGAAACACTATTAAAAGGGCCAGGAAAAGGCGTTAGTCCTGTCAGTGCCGATTAATACAATAATAAAATATATGATTCTAATCGTAATCAAGCAAACAAACTCTCTAAGTCAGTAACTCGGAGGTTTTCGGGGTCGCTGATTATGAATCCGAAGTCAAAATTTGAAGTAAAAACAAAATGGCGGATTTGACATGAACCACTTTTATAGAGAAAGTACAAAATAGATACATATGTTGTATAATACGATAAAACATACAATCGGTTGATTTAAAGTTTACGCATCGTCATCCGAAGAATAATTTGATTCACAATCAGTTGATTCAACTTTTTAATCGAAACAGTAATAGAAGCAGTTCTATTGAATAATTTTAATAGAACTACTTCTGGGAGCAACGACTTTAAGTTTTTGCGAGGCAATTCGCGCAAACTTGAAATAATTGCATCGGATATTAATAATAAGCGTGAAATAATGTCTTCCATTGTTTTTTCTCGTGAAAACTTTCTTGCAAAATCTTCACGAAACTTTGAAATGTATTTATAAGTAGACTCTTGAGCGTCTTCAGACATTTGTCCTATCGGCAATACCGATGAGTTTATCACTTCTGCGCTATGAATCAATACCTTGTGTACCGAAGTTGGCATGTAGAACCACGGATATAACTGTACAAAGTAGCGAGTTGTCTGTAAGGCATAATCTTGAACTTTTATGAAATCGATTTCATGGTCACTCGAAATTGTCTGAAATATGACATGAAACCGCTTAATGGAGTCCTTATCAACCCCTGTAATAGCAGCAGAAATGCTTGAGTTTTCGAAAAATCGCCGAGGGGTATTCCCATCATTCGAGCTACCGAAACGAGGCTTTGGTTGATCGACTATTAGACCCAATGCGATACGGAAACCCTTCTGTATATTTGTTTTTCGGATTCTTATTTGATCCTTTTCTTTATCACTACGCGCTTACCACTTTTTAATTTCAAGCTTATATGCTACATGCAAACAACGTCCGAAAAACCATATCCATGTATGGAAAGTTGATAATCCAAACTGTAAATGATCTTCAGATACTTCCTTTTCTAGAATTGCATCGATATTGTTAAAGTCTTCTGGAGCTGCTTAGCATTAATAGCATCGTTGAGTAGACGTATTATGCGTGATAGCATTACAAACTTTACCGTCTACCATGGTGAAAGGAAGTCGGGAAGAAACTCTTATTTCTTTTCCATCAATGATATTTTCGAATCGTCCTCTTGATGTTTAATATAATTCGTTTCCCGATGAGTGGCTTCAGGACTCTTGTGAAAACATTGGATCCTAATTGGTCTGCAAAAGCGAGGAGATGACGGCCTCGGATTTTTCCGTACAACAAGTATAGCGTCTGTTTCTTCGTCGTCTGATACAAGCTGCAGTGGAACGATTAAGGTAAAAAAAAATATTAGCATCAGACTTGCTTCCATCATAATTGGTGAACTATTGCTTGTACGTACTTTGGCTAGAAATGCCGTCGCAACCCCACTTACAAATTAAATTCAAGTTGCTAAAATTTTCAGGAGACAAACTTTGGACAACATCCATTTGTGTTAATAATATTTTATCAGCTGTGTGATTCAGCAAAGTCTGCAATTTTACCTCCGCACTACATTCGTGGAGTTATTAGGCAGTTATCTGCCTAAGTCAGAAATATCTGATTTATGCAGATAACATTTGAACTTGGCTTGACATAGCAATTTATAAGGTGGAAATAAATTACAGCTGTTCTCTTTGCTTCTATTACGAATCTCCTGATATTGTGATTTCGATAATTTTAGTCCCACTATGAGCGACAGAGCAGCAATGGCAGATAAAGTTTTTTCTTGAATCGCATCTATGGACTCCTTATACTTTTTAGCTTTAGATGGGCTCACTAATTCCACATTACGGACAATTTTCGCAGCATCTGATTTCCCAGATGAACGAAGGCTCATTTGAGTCGCGTACGTAAATTCTTCCATACTATGTCTTGCGCGTAATTCTTCAGTTCTCCTTCGTTTTGTCCGGTCACTAGACTTTGCAAATTCTGAAGAAGGCCGACCCAAATTATGGGATTTTTCTGAAGATTATTTAGTTTCTTCGAAAGGAACAAACACGCTCAACCATTCAGAATATTTTTGCAGAAATTTGCCTTCAGTTATTGATGCTTGCTGCCACTTTTTATGCAAGTCATGCAACGCCTTGTGGAGGACAGGTTTTGTATTGTCTGATAGAGCAAAGGGGCGTTGCAATTTAGCAGACATGACATTTTCGATCACTGCATACGTGGGTCATTTGATAAGTACCTAGCCTACAAATGAAAACACCAAAATTTTGCTAAAAATAAAATTTATTTTTCAATGTAGTCTCCTTTTAGTTGAATACACTTGGCCCAGCGGTGTTCCAATTTTTTTAACCCCGTTGAAAAAAATGTTATCTCTTGGTCTGCAAAATAGGCCTCCGTGGCGGCGATTATTTCGTTATTGGAGTGGAATTTCTTCCCGGCGAGTGAATTTTTTAGATTCGGAAACAAAAAAAAGTCGCACGGAGCCAAATCTGGAGAATACGGTGGATGGGGCAGCAGTTCATAGCGTAATTCGACCAATTTAGCCGTGGCGAGCGCGGAGGTGTGAGCAGGTGCATTATCATGGTGGAAAAGCACTTTCTTTCTCGACAAATGGGGCCGTTTTTCTTTTAACACGGCGTTAAATCGGCTCAATAGTTCGGCGTAGTACTGTCCCGTGACCGTCTTGCCCTTCTCCAGGTAGTCAATAAAAATCACACCTTGAGAATCCCAGAAAACAGTGGCCATCACCTTTCCAGCCGACGGGACCGTCTTCGCCTTCTTTGGAGCAGGTTCACCCGGTAAGGTCCACTGTTTTGACTGCTCCTTGGTCTCTGGAGTATACCAGTGAATCCATGTTTCGTTGACGGTCACGTAACGACGCAAAAACTCTTTTGGATTGCGATTAAACAGCTCCAAACACTGCTCTGAAGTGGTCACACGAATGCGCTTGTTATCTGCAGTCAGCAAACGCGGCACCCACCTTGCCGACAGCTTCCTCATGCCCAAAGTCTCATGTAGGATATGCCACACGCGTTCTTCTGAGATACCTACTATCACAGCTATCTCGTGCACCTTTAATCGGCGGTCTGACAAAACGATATCGTGTATTTTTGTCACGTTCTCCTCCATAGTGGCTATTTTTGGAGCACCTGGGCGTGGATCATCAAAAACCGACGCACAGTAGGAGAAAAGCCCAAAAACCTGGCCAAAACCTCAAATGACCTTTGACGGGAATGAAAATTGGCTTACAGGGGTTTTCAAGGTCGCTGATTACGAATCTGAAAGCCAAATTATCGTAAACAAAATGGCCGATCCAATATGGCTGACATGAATGTTAAAAAGTTGCCAGATGTCGACAAAAATTGGTATTTACGGGTTTTCAAGGTCGCTGATTACGAATCCGCAAGCCAAATTATCGTAAAAAAAATGGCCGATCCAATATGGCCGACATGAACGTTAAAAAGTTACCAGATGTTGACAAAAATTGGTATATACGGGTTTTCAAGGTCGCTGATTACCAATCCTATATCTATTGTTTATAACTTGCAACAAAGAGCTTACAGCAAATTGTTATAAACAAAATGGCCGAGTATCCTGCTAAATAGATAAATTAATATATTTAAAAAAATCATCATAATAAAATAAACGTGAACAGTGTATTCTACGCAATTATTATTTTTATTTCCAAAATACATACGGAACGTTTCAAAAATAGAAAATTTTATTCTTAATCAAAATCGTAATCGGAGTCGGAGTCGGAGTCAGAATCATTATCCGAGTTTGTATCTATTACAACTCCCGGCACGGCTTCAATCTCGGCGCAAAATTCGTCTGCTGCAGCAGTCACTTTAGGAGCGATCAACTTCGCTACAGCTTCCGGCGACAAACTCTTCAGCTTCTTCTGTGGTAGTCTTCTGACACTTGAAATGTACGGATCAGAAGTAACTAAGAGCCGATGAAAAACATCTTCCATAGTTTTAACCCTGGAACTTTTTCGCGCAAAATCTTCTCGATATCGTTTGATGTCTTTGTTTCGAGCTTCCTGAGCATCTTCGGATAATTGGCCGATTGGTAATAGAGCATGAGTTATTATCACTGGACCATGAATTAATAGTTTGTGCACCGAAGTAGGCATGGAGTACCAAGGGTATAATGCAACGGTCTTTCTTGCCGTTTCAATAGCATACTGTTCAAATCTTTCACAGTTTATCTCGTGGCCACACGATATAACTTGTAGGATTACGTACAAGCGTTTAATAACTTCTTCGTTGACCCCCGTTATCGCAGCGGAAACCGTCGAATTTTCAAAGAATCGCCGAGCTGTGTTGCCATCATTGCTGCTGCCGTTACCAGGCTTTGGGCGATCGATATTTAGACCCAATTGCTTCTTGAATCCTTCTTGAATGGCCCTCTTGTGTTCCTGGGTAATTTTTTTTTCTTCGGCACTTCGAGCTTGCCATTTTTTAATGCCGAGTTTGTAAGACACGTGTAAGCAATACTCGAAGCACCGTATCCGCGCATGCAGCGTCGACAATCCGAACTTCAAATTTGTTTCATTGATTTCCCTTTGCAATACAGTGTCGATGGCATTAAAATCTTTGCTGGTTGCTCCACACAAATAGCACCGTTGAGCAGATTTCGTCAATGATACAGCGTTGCAAACTTTACCATCTATCATGGTGAACAACAACTTGTACATTACGGAGATTTCTTTTCCATCTATTACACTTTCGAATGGACGAAGTGACTTTATTTGTTCTTCAACAATTTGGACTTCATTAAGTGTTGACTCTGTGTCTTCGCGTAGAAACAGTAGTCTAAGCGGTCTACAAAATCGTGGAGACGAGGGTCTGGGGTTCTTCCAAACAACTATTTCTTCCTTCGATTGTTGATCATAACACACGAGTTGTAATGGCACGACTGAAGTAAAGAATACATGCGCATCAGATTTGCTGTCATCACTGAACGTCTGCTTATATTCACTTTGCCCAGAACTTCCATCGCAACCCCACTTGCAAATCAAGTCCATTTTACGAACATTATCTGGAGTCAATCTTTGAATGAGTACATTTTGGACGAGTAAAATACGTTCAACTGTATCTAATCTAATAGTGCCTGTAGTTGGACTTCTGCACTACTCTCTGTAATCCTGATTGCATCACGTGGTGGATAACAACGCTTTTTTGCTTTCATCACTTTTTCGTAAGACGGATATAGCTTACAGTTATTTTCCTTCCCTAATCTTCTCATTCCCTGGTAAGTACTCTTGGAGAATTTATATTCAATCATAGCGGAAAGTGCAGCCTCTTCGGATAAAGTAATTTCATCCGTTGCTGAGTAAGCTTTACGATACTTGGAAGCTCTTAAAGGACTCGTCATTGTTACGTCCTTAATAACTTTTGCGGCGTCGGATTGTCCTGAAGAGCGAAGGCTCATCTGAGTAGCGTATGCTAACTCGACCGAGTTGAACGATGTACGAATATCTTGGGTCTTCCTTCGTTTAGATCTTTCACTGGACATTGTAAACTCAAGGGACGGGCGGCCGCCCGTATTACCCGGGCTTGTTACTACAGTGTCTGTAGGTGCGGTAAAACATACCTGCTTGCTAAGCCATTCACCGTTATTCTTGAAAAATACACAGGATTTTCTGTGAGCTTGTTGCCACCTCGTTCTCATTTGATTGAAGAGTATCGAAAAAGTCTGTTTCGAGTCCTCAGGCACTACAACTGTACGTCCGGTGTCCTTGGAAATTTTTTCTACCATAAATTCGATCAAGGAAGCGAATTTATCGGATAAATGCTCGCTGATTATCAGAAATACTTCTTTCCTTGTCAGCACCAATTCTTTGTAACCGGATCCTGTAATAAAGACATAAAATTGTAGAAAATTGGTGTTAAAGAAAAAGATAAAATTTTCAATTAATACAAAAACTTGAACAATGTACATTATTTTACCAAATAAATAACCGCAATAATTGAAATAATTTTAAGAAAATTAGACAGAAAATATTGACATGGATTTGGTTAAAAGAAAGCTTTGCTTACTATATAATATATATATATTCAAATATTTTATTTGAATGTTATAACATTTCATTCATATTTAAGAAATTTTTATGTGGTTGATTTTAATATGTATATATATATATGCATACGTATATATCATAATTAAATCACAGAAAATTTATATATATATATATACACATACATATATATTAAAATAATTTATTTCAAGCGTATAACAGCCGTCTTGTCCGTTATGATGCTACTTCACCCATTCTCAGGTAGAGGCGCAGAGGCTGCTCAATAGTGCCGCGTGCACGCTCGGCTACCGCACGATGCGAAAAAAATCATAACGGACAAGACGCACGTTTTCCGCAGGTAACTCTTGTAAATTTCGAAAGCTTATACATTAAACTAAAGGCCGAGACTAGGAGCTTTGCAAAATGTGACAAAATATATAACTTTTCGGACCGTTGAAAATATAAGTTTTCAAAATTATTCAATTTTATTTATGCCGAAGGCTATACTACATTTCAATCATTTATACATAAACTTTAGATTCAACCGATGTAAAAACATGTTCTACATACCTCCAGAAGTCGTATCCATGTTGCAGAATTGAAATTAAACCCGTCACTTTAAAGTTATGGGTTTTTGAAGTCAGCGTTATTTTCGTCTGTTCAGCGCGTGACACGTACACTCTTCACGAACACTAACTGCCAACTGACGCTGCGGCGCAGGTATACACTTAAAGGGCTTTCCCTTCCACAATAGAATGCAGTTACTAGTCCTCTACCTGAATGACTACTCAACTGACCCTATTTCGAAAATTTATTTTTTGGGGTTTTGGCCAGGTTTTTGGGCTTTTCTCCTACTGTGCGACGTACGACCACGTTGAAACTCGTTATACCAAAATTTAACGGTCGCCATCGAAGGAGAAGCATCCCCATACACTGCATCCAAGCGTTCTTCAATTTCACTACGCGATTTCCCTTCCAAAAACAAGAATCGAATCACCGACCGATATTGTTCTTTGTCCATTCTTTCAAAAATCAACGGACACACTTGCTTTCACACGCTCTCAAAAGAGAACTACAAGTCCGATCCGGCTGAAATTTTGTCAGACGTCTACAAGACGGTACTACACTATAGTGTATTTCTCTTGCAATAGTGGCACCATCTAGCGGTGAGGCTAGGTACTTGTCAAATGACCCACGTATGTTTCAGTCGCTTTGTCATTCAAATGACCTTTTAATATCGAAAAAATCCTCTCTTTTCAGGCCACATGTGTCACGTTCATCAGCGACAGATTCTAAAATTGGAAAATATAATATCTATATAGATGGATAATTCCATATTCAACCTCGTCACTATTATTTATTCCAAAATATTATTACAAAAGAAAAAGAGGATATTTGTAAAAGTGAATTCCATATCATAGAACTCAATACAATGGAGACCGCAGACAACTTCAAGAAAAAGAGCAAAACATTCCGCGTCGTTAATGTACGAAATTCAGAAAACTATGTTTTACATTGCAAGAACTCGCATCAATGACATAATGGTAGCTAGAGGCAGCAAGTTTCAATTTTTTTCATTCAATAATAGTTCCATCTACATCATGCGATCGGTCAAGTCGCAGAACTCTAGAGGACTTATAAACTTTTCTCTATGTGTCTAAAATTTTCCGTTGTAATCTTCCGGTCATTTGCGTCCAAATGATTCGTTTATTGTTATCGCATAAACTATTATTATTAATTTTGTGTTACATAATGATTTTCTACTTACTTGCAGCTGCTGATTTCATTTAAAAAAATTCAAATCGATTGATTTTTAGAGATTTGGCGTCCTCTTGAATATAGCGTTGTAATATTTGCTTACTGCACGATGCGTCTAGCTCGACTGAGAGTCCCCTTTCAACTCTTCAACAGTAGCAGGTATAAGGGAGCGGGCGCGCCGAAGCCTAGAATTCGACCCTTACCTTACCAAACCCACAACTACAAATTACGGGAACATAAACTCTATTTTTCGACTTTTGGCCAGCTTTTTGGGATTTCGCCCCACTGTGCATCGGTCCGGTCCATCTCCCGGAGGTAGATTCAGAAGCACGGTCTTACACAGATGTTGCAACGAAGCTAAATTTTCGACATGGGGGTAGGCATGGTCCCCACTTTTCGATTCCCTAGCCGCTGCTAAACGTCGCCATTAGCAAAGGTGAGTGCTTGCCGCTGTATTCGTCAAAGGTGTTTACGTCTGTTTTCGTGCGTGCCCACTCCCACTACCATCATTGTGAGCCTCGCTGTGTTTAGAAGGGATTCACGAGGCTGCCGATTCGCGGTGAGTCTTTGTTTGGCTTTCACGAGAGTTCCGCATACAATTCATTAACAATTTGGATTTAGATGGTTTTTAGATGCGTGGTTCCGGTTTGAGGGCTGGATCCGCCCGATGCATTGACCGTTGATTAAATATTGGTGTAGACGCGTAGATTTTGTCTTAATTGACATAGTTCAGAGTTATTAAGTTCAACTCCTACAAACTTATAGTTTGGTACAAAAGCAGACACACGTACAATTATTAGACGGAAACGCAAAGCGAACGGCCTTCTAAGTCAATTGTTCTGTTGGGAGATCCAGTGAAGAGTGTCTGCTCCTTCGTGATATAAAATTAAGATAGTTTGGTTTCTGGGGGAATGCATTTTCGGTTTGGAGCTTTTTAGAGATTGGTTAATTAATCGTGAGAATGTATGCTGACTTGCGTGATAGGTCGGCGTCGTGCGTGGAAATAGTTTTATTCATTTACTCATCTGGTCGCCGCTATGATAGACGCCGTCATTGTTCTATGTCCAAGAATTTGGTTCAGCGACCGTCAGTGGCGGATTAACGGGGGGGGGGGGGGGGGGGGGGGGGGGGCGAAGGGGGCGGTCCGCCCCGGGCCACTTGTCCTGGGGGCCCACCAAATCTCAAGAAGTCATTTTTAGTCAAATTGCAACCAAGGCCGAAATATGTTCAGTAAAGGGCAATTTGGGGATAGAGGGCCCGTACGTATGCAAAATATAAACATAGGTAGGTAGGTACTAATTCACCTGTTCAATAGATCATATGTATGAATAGGCCATGATAGCAATTGTCAATCTAGCATAAAGCTCTACCTACTTTTAGCTAGCGCCATGAAAATGGTGCGCGTCGCGTGGTGGGCCCCGTTCACTCTATGGTGGCTTTGGCACGAAACATAAATATTAGATCCAAACAATGGAGAAATTTCATTAAAAAAAATTATATGCATACGTACTAAAGAATGACATACATACGTACTAAAGAATAACAACAGGGGAAATCAACCAATTTAAACCTAACTGTCGTAAAATTACATTATAACTAGGTAACTTGTTAGAGGCCAAAATAAAGATAGTAGCCGCCGCTCAACCAGAAAACCGCTACTACCGCCTGGTGTTAGCGCTTCCTCTCTAGTAAGTAAGCAACTACATCTGATGCCCCAACATAAAAAAATTATTAAGTATTTCAAAACAATTGATATACCCTGTGGTCTATATTCATCCAAATCTATATACAGCCAAAACATTATTCAGGGAATCCCCACGGCGCTGGTAGGTATTTACAAGATGGCAGTGTTGCCCAGTGGCGGACTAAACTCGTCGGAGGCCCGGGGAGGCACATAAATGAGGCCCCCGGTCTGCTAAAAAATGGATGTATTATTGTTGATGTGTAATTTTACTATACGCCCTACTTATGATATGGGTAAAAAAGTTAGAACACGGATCAGCATTTAACACAGCACCTAGCAGGTAGAGTGCAAATAAATAATGAAGACTATAATAAGAAAGTAACTTTTACCGTACTTATATGTTTAAAAACAAAGCTTTTGCTTTGTAACTATTTTACATGTTTTCGTGCTTTCATTCATCTGAACTTCTCAATAACGTAGTTGAAATCTATTTCCCTTGAAACTTTCCTTTCAATTGATAGAACGGACAGACTTACTAGGCGTTCTTGGTTCATCATAGCTCGACGATTTTTTAAAATAAATTTCAGTTTAGAAAAAGTTCTCTCGCATGATGCGAACACAAATGATCAAGAATTATTGGATTATAAGTGATAAACAGGGCAAAGATTCGCTGAAGTCCCATCTAATAATAATAAAGGTTTGATACAGGTTTGGAAACGACCACGATATGTTAGGCGCGCTAAGTCGATCTACTTTTCTTTACATTTTTCGCCACTACGCACAGTAGGAGAAAAGCCCAAAAACCTGGCCAAAACCTCAAATGACCTTTGACGGGAATGAAAATTAGCTTACAGGGGTTTTCAAGGTCGCTGATTACGAATCTGAAAGCCAAATTATCGTAAACAAAATGGCCGATCCAATATGGCTGACATGAATGTTAAAAAGTTGCCAGATGTCGACAAAAATTGGTATTTACGGGTTTTCAAGGTCGCTGATTACGAATCCGCAAGCCAAATTATCGTAAAAAAAAATGGCCGATCCAATATGGCCGACATGAACGTTAAAAAGTTACCAGATGTTGACAAAAATTGGTATATACGGGTTTTCAAGGTCGCTGATTACCAATCCGATATCTATTGTTTATAACTTGCAACAAAGAGCTTACAGCAAATTGTTATAAACAAAATGGCCGAGTATCCTGCTAAATAGATAAATTAATATATTTAAAAAAATCATCATAATAAAATAAACGTGAACAGTGTATTCTACGCAATTATTATTTTTATTTCCAAAATACATACGGAACGTTTCAAAAATAGAAAATTTTATTCTTAATCAAAATCGTAATCGGAGTCGGAGTCGGAGTCAGAATCATTATCCGAGTTTGTATCTATTACAACTCCCGGCACGGCTTCAATCTCGGCGCAAAATTCGTCTCTATATATATATATATATTCAAATATTTTATTTGAATGTTATAACATTTCATTCATATTTAAGAAATTTTTATGTGGTTGATTTTAATATGTATATATATATATGCATACGTATATATCATAATTAAATCACAGAAAATTTATATATATATATATACACATACATATATATTAAAATAATTTATTTCAAGCGTATAACAGCCGTCTTGTCCGTTATGATGCTACTTCACCCATTCTCAGGTAGAGGCGCAGAGGCTGCTCAATTGTGCCGCGTGCACGCTCGGCTACCGCACGATGCGAAAAAAATCATAACGGACAAGACGCACGTTTTCCGCAGGTAACTCTTGTAAATTTCGAAAGCTTATACATTAAACTAAAGGCCGAGACTAGGAGCTTTGCAAAATGTGACAAAATATATAACTTTTCGGACCGTTGAAAATATAAGTTTTCAAAATTATTCAATTTTATTTATGCCGAAGGCTATACTACATTTCAATCATTTATACATAAACTTTAGATTCAACCGATGTAAAAACATGTTCTACATACCTCCAGAAGTCGTATCCATGTTGCAGAATTGAAATTAAACCCGTCACTTTAAAGTTATGGGTTTTTGAAGTCAGCGGTATTTTCGTCTGTTCAGCGCGTGACACGTACACTCTTCACGAACACTAACTGCCAACTGACGCTGCGGCGCAGGTATACACTTAAAGGGCTTTCCCTTCCACAATAGAATGCAGTTACTAGTCCTCTACCTGAATGACTACTCAACTGACCCTATTTCGAAAATTTATTTTTTGGGGTTTTGGCCAGGTTTTTGGGCTTTTCTCCTACTGTGCTACGTGGCATTGCTGTTGACGGGTACATGTGTGACATGGATAGAATATCTTCCGTCCGTCTCTCCCACTCTCCAAATCGAGGCGCATGCGCCGTCGACCTTGCCCCCGAATATTTGATGAGGATACGAATAAAAAACCAAATGAACAAATAATACGCTTACTGAAGACTAAACTGATTGATAGACCCATTCTCTGAAAAGTCGCAGCTACGAAAACTCGTCTGCTAGTCACATATTTCTACGTTTAATTCTGAATATTTTCTCTAAACATTCGGTGACCGGCTGTTTTTGTTGTCGCTACGAAATCTTTATAATATTTTACACCTGTGAGCAGTTTATATCTGGCATCTACAGTTATATAGTGTTTAAATTATTACATAGAAATGTGGCCAGCGCGTTATCTCCATAAAGCGCCGTATAAATGAGACCCTTTTTAGAGCTGTCATTTTTCGTTAAAAATTCGGTAAATTGGCTTGCAATTTTACCCGTATACGGGGATGTATTTTTACTTGATTATAGACGAAAATCAATTAATTGTCAAATATTCGAGTTCGTAAAAGAAATGCCTTAAGACCATGAGATGACACACGGACCGCGCTTATCGTTTACATGGCAATACGGAAATTATAAGTAGGGTGAGATCACAGAAGACCGTGGGTGGGGGATATCCTCCGATAGGAGCGACGCATGTGGCGGCGAGCGGAATAAAAAGTGGATCTTGTAACGGTGGCTCACGGCATCATTGAAATGTAGCTTCGTTTCCAGACCTGTATGTAAGACCGTGGGTCAGGAAAGTCCCGCAGCGGCTAACAGTGTTGACAACTTAGTGGATTTTTCACGTAAACTGGGGGTTTAGACATCCCTTTTAGTGGATAAAATTTGTTTTTAGTGGCTGGTGGTTTTTGTTAGTGGTGAGCAAGATATTCAACCACTAACGTGTAAACAAATTTATGATACATTATATTTTGCTATGACAAGGCCCTTTGACACAAAGTGTGTCAACTTTTATGGTGTAGGCAACATTACGATCTTGAAAATACCTACCAGCGCCATGGGGATTCCCTGAATAATGTTTTGGCAGTATATAGATTTGAATTAATATAGACTACAGGGTATAGTAATTGAATCGAGTTCAATTTGCTTGAAAAAGTATGTTTTAAAATACTTCATAATTTTGTTATGTAAGTGCATCAGATGTAATTGCTTGCTTACTAGACCGTAAGCGGTAACACCAAATGGTATTAGATGTTTCCTGGTGGATCGCAGAACCGCTGATGTTGGGTATGACAAGACAAGTTGGCAACAGCGGCGGCTACTATATTTATTTTGGCTTCTAACAAGTTACAAGTTATAATGTAATTTTACGACAGTAAGGTTCAGATTGGTTGATTTCCCCTGTTGTTATTCTTTAGTACGTATGGATGTAATTTCTTTAGTATGTATGTATGTAATTTTTATTACGAAATTTCTCAATTGTTCGGATCTAGTATTTTTTGTTTCGCGCCAAAGCCACCATAGAGTGAGCGGGGCTCACCGCGCGGGGATCACCATTTTTATGGCGCTGGCTATAAGTAGGTAGAGCTTTATGCTATATTGACAATTTCTATCATGACCTGGGGCGCTATTACGGTTCTCCGTTCGGGTGAAAATGACAAAAGTGAGCAGCTCACCCTATTACGGTTCTCTTCACCTAGTGAAAATGCGAGATTATTCACGTAAGTTTACTCGACATGAAATGTCATGTCGAAAATCGAAATGCGCATGCGTGAGCGTCTTCCTAACCCAGCGACGACACGTCCAAAGCTAACACATAACACAAGTTACTATGAAATAGCTTATTCGGAGACGGTAGCATCTCGACACCGAATAATTAATAAAATTCAGCAACTTAAAGTTGATATCGTAGCGAGTTAAGTAATGTCATACGATAATGATGAATAATTTTCTGATGATTGTGGTTTTGCGAGATCGGAAAAATCGAATGCTTCGTATACGACGATCACTGTGCGATGCCTTGGATCCCTTCAGAACAACGGAACAAGAATATATTGCATAATAGTTCGATTTAATAACATAAAACAATAATTTTATCACTGTTCATAAAAACCGTTTTATGTTCTAATATGATACAAAAATGACCAGTATTTTTTTAATTGAATGGCTGTGTCGCAATCTGCCTCGTGCTAAATCTTCGTTTTTTTTTCATGAAATCTAATAATATTTGTTCTTGTTTTTCGGTAACATTCATGTTGCAAACTTAGATTCTATTTAAACTTGTTGCTTATTCGAGTGAAGAGATTGTTTTTGCCGATGCGCACGTCTTTCGTTTTGGGCTGGGTTTGGCAGGCGTGCTAGTATACCCCTTCTACGGTGTCGTGAAAATGTGAGATCACTAGCCGGAAGTTTCTAGTGATCTAACATTTTCACCCGACCGATCGGTAATAGCGTGACTAAACTCACGTGAGATGAAAATGCGAGAAGTGAGAAGTCTCACCGAGAACCGTAATAGTCCCCCTGATAACAGGTGAATTAGTACCTACCTACCTATGTGTATATTTTGAATACGTACGGGGCCTCCAACTCGAAACTGCCCCTTACTGAATATATTTCGGCTTTGGTTGGAATTTTACTAAAAAATGACTTCTCGAGATTTGGAGGCCCCCCCAGGACCAGAGGCCCGGGGCGGACCGCCCCCTCCACCCCCCCCCCCTTAGTCCGCCACTGGTGTTGCCTACACCATAAAATTTGACAAGGTAAAAGGGCCTTGTCATAGCAAAATATAATGTGTTGTAGATTATTTGACGAGGATGGATCTCGGGATGGAAATCTGGTCTTCGACTGGGTTGAATAATGGTCGCGACACTTTACTCGGCGTCTTTGTATTGAATAAGGATACCTTTTATTATAAACTGTAATTTCTAGACGGAAAATAGACTCACGAGTACGCCCTCGTGGCTCGGATCTCTTTTCCTTGTCTCCGCACAAAAATGGCTACTCTTCTCGCAATCCGTGAGACCCTCTTACATCCGTCACGGATATCGTCGTATGCCCGACTCTCTCTCAATCGCGGTTCGCGTACCGCGCTCACACACGCTCACTCTCTCACTCATCCAGATCGAGAGCGCCCTCTCTGACTCGCGCACGCGCACACATACCATCTAAATATTAATTTGCAACATTCGGCTATCCTGACAATATTTTGGTCCTCCAAAATCCATCTCTCTTGGCCTTTCCGAAGCAACAATGATATAATTTTACATTTTTCATATCACATTGTTTTTATTTTCACGGCGATATAAATCTTATTGTTAATATATCACATCTCGGTTTCTTTTCACAGCAATATGAATCTTATTTTTAATATATCGCATTTCAGTTCCGTAGAACATTGGTAAATAATCGTTTATATTTGGTTTACATTTTTCTTAGATTTTAATTGACGACGTAATCCCGCAAATGCTTGGGCGGCTGTCTCGCGCGCTTACCCCTCGCTTCGCACTTTTCGGGTGTTTTATTTTCTCGTAATAACACATCTTCGGTATCACATTCCTTCTCGCTCTTATTGTCTAAATCGCTAGCCTCGTCCGAGTCGCTTGTCGCACGTTCTTCGTCAGCGTATACATCGTGAGCGCGCCAAAGCTTCAGTTGCGAGACGTGTGCCGTCGTCTCTCTATTTTGTTTCCGGCCCCCGACTAGACGTTCGATCACATAAGTGTCGCTTGGGCACACTCGATTTATTACGTATGGCCCACGATATCGCCGCTGAAGTTTGGTGCTCTCACCTGTAGCCTCGGGGTTAGTTTTTACATACACAATATCCCCAACTTCGAACTTAATTTGTAACTGACGCCGCTCGTCGTATCGTTCCTTGTATCCCCGCTGGGATTTTTCGATGTTTTCTAAACATTCTCTCTGAATCTCGACGGGATCTTTATATAACTCACAATGTTTTGTTAGCTCTCGGACTCGACTATCCTCGTACCTCGGCTGGTACCCTAACAAACTCTCGAATGGGGTTTTCCCCGTCGCCTTACTGACACTAGAATTTACGTCTACTCGATCCATTTTACCTCTCGGTCCCAATCATTACGCTCGCCCTGTTCTGTACGGGTAATCATCGCAGGGAGAAGGGTCTGATTCATTCTCTCGATTAGTCCGTTCGCTTGCGGGTGTCTACTCGAATTCAGTGTATGCTTTATACTGTCACGCGCACAGAATTCCTCGAAGCTCTTTGCGGTAAAACAGGTCCCGCGGTCGGTAATAATTCGTTCGGGAGCCCCGTATCTTTTGACAAAGTCGTCGAGCTTTTTGATCGTGAGCGCAGCGCTCGTGTTTTTCACCGGTTCGAACGTTACGAACTTTGTCAATGTGTCAATCAACCCAAGAACTCCTTGCTCCCCTTTGACGAGGTGATAAAAGGTCCCACGTGATCAATGTGTATGACAGCGAACGGACGCCTCCCCGGCGGTATCGGGTGCAGTTCCCCCTCTCGTTTTCCCGACTTACTCTTGCTAAGAATGCACTCGAGACACTGCGCAATGTGTCGCCGTACGTACGCTCGCATTTTGGGAAAATAATAATACATCTGTATCTTTGCGATCGTCTTCTCAACCCTCGTCTTCTCAACCCTCGTCTTCTCAACCCATATTTGCTCACGGCAAATATGGGATGAAATTCGTTTTTCTTATTACTCTGGAGTAATATCGCCCCCAACCCCTCGCAACTTGCGTCGGTATGCAACTCAGTCCTCTCCGCCCTTGGGTTATATATCCCGAGTACCGGCTTTGACGATAGCAACTCTTTAACCCGTTTGAATGCCCGATCTTCGGTCTCGGTCCATTTAAATTCAACTGTCTTCCGCGTCAACTCGGTTAATGGCGCGACGATACTCGCGAAATTCGGGACGAACCGGCGAAAGAAACTCGACATCCCCGTAAACCGTCGTACCTCGTGGACGTTTCGTGGGGTCGTGAAACTCGTAATCGCCCCTACTTTATTCGGACCTGGCTCGATACCGTTATTTGTCACTACGAACCCCAGATACTCGACTCTATCCATACCGAATCTGCATTTGAAGAGTCTCATCGTCAGCCCGGCTGTACGTAACGCCTCGAAGGTCGCGCGAAGCCTTTTTATCATCTTCTCCCAATTTTTCGCGATTACTAGTACATCGTCCAAATAAAACAAAAGAAATTTGTTTCGCAAGGGACCTAGCGCTAACTCCATCATCTTGGAGAAATAAAACGGAGCGTTCATTAGACCAAAAATTGCCCTCGTAAACTCCCCTGTCTCATTCGGAGTGATGAAAGCTGTCTTCGCGCATGCCCCCTCTTCGAGCGGTAACTGTAAGTACCCATGAGCCAAATCTAGAGTCGCGAATATTTTTGCACCGTGCAAAACCTCCAGATACTCATCGATATTCGGTAACGGATAATTTATTCTTTCCGTCTGTGCATTGAGTTTACGGTAATCTACGACTAATCGCGACTCTCCGGTCCTTTTCCGCACGAGCAACACAGGAGAGGCGTATGGCGACGAGGTCTCTCTCACCAACCCTGCATCCTTCCACTCTTTTACGATTTTCTTAATATCTTCGCGCTCCAGCCGATTTGTATGATACGGCTTCGTACTTACGGGCATACTGCCTTGTTTGACTTGAATGTCCATTTTCAGTAAACTCGTTTTTCCGATCTCGAAGATATTTTGTGCGACACAAACGCGATACTCATTTAGTAATGTTACCAATTCGTTTCGTTGTTCTGTCGTTACCGCGATGTCCGTGTAGACCTCCTCTTCGTCGATCGGTTCCTGTCGTGGCGATGTCTCGGGAGCTCGTTCGATGGACCTCACCTCTGCCCCGATTGTTGCTCCCTTTTCTAGCTCCATCGGGCGGCAATCGCAGTTGAGGACCGGCAAGGTCGCCGTCTCCCCACCAAATTTCGGATCAATGAAATTTATCGTCGCTGGCGGGAGGGTCTCGGTCTGCGACGTTGTCACTGGCCCGCTCTCGCTGCGGGATACCTCCGGCATCACCGCCGATAGTTCGAGCGTTCCTCGCTCTATGAACGCGAGACGATCACCGGCCTTGACGTAGGCGACGTGGTCCCTCTCGGTAAAGGTCCGCCCGATCAGGACATCTTGTACCTGAACGTCGTCCGGAACAATGCGCAGCGGCACCCCACCGGGTTCCACGTCGTCGACCCTGACGGTGGCCTCAATGATCCGACACGATTTGACCACACTGTCCTCTCGCGCACCGAAGCCCACTAATACGCTGGGTCTTCTTATCACCGGAAAGTCGTGGCGCAACACTACGGACGCTTTTATAGTACAATCAGAGCTTCCGGGATCAATCACCGCGCGGAACTCGTGATTATTCACTCTCACAGACTTTAAATATTTTGCGAGTTGTTCGGTCGCCTCGGAGTTCTCCGTGTGCGATCGCTCCGCGTCACTAGCGATCACCGTCTTCACGTCGCCTTTCTCCAATGGGATCGGCTTCGTGCAGATTTTCGCGTAATGACCTGACTGACCGCATCGCGTACACTTGGCCACTCTTTTCTCTTCGGGACATCTGCTCGCATAGTGCCCGTTTCCCAGCAATTGAAACATTTCACTGTGTCATTTGTCTTTTTCTCATTCGAATCGTCCTTGGTCGCTTCCTCACTCGACGACGCGACGCTCACTGACGTTGAACTCACATTTTTCGATTTTTCCGATGACGTTTCCTTATTTTTCCTCTGCCGATGTTGGTCGAACGCTCGGAGAGACTGTTCGAACGTTACAAGTTCGTGAAACAATGCATCCTCATCTCGGTACAATGACAATAAGGCATGAACCGCGGAGTCCCTCGAGTAGAGACCGGAAGAGACCTATCTTCGCGTCTCCTCGAACGACAAAGTGAGATTTTTGCACAATCTCACTTTGTCGTGGAAATAATCCGCCAGGTTCTCGTTTTCCTTCTGTCGTCGATTTTGCATTAACTCCCACAGCTGTACACGATCTCGCTCTGGAATCCACGTCTTCTTGAAGGTTTCTCGGAAATGCTTCCAACTCGTGAACCCGCTGGAGAATGACTGGTACCAAGACCTCGCCGCTTGTTTGAGGTGCATGGTCGCTGTTTCGTACAAGAAGGCATCCGGCCAGCTGTGAACTCTTGCGGTCGCCTCGACCTTGTTCAGCCACTGCCTCGCCTCCATCGGCGTCTCGTGTCCGCTGAAGTCTCCTACCGTCTTGGACAAATCCGGCATCACGTGAAAACTCGGGAGTGTCGTCGTTGTCGACAAACGAGTCTGTTGGAGCATCGTCGCATTTTGTTGGAGCAATTGCGTCATAAGCCCCAGTACTTGTGTGAGATTCGGGTCGCTTTGCGTCGGCGACGTCATGTTCATGTCCGAGTACCCCCCATACGGCGATCGCGTTCGTTCCCCACGCACGTTCTCACGGTCTCGCGGCATCTCTCTCGGCGGAAATTCATAGTTCGGCGCGCCACCCATTGTTCTGTCCGTTGGCTTCGATTGTTCGCGAGACGGTCGTGGTATCGCTCCCAACCCTACCGGCTGTTGCACTGATAACTCCGGAGGCACGCTCCCGCTTGTTTCCATTACCGTCGATAACGCAGCGTTCTGCGCATTCGCGAACAATTGTGAGCGTCTCGTCGACTGACTGTCTGCCGCGCCAAGCCCGAGCTGAAACTCGTCGAACTCGTCTTGCGTGTCCGCTATATTGTTCCGGCTATTACGCAATTACGAAAATTTTCGTTGCCCAAGATGGCGGCCGAACTGACACGTGTTTGTTCCCGCACCTTTTCCCGGCTTTTTCTCATTTATCCCGATGCACTTTTCTTACAGGATTATCGCGAACACTATTTTTCCCCCAGGGTTTTGGACCGTTCGTTATCCCACTTCTGATTGTTGTAGATTATTTGTCGAGGATGGATCTCGGGATGGAAATCTGGTCTTCGACTGGGTTGAATAATGGTCGCGACACTGTACTCGGCATTTTTGTATTGAATAAGGATACCTTTTATTATAAACTGTAATTTCTAGACGGAAAATAGACTCACGAGTACGCCCTCGTGGCTCGGATCTCTTTTCCTTGTCTCCGCACAAAAATGGCTACTCTTCTCGCAATCCGTGAGACCCTCTTACATCCGTCACGGATATCGTCGTACGCCCGACTCTCTCTCAATCGCGGTTCGCGTACCGCGCTCACACACGCTCACTCTCTCACTCATCCAGATCCAGAGCGCCCTCTCTGACTCGCGCACGCGCACACATACCATCTAAATATTAATTTGCAACAAATGTATTATAAATTTGTTTACACGTTAGTGGTTAAATATCTTGCTCATCACTAACAAAAACCACCAGCCACTAAAGACAAATTTTATCCACTAAAGGGATGTCTAAACCTTTATAATCAAGTGAAAATACATTCCCGTATGTTGGTAAAATTGCTTATCTTTATGGAGATGACGCGCTGGATAATTTCTATGTAATCATTTAAACACTCAATAACTCTAGATGCCAGATATGAACTGCTCACACGTGTAAAATATTGTAAAGATTTCGTAACGACAATAAAAACAGCCGGTCGCCGAATGTTTAGAGAAAATATTCAGGATTAAACTTAGAAAAATGTGACTAGCAGAAGAGTTTTCGTAGCTGCGACTTTTCAGAGAATGCGTCTATCAATCAGTTTAGTCTTCAGTAAGCGTATTATTTGTGCATTTGGTTTTTTATTTGTGGCCAGATGCAGATTGAGGCGCATGCGCCTCGATCTGGAGAGTGGGAGGGACAGACAGAAGATATTCTGTCCATCCGGAGTCAACATTTTCAAGCTGCTTTCAACCCGCGGAATGAAGGCCTCCTTCTCCGAACAGAGGTCCGCGGTAGCGGATTATCGGGTATCCAAATGAGGGTATGATTTACGGAATATTATTATGTTAGAGCCTCCGTTGAACCTCCTAAATGGCATATACTGCACTTTAGGCTCAAAGGACGCTAGTGCAGCGTGCAACTGAAGCTACGAACCTCGGGTTGGACTGATCGATGCGCTCTCGCAGAACCTACTGGCCCTCCTTTCAGCCTATTGTAGGTCCGCCGTATACCCTCCGGACCCTCCATTCAGCCTGCTGTAGGTACTCCGAATACCCTCCGGACCCTCCACTCAACCTACTGTATCCGTGCCGTATACCCTCCGGGCCCTCCTTTGAGGCTACTGTAGGCTCTCCGACTATCCTCCGGACCGTCCATTCGACCTACTGTAGGCGCACCATAGACCCTCCGGTAGACCAACTACCGGAAGGTCTAATTCGTGATTTTGCCATTGCCGTGAAACGTCAAGTTAAAATATGCCAACAAGTTTTTCATGCTTGCTACAGTGGTGGCGCGTATAAAAAGTATAGCACGATTCCCCAATTTATTGCACAGGAAATGCGTAATTTACATATCCTGATAGGCAACGTTCAAAGTTACTTGAGACTCCTAAAAGATAAAAAATGGATCGTCGGCGAATTAATCCACGAATTCTACGGACATCATCGTCCCACGTGCTCTACAATGGAGCAAATCGCAGTAAAATGCTACGCTGTGTGGAAAATTTCATAAAAATAACCTACTGCGACTGTGTGAAGGAATGTTTTTGCGAAGGTGAACATTATGCATTTCAAGCAACAACAGACGAGGAGATACGTTCCGAACTCTCTTATCTGCACGAGTGCCATAGAACGGATAATATGTCATTTATACGGGTAGCGGCATTAGAATCTGTAGGTGCCTTTATGTCAATTGATCATCACTCATTTATAGGCACGCCGATAAATTCGATGAAATTAGAGTAAGTCTGGAAATACAAGCCTTTTTCCACGAATCACCTATAAAATGGGTATAAACCGATATTGAGGAACATTGATTGCTTGCGCATTTTTATTTTGCACTGATAATTTAATAAAGTGCATTTTATTAAATTCACTTTATTAAATGAATTTCACTTTATTTTCGCTTTATTAAGTGAAAAATAGACGAAAATATTTTTACTTTTCGTGTAGTATTTATTCATCTATCACGTGGCGAAACAACTGACAATGCATATTTATTTATACCATTATTCGACAATAATCAGCAAAAACGTATTTATTTCGGCATCGAACGGGTTACCGATCAGGCCAGAATGAAGTGTTGTTGGAGGAGATAACGAATTTGGGCTCAAAGCAGGTTAGGTCGGGTCGAAGCAGCAGACTTGAGATCGAAAGCAGGTTAAGGAGGCCGGTGTTCTACACGCTCCATTGGTGCTGGGGGTCGAAAGAAGATTTGGAACGGCTAACAGAGGCTGCACTGGATCAAATGGAGGCGTCTCCATGGCAGTGAACTTGACAAATAGGGTCTCGCAGGTTCAACGGAGGCTGGCGGCTTGTGCATTACAAAGGAAATGGTTCCTGCGAGTATTCAGAGGAGGCTAGAAATTTTGACTCGGGATGTCACACACGTACCCGTCAACAGCAATGCAACGTAGTGGCGAAAAATGTAAAGAAAAGTGGATCGGCCTAGCGCGCCTAACATATCGTCGTCGTTTCCAAGCCTGTATCAAACCTGTATTTTTATTAAACGGGACTTCAGTAAATCTTTGCTCTGTTTATCACTTATAATCCAATACTTCTTTGTGTCTCGGTCGCATTATGGACGAGAAGTTTTGCTAAACTAAAATTTATAAAAAATTATCGTCGATCTACGATGAACCAAGAACGCCTAGTTAATCTGTCCATTCTATTAATTGAAAGGAAAGTTTCAAGGGAAATAGATTTCAACGACGTTATTGAGAAGTTCAGTTAAATGAAAGCAAGAAAACATGTAAAATAGTTACAAAGCAAAAGCTTTGTTTTTAAACATATACGTATGTTGAGGTACGTCATCGCGTTTCGTGCACGTAAACCGAGCGAGCGCGGAAACAGCCGAAAGAGGTGTCTTGTCGCGGTACAGCGATCATACTGTGTACGAAGGGGGAAGGTAGAATTAATCTCGAGTAAGCGGCCATGCGGAGCAGGTGCCACGCGATTACCTACGTACAATAAAGTCATTAAAGTATCATTAAAAGAATCGAACCAATCTATTTACATTTCCACATCCCATTTTCAGCGGAAAACATTTATTTCAAAGGTAAGCCTCAATAGGTTATGGGCTCAGTGAACGCGTTGAAATAAATTGCTGGAAAACGTGGATCGGTGAAAACGCGCGGTTCGCGGAGAAAGAAAAAAACGTAGTGGAAGCGTGCAAGCTAGGCAGTAGGGCAGCAAGAGAGAGAGAAAATAATCGGCGGAAATCACGAGCATCGTGATAGCTAGAACAGTGATAAATACTCCGAAATACTTTACGAAGGATCGTAAACGAGAGCGAGAATATATTTTCTCGTACTTTTCGGGTTTTATCGGGAGTTCGCGGAAAAATTTCCGGAGCAACCGCGTGTCGGCGAGTCGTGGTCAGGTCGGCCATTACAGTACGCGGGCAAGGCACGAGGTGTGCGACGGACAGAGACATCGTGAGTGTTAGAGTCGCGGTAAATATTTCGAAAAGTTCGCGGAGTGTCGTGAACGTCGGCGAGGATTTATTTCCTTGCACTTTCGAGTTTTTACTGTGCATTCGGGTATCAGAAATTCGAAGATGCCGGACGATGGACTAGTCGCGGCGGTCAAGCGATTCGACGGTCGAAACTTTCAAGCATGGAAGTTCAGGATAACCAAGGTGCTCAGAGCCAAGGAACTTTTCGATGTGGTGGACGGCACGAGGTTAATGCCGGAGAACGAAGAAGGGGTCAATGCGGGGCGCATGAAGCAGTGGCTGAAAGACGACGCAAGAGCAGCGGCTATGATAACCTCGGCGATGGAAGATGAACAAGTGGATTGTGTGTTGACGTGTGCGAGAGCCAAAGATGTGTGGGACAAGATCGGCGCGATGCACGAGCAAAAATCCGCGTCGAATGTCGGGACACTCGAAGAGCGTTATTATTCGCAAAAAATGAGTTCGACAGATACAGTGGTGCAACACGTGACGGCAATCCAAAATATGGCAAGTAGACTAAAAGATCTCGGGCAAGAGAAGACTGAAATCGGAATAGTGTCGAAAATTCTGTCAAGTTTAACGCCGAGTTTTAAAATGTTCAAGACCGCGTGGGGGAACGTCGATCCGGCGCGTCAAACTCTGGCGTATTTACTAGAGCGCTTGATCGAGGAGGAGAAGAATCTCGGATCGAACGAAGAATCAGCGAGTGCATTGGTAGTAATTTCGAAAAGTGGTCCGAAGGGCGATGTGAAACCGAAAGACAAAAAGAAAAAGTCAAAGAAACATATAGAGTGTGGAAATGTCAAGAAAAAGGGCATTATGCAAATAAGTGCGGAAAGCAAAAGAAGTCAAGTGACAGGAACGATGGTGACGGTGGAGGTGGAGCCGGAGGCGGATGTGCGTTCATCGTCGATACGTGCGCGAGAAGCAACGAGGTGCTGGTAATCGGAGCGAAGACGGAGCTACCGTCGGTACAGCAGATCAGACAGTTGCAGGCTGCCGATAAGGCAGACGTTTGGATAACCGACAGCGGGGCGTCGGAACATATTACCTCGCGACGCGACTGGATAGAGGATCTGCGGTCGGTAACGGGGGAGACCGTTGTGCTCGGTGACGACGGCGAGTGTCCGGTGGCAGGCGTTGGCAACGTACGTATCGAGAAATTCGTGAACGGTAAATGGGAGACCGGAGTCATCGAGAATGTGTTGCTCGTTCCGCTTGTCAAGAGAAATCTTTTCTCTATCGGAGCGTGTATGAGCAAGGGTTTTCGAGTAGTTTTCGAAAACAGTGTTGTTGAGGTACAGCGAAACGGTGTAGCCGAAGCAACGGGGGTGAAGCAAGCGAACGGGCTGTGTCGACTGTTCTTCCGCAGACCGACGACAAAGAGAGAAGTGAACGTGACAGCGATAGACTTGAAAACGTGGCACGAGAGGCTTGGCCATATCCACAAGCGGACGCTTGTTGAACTGGTACGTCGAGGGCTGGTAGAGGGAGTAAGCGTGAAAAATGCAGAGGAATTTTTCTGTGAAGCTTGCCAGTTTGGTAAACTTCACAAACTCCCGTTTCGAGCGAAGGACAGCAGGACGTCGTACGAGCCAGGGGAATGCATACACAGTGACGTGTGTTCGTCGCCCGTGTGTTCGCTAGGGGGAGCGAATTACTACGTCTTATTCAAGGATGACGCTACAGGCTTCAGGTTTGTTTATTTCATACGAAACAAGTCGGACGTGTACGATCGGTTCGTGCAAGTTGAGCGCTTGCTAAGCAACAAATTCGGGCGTACAATGAAGACGCTACGCTCCGATAATGGTACCGAGTTCCGAAACGAGAGGATGACGAGCTACATGGAGCAGAGGGGCATCACGTTCGAGACGTCGGCGCCGTATACACCGGAACAGAACGGCAGAGCGGAGAGGGACAATCGGACGATTGTCGAAGCAGCTAGAACTATGTTACAGGCGAAGCAGTTACCGGGATACCTGTGGGCGGAAGCAACCGGAACGGCAGTCTACTTGCTTAACCGATCTGGCGAGGCGAGAGTAGAGGGAGGACGGACGCCGTACGAGCAGTGGACCGGCAGGAAGCCAGATCTTCGACATCTGAGGGTGTTCGGAGCCGATGCGTACGCGTACGTGCCGAAACAAGGAACGAAGAAGCTCGATCCAAGGGCTAAGAAGCTCGTCCTGGTCGGGTACGAGAACGAGTCGACTAATTACAGGCTGTACGACCCTGTGGCACGCAGTGTCTCTGTTTCGAGGCACGTGGTGTTTAACGAGCGAGGTACGGGATCGAAATCGACGCAGGAGGATGTCGAGCTTATTCTCCCGTTGTCAGAAGACGACGAGGACGAGGAGAGAGACGAGAACGGGAACGGAGTCGCTGTCGGTAATGAAGGTGCCGAGAACGTAGCCGCAGTCGATGCGGTCGCAGACGAGGTTGTTGAGACAGACAACACGGACGACAGGGGTCAACGACGGGAAGTAGCGACGCCAAGAACGTTGCGAAATCGAGACTCGTTGCGTGCACCAGCTCGGTACGCACTGTGTTTTGTGGAATACGACACACCAGCGACATATCAAGAAGCGATGTCAAGTCCGGAGGCTGCACAATGGGCGGAAGCCATTGAGGACGAACTCAAGTCACTGGAAAAGAACGAGACGTGGGAGATCGCTCCGCGGATTCCAGGAGGGAAGACAATCAACTCAAAGTGGGTCTTCAAAGTCTTACGAGATACAGAGGGGAACGTATTGAGGTTCAAGGCGCGATTGTGCGCCAAAGGTTTTATGCAACGGGAAGGTGTCGACTATTCGGAAACTTTCTCACCGGTAGTGAGATACGACTCGCTCCGGGTACTCTTGGCCATCATCACCCAGGAGAATCTCGAAACTATACAGTTCGACGTTCGAACAGCATTTCTACACGGTGTCTTGGAAGAAGAAATCAGTATGGAAGTTCCGGTTGGACTGTACGACGACGATGAAGCGAAACGACAAGGCGACGTGGTATGCTTGTTGAGAAAATCCCTATACGGACTCAAGCAAGCACCACGCTGCTGGAATAAAAAATTCACGAACTTCTTGAGACGTTTCGGTCTTGAGGAGACAGACGCGGATAAGTGCGTGTTTTTCGGCGTGTACAACGGACACCAAGTTTATCTCGCGTTATTCGTCGATGACGGCATCGTGGCATCGAAATCCGTAGAGACAATAACTAAGATAATCAGTGACTTGCGCGAAGCGTTCGAAATTACTGTCGGCGATTGTAGTTCATTCGTCGGAATTCAAATCTCTCGCGATCGAAAGAATAAAACGATGTTCATACATCAGTCTATGTACGCGAGAAAAGTAATTGATCGCTTCGGAATGAGTCAGGGAAAGGGAGTCTCAGTACCGGCAGATCCGCACGCAGTAGTAGTATCCGGCGGACAGTGAAAACAAGAAAAATAATGTACCGTACCGCGAGACAGTCGGATCTCTAATGTTCCTTGCAGTAGTGACGAGACCAGATCTCGCGTACTCAGTAAACGCCGTGAGTAAATTTTTAAACAATCACGACGAAAGTCACTGGCTCGCCGTGAAACGGATCATTTCATATCTGATCCAGACTGTCACTTTGGGCATCGAGTATACTGCGGATGAATCGGGGGCTAAACTGACAGGATACTCAGATGCAGATTTTGCAAGCGATATTGCAACGCGTAGGTCGACGACAGGCTACGCATTCTGCATCGCGGGCGGGATCGTGACGTGGTCATCACAAAGACAAAAACTCGTGTCTATGAGCACGACCGAATCGGAATACATTGCAGCGGCAACCGCGGCAAAGGAAGCCGTGTGGCTTCGTACGCTACTGAACGGGATCGGAAAAAAATGTACAGAACCGACAATGCTGTACATCGATAATCAAAGCGCAATTCGCTTGGTTCGCAATCCAGAGTTCCATAAGCGAACAAAACACATCGATGTCAAGTATCACTACATACGCGAAAAAGTAGAGAATCGGGAAATCGACGTGTCATTCGTGCCAACTGAGTCTCAGTTAGCCGATATGTTTACGAAAGCGCTGCCACGAAATCGATTCGTTGAACTATACACGAATCTTGGATTGTGTGCCAAACACTCTGACGGCGGAAGTGTTGAGGTACGTCATCGCGTTTCGTGCACGTAAACCGAGCGAGCGCGGAAACAGCCGAAAGAGGTGTCTTGTCGCGGTACAGCGATCATACTGTGTACGAAGGGGGAAGGTAGAATTAATCTCGAGTAAGCGGCCATGCGGAGCAGGTGCCACGCGATTACCTACGTACAATAAAGTCATTAAAGTATCATTAAAAGAATCGAACCAATCTATTTACATTTCCACATCCCATTTTCAGCGGAAAACATTTATTTCAAAGGTAAGCCTCAATAACGTACAATAAAAGAGACTTTCTTATTATAGTCTTCATTATTTCGTTGCACTCTACCTGCTAGGTGCTGTGCTGAATGCTGATCCGTATTCTAACTTTTTTACCCATATCATAAGTAGGGCGTATAGTGAAATTACTTATCATCAATAATACATTCCTTTCTTTAGCAGACCGGGGGGGCCTCATTTATATGCCGCCCCGGGCCTTCGACGGGCTTAGTCCGCCACTGGCGACCGTGGTTCCGTGGGTCTGGCAATATGACCGGGTGACGTGTTCTGACTCGGGCGAGTTTTCTTCGTCGGATTGTTTGAGTCTTAGGACAAAGTGGGATTCTGGCGCAGTTCGGTCCGCGTATTGTATTCGAGTGCTCTAGGCAGGAAGACTAGAGGTAAGGAGTACGAACGCCTGTGGTGAGCTCGAGCCAAAAGCGTCCGTGAAACTGGATTTTAGTAGTTGGTGCTGTCACGGCGTGCGTCGCTAGTGCATGACCGCACCGAAGTGAACCACGCGACAAGAACACAACCGACGTCATGTGTCATCAATGATTCCCGCTCGTCGTCCGTGTTGGCATAAGGCGTGTTCGGGTTAACCAATTTTGCGAATTGTGTTAGATGTAAAGAAAAATAATTGTGTCTCGGTATAAAATACGTTTAGTGATCTGCGGCGAAAACAATCAATCTTAGGTAAGAAAAATAGCACTTACATTCATAAAAAGGATAGTTTCGTTTTATCGTACCATAATCGTACCGAGGGAAATAAAAATTATCACAAACGCGAGACACGGAGCAAGGTCCCGTTGATGAGACAAAAGTGCAATATATGGATTTTTTCATATATTGCACGTTTTATCTCGTGCACGTTTTGTTTAATGCCAAAAAAACATTTTGTTTATTGTCGGCGTGAAAAAGGGAAGTGAGTGGGTGAGTGGGAGAAATATCGATTTTCTATTTTGATAGAAAGTCAAATTAATTAAAAGGTTGTAATATTGTTTGAATTGTTGCTTTTAGTATCTGAACGCGAAACAAACTTGGAGTGCAGCGATCGATCGAGAACTGATGTTAAAATCAACACTCTCCATCAAGTTCTCGACAAAGTTTCGGACATAAAAAAGTTGCAGTACGTAGGATGCCAAGCACACAACGAAGAGTTCACGAAGAGAGTTAACTATTATCTCGTCATGAGAGGACATTTTCTAGCACGATCGGTCAACGAAAATAATCACGCAAGGGGAATTAAAACGAAAGACAATAGGAAAAAATCAAAACTGTAAGATTGATTTATCTGTACAGCGTATCACAATGTGTGAATATAATTTGTGAAAATTTGTCTGGATGCAAAACTCTTGTGAATTTTCTTGTGTCTATAAATAAACTTTGTTTGTTACGGTTTCCGCAACGAAAAAAAAAACATATTGACTTAATTCCTGTATTTCGTTTTTATTCATGATCTGTACAGCGTGTCATAATGTGCAAATATGATGTGTGATAATTTGTAAATCTTTTGTTTGAATTCAAAATTCCTATGAATTTTCTTGTGTCTATAAATACATGTTTTTACTGCTTTCGCGACGCAAAAAAAACATTGACTTAATATCGGTATTTCATTATTATTCTTTATCTGTACAGCGTATCATATGTGAAAATATGAAATGTGATAATTTGTAAAATTTTTGTCTGGATTAAAAATTCTTATGAATTGTCTTGTGTCTATAAATAATTTTGGTTTGTTACGGTTTCCGCAACGAAAAAAAAACTGACTTAATTTCTGTATTTCGTTATTCTTTATCCGTACAACGGGAAATAATGTGTAAATATGGTGATACTCTTTAAAAATTTTATCTGGATGCAAATTTCTTATGAATTTCCCTGTGTCTATAAGTAAAGTTTGTTTGTTACTGCTTCCGAAACGAAAAAAAAAACATTGACTTAATTTCTGTATTTTGGTATTCTCCAAAACAATCTATGTATAAGAATTCTGTCTATCTATATAGAAATTGCCTTCAACAACTGGTTGTACAATCAATTTGATGAAATGATCGCTCCATATGAAGTAGCAAAGGGTGCTTTTTGCATATCGTACGACACTGCCTTTACAATTCATTTGATCAAATTATCGCTTCAGATGAGGGAGCAAAGGGTGCTTTCTGCATATCTTACGGCACTGGTTTGTTGCTGACTTTACTTCGGTGCGGTAGGAGAGCAGCGCCGCCCTTCTTGTCCTCGCTTTTGCGGACGTTTCGACGACACGGCGTTCGTACTCCTTACCTCTAGTCTTCCTGGCTCTGGGTGTCAGCTATCTCTTTCGAGGCTGCGAGTATGCTCCTCTCATAAATTCGTTTGTCGTTTGCTATGTTTATGCGCGGGCATGGTCTTACATACAGGTCTGGAAACTCTGCCAGAATTCGCATGGTGGGGGTAGGCCGCTTACGAACGAAAATATTCGTTGAAAATTGACACTACGCGGCGCTGAAATCTTGCCCCCGGTTGAACATAACCACCAAAAATAATTTTGTAAACAAAAGCGACTCATTAGTGGATTTCCTGTGTTATTGACTTATTTTTCCTAATTTTTCTAAACATTGTAAACATAAAATGCGACGTGGCTTAATAGATTTCATCATTTTGTTATTTACCCATAGTTTGAAACCTTTACCAACGACCAAAAAACCGATAAAAAATAAAAACATATATTTAAAAATTAATGAGAATTTTGATTTGAGAGAAAGAAAATAATGACATACAAAAACAACACAATGTGTATAAATAATTAATACATAACCAGAAACCAATGCAAATGCAAAAAAAGCCCACTCTTTGGGATCGAGCTCGGCTCCTTCAAATCGGTAGCTCAGCACCCTATCCATGCGACCACGATTATCATTGCATGAATAAGACAGTTTTCTAACATTTAAGTTATAGCCACGCTTGGGGTTTAATTAGATTTGGCGACTTGTTGGGTTGGTTCACCGCTTAATTTTATTCATTATAATTAGCTATATTGGTAGATATACCACCAATATATATATATACATATATATATACTGCAGAACCAATAATTGAAATGACGTGTTACGGTGACAGGCAGATGCAGAGTATTGCGGCGATTAGCTCTGTCTTTTTTTAATACCTCCGTCTGACCCCGTACCACACTTCGCCGCCAACTCTTTTAAGGCGTTACCCCCACTTGTAGCGCAAAAAAGGCCTTTTTCATGAATTTTTTTGAAGAAAACTACAAAACTTTTTTAATCGATCAATATACCCATCTTAAAGAACACATCTTGAAGAACTTTCAGTAATTTTTTTATTGAAAAATATTACATTGTTTAGTGGCAAATGGCCGTCAATGAAATAATGTTTTTATATACACGGTTTGCGGTGACCAACATTGCGGCGAAGTGGATCATCTGAAAAAAAATTGCGGATGGATTTAGTCAAATATAAGTATAAACTAGCCTTTAATCGAAGGATTTTAAAAAATATTCATTTTTCACAAAATGGCGGACAGTCAAAGTTAATGGTTCGATTTTAACGAAAAATACGGCCGTTTTTTGGCTATAAAACGGCCATTTTTTTCGAAAAAAAAATTGAACGATTAAAGACTACATTTTTATGTATTAAATAAGCCTGCAAAATTTCAAGAAGAACGGTTCATTAGTGTTCGAGTAATCTTGGCCACCAACTTCAGAAATACCATTTTGAGAAAAACGCGTTTAAAGTTTCAATTTCAATTTACACGAAGAAAATATTTTTTTTTGTAAACTTACATAGAGTCATCTATTCCGGGCCCATACAGAAGTATGAGCCCGGATACTTATACTTCAAAAAAATGCATTTTCCAAAATCGCAAGTGGGGGTAACCCCTTAAGATAGCAGCGCTCCTAGCGGCCAGTGCATTAACATTTTTTCGTCAGTCAGCGATCCCCCCCATCCGGCGGTGTTTCCAGGCCTGTATGTAAGACCGTGTGCGTGGGGACATGGAGGCTAGAGTGGGAGAAGTCTGAACCAGCGATTAGTAGGGAGATGTACAACGTTCCCCTTTTCGGCGTGCCTCGGAAATGGCGCTAAATCGCGGCGGCGAGTTTGGGAATATAATTTTGTGATCATCGCCTCTGTTGAGGTTGCAGATTCCCTTGTAGCCACGCGAGTCGTGATCACCGCTCAAGTCCGTATTGCAGTCAGCGTGAACACGAGTGGGTAGCTCGGTGGGCGAAAAGTCTCCGCCCCTCGCAAATCGTGCTTACTGGACAGGCGAATGGAGCGAGGTTTTCCATTCGATCGAGCTCGAAATATATGTGTGGCCGTACGGCGGATTGGAATATGCATTAAATGAATTTCAAAGTGAAAAACATGTATCAAGATCATTGTTTTCTCTCGGTTGCCTGTTTATGCCGAGAATGCGGGTTAAAAAAATTAACGACGAAACGCGGTGAAAAATAAAACGCCGAAACGAGCGTGGAAGGTTCAAAGAGAAATCTTGAGCCTTTGCCGCGGTCGGTTCATCGTTTTTTTTCAACAGTAAACATTATGGATAAGCATGTATCATAAATGTTTATCCCCAATGAGCGTCGTGGCTGAGTTGGCAGCATGACGGATTAACGATACTTGCGGTTCGGGTTCGATCCCCGGTGAATCGATTTTTCATCTATTTTTTTTTCTTCATTTTATATTCAGTAAATTTATTTTCTTTATTTTATATGTACAAAATTTACAACTTACTCTCGCTTTAGCTACTCTCGCCTATCCAGGCATTATTTATTATATTTAATTCATATATATTTGATTTAAAAAAAGAGATTGCTACCGGGGATCGAAACCGTGTCGTCTACACTCAGAGCCCGCACACTGATATCTCAACCCCGAGGCTCTTGTGACTGCAAACCTGCCTTACGTATACACACTTATACAACCTATAAAAAAAATTCGCGGCAGGACCAATTGCATATTATTTTTATGACCCCAACGTATTTTTGAAGCCAAAATAAAACGTTTTTCCAAATTCCTAGAATGGTGTTATCCCTTGAAGAAAAGAAATTGATTTTTTGATCGTTGTAAATGTATATCCCCCCTTAAAGAGTTTAAAAGAATCTCGTACGTGTTAGCGAAAATTGGCAGAAAATTATGAAGCAACTCGTCCACTTCTTTGATGTTCGCTATTTTGGTGTTCACTATTTTGGACCATCGCTTGTTTGCCTATCTAGGATTTACATATTCGAAGTTTGTATCCTCGATATATGGCTTTTTGCTATACATGGTATTACCAATATTAGATACCCACTTCTTTCTTTTTCGGAGATATGAATGTTCTGGATTGTTTGAATCTGTATTTGTATGACTCAAACGGCAGACAATCTGAATATACGTTCTCGAATAAATAATCCTTTGGTGTAATAGTTATTCGATTTCGTCATCGGCCGAAGGATAAGATTTCGAATAATTCACAGTTCGTTATTTTGAGCTTATAATTCAGTCATTTCGAAATCTTTGTCGTCCTATATTTGGCCTTTCAAAGTTTTGACTGCCACCCGAATGTGAAATGTGTTGAAAAAAATGCCGAAACACACTTATCCAATGTGAAATGTGTTTTGAAAAAAAATCCCGATCGAGAAAGACTCTAAGTTCTCTTTGAGCCTTTCTCGATCGTTTCGGCACTTTTTTCAACAATATGTAGCAAATTCAGAGTGTTGAAATTATTCAACCGTTGATTGGTTATCGAAGTCGCACCAGTCTGCAATTGGAGGCTTTTTAAGCAGCACTTTCGAAGTAATCTTGAATTGTCGAATTGCTTAGTCAGAGGCTTTTCAAGCTGCTCTTCGATCGATCAATAGATCCTTGAGTTGCGGTTTTGGGAACCATATATTGTCGAAAGTATCACGTCTTCAAAATGAGACTTTTGGAACTGACGGGGGGGGAGGGGGGTTGGCGTTGATTGCCTTCCCGTGGTACCCTCCGAGAACGAGTGCAATCATTTATTATGAGATTAAATAAACTGTACTTGCAGATATGCAGTTGTGACGTCCAGAAGGGACGATTTCATTTTACCTTCGGGTTCTTCAATATAATTTCTTTTAAGTAAAAGGGATAGCCACACGTCCCATACGGGCCCGGCAAACTCTCCTGTGGAAATGGGAGTGGGGAAACAAATTCTAACGAATGTCATTTAGGGGTAAATGCTTATAAATGATATTTTATTATATTATGTTGATCCTACTTACAAATTTTCGTGGGTAATCACGCCTTTACGCGGGGACAGTTTCCCCCGCGTCGCTCTCTCGCTCTCTTTCACTCTCGGTCTAGCACGCTCTTCCGCGGGGACAATTCTCCCCGCGTTTCTCTCCCCCACACTGCACGTTGAATTTATTGGTCCTCGATTTTGATCGGGATTTTAACGTAGGCTCCGCACCTTTATCACTGACTCGAAGGTTATGATTTATATGTTGTAAATGAAAGGATGGAAGTTAAAATTAATAGTAACACTGACGTCTCTGTGCGGGTCCGCCGGGTCGCTAACCTGGAATTATTACACCGCCGCGAGTTCCGTGCTACTAGGACTTTTCTAGTAAAGACTGACGTCTCTGTGCGGGTCCGCCGGGTCTAAGGCCTGGACTTACTACACCGCACAGTAGGAGAAAAGCCCAAAAACCTGGCCAAAACCTCAAATGACCTTTGACGGGAATGAAAATTGGCTTACAGGGGTTTTCAAGGTCGCTGATTACGAATCTGAAAGCCAAATTATCGTAAACAAAATGGCCGATCCAATATGGCTGACATGAATGTTAAAAAGTTGCCAGATGTCGACAAAAATTGGTATTTACGGGTTTTCAAGGTCGCTGATTACGAATCCGCAAGCCAAATTATCGTAAAAAAAATGGCCGATCCAATATGGCCGACATGAACGTTAAAAAGTTACCAGATGTTGACAAAAATTGGTATATACGGGTTTTCAAGGTCGCTGATTACCAATCCGATATCTATTGTTTATAACTTGCAACAAAGAGCTTACAGCAAATTGTTATAAACAAAATGGCCGAGTATCCTGCTAAATAGATAAATTAATATATTTAAAAAAATCATCATAATAAAATAAACGTGAACAGTGTATTCTACGCAATTATTATTTTTATTTCCAAAATACATACGGAACGTTTCAAAAATAGAAATTTTTATTCTTAATCAAAATCGTAATCGGAGTCGGAGTCGGAGTCAGAATCATTATCCGAGTTTGTATCTATTACAACTCCCGGCACGGCTTCAATCTCGGCGCAAAATTCGTCTGCTGCAGCAGTCACTTTAGGAGCGATCAACATCGCTACAGCTTCCGGCGACAAACTCTTCAGCTTCTTCTGTGGTAGTCTTCTGACACTTGAAATGTACGGATCAGAAGTAACTAAGAGCCGATGAAAAACATCTTCCATAGTTTTAACCCTGGAACTTTTTCGCGCAAAATCTTCTCGATATCGTTTGATGTCTTTGTTTCGAGCTTCCTGAGCATCTTCGGATAATTGGCCGATTGGTAATAGAGCATGAGTTATTATCACTGGACCATGAATTAATAGTTTGTGCACCGAAGTAGGCATGGAGTACCAAGGGTATAATGCAACGGTCTTTCTTGCCGTTTCAATAGCATACTGTTCAAATCTTTCACAGTTTATCTCGTGGCCACACGATATAACTTGTAGGATTACGTACAAGCGTTTAATAACTTCTTCGTTGACCCCCGTTATCGCAGCGGAAACCGTCGAATTTTCAAAGAATCGCCGAGCTGTGTTGCCATCATTGCTGCTGCCGTATCCAGGCTTTGGGCGATCGATATTTAGACCCAATTGCTTCTTGAATCCTTCTTGAATGGCCCTCTTGCGTTCCTGGGTAATTTTTTTTTCTTCGGCACTTCGAGCTTGCCATTTTTTAATGCCGAGTTTGTAAGACACGTGTAAGCAATACTCGAAGCACCGTATCCACGCATGCAGCGTCGACAATCCGAACTTCAAATTTGTTTCATTGATTTCCCTTTGCAATACAGTGTCGATGGCATTAAAATCTTTGCTGGTTGCTCCACACAAATAGCACCGTTGAGCAGATTTCGTCAATGATACAGCGTTGCAAACTTTACCATCTATCATGGTGAACAACAACTTGTACATTACGGAGATTTCTTTTCCATCTATTACACTTTCGAATGGACGAAGTGACTTTATTTGTTCTTCAACAATTTGGACTTCATTAAGTGTTGACTCTGTGTCTTCGCGTAGAAACAGTAGTCTAAGCGGTCTACAAAATCGTGGAGACGAGGGTCTGGGGTTCTTCCAAACAACTATTTCTTCCTTCGATTGTTGATCATAACACACGAGTTGTAATGGCACGACTGAAGTAAAGAATACATGCGCATCAGATTTGCTGTCATCACTGAACGTCTGCTTATATTCACTTTGCCCAGAACTTCCATCGCAACCCCACTTGCAAATCAAGTCCATTTTACGAACATTATCTGGAGTCAATCTTTGAATGAGTACATTTTGGACGAGTAAAATACGTTCAACTGTATGATCTAATAGTGCCTGTAGTTGGACTTCTGCACTACTCTCTGTAATCCTGATTGCATCACGTGGTGGATAACAACGCTTTTTTGCTTTCATCACTTTTTCGTAAGACGGATATAGCTTACAGTTATTTTCCTTCCCTAATCTTCTCATTCCCTGGTAAGTACTCTTGGAGAATTTATATTCAATCATAGCGGAAAGTGCAGCCTCTTCGGATAAAGTAATTTCATCCGTTGCTGAGTAAGCTTTACGATACTTGGAAGCTCTTAAAGGACTCGTCATTGTTACGTCCTTAATAACTTTTGCGGCGTCGGATTGTCCTGAAGAGCGAAGGCTCATCTGAGTAGCGTATGCTAACTCGACCGAGTTGAACGATGTACGAATATCTTGGGTCTTCCTTCGTTTAGATCTTTCACTGGACATTGTAAACTCAAAGGACGGGCGGCCGCCCGTATTACCCGGGCTTGTTACTACAGTGTCTGTAGGTGCGGCAAAACATACCTGCTTGCTAAGCCATTCACCGTTATTCTTGAAAAATACACAGGATTTTCTGTGAGCTTGTTGCCACCTCGTTCTCATTTGATTGAAGAGTATCGAAAAAGTCTGTTTCGAGTCCTCAGGCACTACAACTGTACGTCCGGTGTCCTTGGAAATTTTTTCTACCATAAATTCGATCAAGGAAGCGAATTTATCGGATAAATGCTCGCTGATTATCAGAAATACTTCTTTCCTTGTCAGCACCAATTATTTGTAACCGGATCCTGTAATAAAGACATAAAATTGTAGAAAATTGGTGTTAAAGGAAAAGATAAAATTTTCAATTAATACAAAAACTTGAACAATGTACATTATTTTACCAAATAAATAACCGCAATAATTGAAATAATTTTAAGAAAATTAGACAGAAAATATTGACATGGATTTGGTTAAAAGAAAGCTTTGCTTACTATATAATATATATATATTCAAATATTTTATTTGAATGTTATAACATTTCATTCATATTTAAGAAATTTTTATGTGGTTGATTTTAATATGTATATATATATATGCATACGTATATATCATAATTAAATCACAGAAAATTTATATATATATATATACACATACATATATATTAAAATAATTTATTTCAAGCGTATAACAGCCGTCTTGTCCGTTATGATGCTACTTCACCCATTCTCAGGTAGAGGCGCAGAGGCTGCTCAATAGTGCCGCGTGCACGCTCGGCTACCGCACGATGCGAAAAAAATCATAACGGACAAGACGCACGTTTTCCGCAGGTAACTCTTGTAAATTTCGAAAGCTTATACATTAAACTAAAGGCCGAGACTAGGAGCTTTGCAAAATGTGACAAAATATATAACTTTTCGGACCGTTGAAAATATAAGTTTTCAAAATTATTCAATTTTATTTATGCCGAAGGCTATACTACATTTCAATCATTTATACATAAACTTTAGATTCAACCGATGTAAAAACATGTTCTACATACCTCCAGAAGTCGTATCCATGTTGCAGAATTGAAATTAAACCCGTCACTTTAAAGTTATGGGTTTTTGAAGTCAGCGTTATTTTCGTCTGTTCAGCGCGGGACACGTACACTCTTCACGAACACTAACTGCCAACTGACGCTGCGGCGCAGGTATACACTTAAAGGGCTTTCCCTTCCACAATAGAATGCAGTTACTAGTCCTCTACCTGAATGACTACTCAACTGACCCTATTTCGAAAATTTATTTTTTGGGGTTTTGGCCAGGTTTTTGGGCTTTTCTCCTACTGTGCGGCGGTCAGCGTGAGAGGAAAACCGGCCTAAGCGCGTTTCCTGCGCGTAAAATACGTCGTGTGCCTAAAACAAACAAAACGCATGCCTTGGTTAGTTGCACTACTCAACCATCAAAATCGGTCATGAAAAAATACTCTGACGTTTAAGGGGGAACGCCACCGTGATGGGTGGGAAAGTCGTCAATAATTGCTATTTTTGTTCACAGACATAACTAATTATAAAAGGATCGGGTTTATGGTCATTTAACTATAGGTATATTCAACTAGCTTGAATACCAATTTTTATGAAAAAATCTTTAAATTTAACCGAGATATATGCCTTGATTTGACGACGAAAAAAAATGTTCTTTTTATTGCCCCCTTGATGAAATATTATATGTAAATAAAACTCAAACATTTATCGACATCTATACAAATGTAGCTATCCTCAAGCGTAGCGGTTTTTTTTTACAAAATAGCGACGGTTTGAGCATTTTTTTCTATTTTCATGGTTTTTTTTTTACTCAAGCAGTCTTTAAAAATAGTAATTATTAAACATTTTTTAATTGGCTACGTATAACCTTAATCACTGCGATTATAATTTGAAAAAAAAAAATTAGAAATCGTTTGATAAGTTTTTGAGTATTCGCTGGGACAAGGTCGAAAAAAGTTTTTTCGAGAAAAACGCGTTAAAAGTTTTCGTTCCGTTTTTCTTGATATTAAGTTATGTTTTTTTTTAGAATATTATTACTTACATTAAAGTATCTAGTCTCGGGCGCTGTGATGGTTCTTCATTTTCATGATATCTCACAAAATAAGACCCAGCACTTCATCTATTGAGTGAACGATGCTACACCTGTAGGGACTGAGGATCGTAACCGGTCGCACTACCTGTTCTCACTAAAGTGACTGAAACGCCTTCAATTTTCGGACTTTAGTCTTCAAATTTTCCCAACATATTTTTGAATATATGTCCTTTCGAGAATTATAAAAAAACAAGAAAGACTCAAAGTTCTCTTTGAGCATTTCTCAATCGTTTCGGCACCTTTTACAACAATTTTTTTAATTAATTTTTCTAGGGGGAAAAATAAAAACTCATTTACGTATTGGGAGCAAAATTTATTTTTTAATCATGTTTTCCAACACCGTTTGCATCAAAATTTTAAACGCCCGCTCGTTTTGAGCAACTTCACCATGCGTGTGAATACTATTGAACTCGCACCTGGTTGCAAGTGGAGGCTCTTTGAGCTGCAGTTTGATTAATTTACTTGTATCTTAAAAGCTGCGCCCACTTGCAGTCAGAGGCTCGATGAGCTGCGCTTCAATATGTCAAATTTGTAGCAAATTCAGTGTGTTGACATTATTCAACCGTTGATTGATTAACGAAGTCGCACCTGTCTACAATTGGAGGCTCTTTAAGCAGCACTTTCGTCAGGGATCTTGAATTGTCGAATTGCGTAGTCAGAGGCTTTTCAAGCTGCTCTTCGATCGCTCAATCTTCGTCCCAGTCTTCAAGACGAGACTCTTTGAGATGACGGGAGGTGGAGTTGATTGCCGCCCCGTAGTAGCCTCCGAGAACGAGTGCACCAATTTATTATGAGATTAAAAATAGATAAAAAATGGATTCACCGGGGATCAAACTCGGACCGCAAGCATTGTTAATCCGTCTGGCTGCCAACTCAGCCACGACGCTCATTGAGGATAGACAAACATGTATGATACACCCTTATCTATAATGTTTAGTGTTGAAAAAAACCGCCGGAACGACCTCGTCAAAGGCTCAAGATTTCTCTTTGAGCCTTCTACGGTCGTTGCGGCGTTTTATTTGTCAACGCGTTTTGTCGTTAATTTTTTTAACCCGCATTCTTGGCATAAACAGGCAACCGAGAGAAAACAATTATCTCGATACATGTTTTTCACTTTGAAATTTATTTAATGCATATTCTAATCCGCAGTACGGCGACACAAATATGTCGAGCTTGATCGGACGGAAAGCTTCGCTCCGTTCGCCTGTCGAGTAAGCACGATTTGCGAGGGGCGGAGACTTTTTCCCCACCGAGCTACCCATTCGTGTTCACGCTGACTGCGATACCGACTCGAGCGGTGATCACAACTTGCGTGGCTACAAGGGAATCTGCAACCTCAACAGAGGCGATGATCACAAAATTATATTCCCGAACTCGCCGCCGCGATTCAGCGCCATTCCCGAGGCACGCCGAAAACGGGAGCGTTGTACACACGGTCTTACATACAGGTCTGGAAACTCTTATGCTAGCAGCCGCGATCAGAACCCCCGTGAAGCTGGCCCACCGATATGATCATAAATAATTTTTATTAATGTGAATCGTTTGAGAACCGTTTGAGAGATTTTGAGAGAAAAGAAAAATCGTTTGAGAGTTGAATGTTTTTCTAAAAAACATAATTTGAACTTACGCGTGAAGTTAGCCCCCAGATTTTTTAAATCGGTAAAAAACGACCGTACACAATTTTTTTAAATCGTTTGAGAAGGTATGAGGGTTTAAAAAATCGTTGTAGAGTTCATACTTTATGAAATATAAGAATTTTTCCAAAAACCCAACCAACCGCAGGGCCGTGTCACGCATGAGGCGCACCCTGCTCATCATTTGCAAGCAGAGAACATGAAAACTTGCCTAAAGTGCCTCTTTAAAGCCTCTTAAGAACCTCGGGAATTGAGGACTTTAAAACCTTACGAATTAAGAACCGGAAGAATCGAGGACGTTAAGATCCTTAAAAATGGAGAACCTTAAGATCCTTAAGAATTGAGGACCTTAAGATCCTTAAGAATTGAGGGTATTAAGATCCTTAAAAATTGAGAACCTTTAAACCCTTAAAGATCTTAAAACCCGTAGGAACCAAGGATCTTAAGGGACTTGAGGAGCTCAAGAACCTCAAGGACCTTAAGGACGTTAAGGTCTTACAAATGAATAAGCCGTGATTTTTTTGTAGAAAGACCCGGTCTTGGTAACCTTAAGAACTGTAAGAATTAAGGACCTTAAGGATCTCGGGAACCGCAAAAATTAAGGACTTTGAAAGCGTTAAAGTCCTTAAGAACCTTAAAGACGTAAAAACCTCAAAGAGCTTAGAAGTAAACGAATAATTTCGTAAATAGAATCGTTAGAAAAACTCGAACAGAGAAATTGAAAGAGGCCAAGAAAGTCGAAAATGCTTGAGTATTCAATTCTACACAAAGAAACTTTCTTCACTAATTTATAGTTTGTCCAATTTTTTAAATAAGTTTCTCCGCATAATTATAATACGGACTCAATGTTCCCATAATATTGAATACCTCTGAATTTTTGTCATATTTTTGTGGAATCGCCAAATACCGAAATTCCGATCGCTTCAAACTTTTGGCCGGAAATGTATGCGTGACACATTCTTAATAGTGCTCGGGAAAAAGGCGTTTGTTTGCCGGCTCTTCTTTTGAAGCTGTTATCGAGGCTCGGAGATGATAGGCCCTCGTATTGGTTCGTGGATATATTTATATGTACGAATCAAACGGTGAATTCTTCCAACGACGAATGCAATCCCCAGGTCCCGGCTCGCTGCTGGTCTTTCGTTCATAGTCGAGATTTGCAGTGTTTAAACGTGTAGCTTGCTCAGGTCCGACAGGAACGACTTTGGCGTTATTATGTGTGAGGATCCTGAAAGGCAGAGGAGAAAAACCATTATTTTCCTCTGATTATGAACGCAAGTTTCCACACTATGAGTTTTGCGCTCGTAGGCGCAACGTATCTCGGAGAAGCAAACCCTACCGACGATGAAAACGATTAGGCGCAGAACTTTCTTCAGGGTTTGCTGGACCTTGTCATTGTGCCACCGCCTGTAACGCATGCTGTGAGACAGATTTTTCACATTTGAGTATTTGATACTTAAAGAAAAAAAAGCGTTATCGAAATTCGAAATACAAATTAATTTTCGTTGAATTGTTCAAGTTTGCGTTTGTTTGGGTGAATTTGCTATTGAGTAAAAATAAAAAATATAGATAAATATTACTTGCATCGTTGGAATGCAATGAAAATTGATTTTCGTTGAAGTGCCCAAATTTCGGTTTATTTCGGTGAGTTTCGTGTTGAAAAAAATATATATGTAAAAATTAGGAAGAATGTCGCTTGCATCGTTGGAATGCAATAGAAATTAATTTTCCTTGAATTACTCAGGTTTGGATTTGTTTCGGTAAATTTGGTATAAAAAAGAGTGAAAAACAAAACAAATATCCTTTGCATCGTTGGAAGGCAATGGAGATTAATTTGCACCGGATCGCTCAAGTTTGGGTTTGTTTGGGTGAGTTTCGTCTGAATAAATAATTAAAAATTAAAAACAATATTATTTGCGTCGTTGGAATGTAATGAAAATTCATTTCCGTCGAATTGCTCGAGTTTATTTGGTTAAATACAGTATTGGAAAAAAAATCATTTGCAATGTTGGAGTGCAATGAAAATCAAGTTTCCTTCAATTTTCTGTGAAAAAAAAATGAGAAACAATATCAATTGCATTAATGCAACGAAGATAATTTTTTTGATGAATTTTCCTCGTTGGTTCGGGTGAACTTGCCATTGAGATAAATAAAAACTAGAAGATACTCGTTCGCAAAATGAGTTTTTACTTTCGCACCAAAAAGTATTATCTTTTTTTTTCCTCTAGTTGTTCTTCCAGATTCAAGGTAATACCGCTTTCAAGTACCCTCATCAAACAACTACAATCTAAATCAGCTAAAAATTATTTCGGATAATAATAAGAAAAAAATAAATAGCGCGAAGAGTTTTTTTCCATCCCAGCAATGATGCAAACTTCAATACTATTGGAAAGCAGGGAACTACCTCGTGGGAGCGTGATATCCGGTACTGGCAGTGTGACTAGCCAAGAACGGGAAATGTTTTGTGTCCAGTTTGTCTTCGATCGCGTCCTCCATTATGTCCCTCGCCACCGGTGTCTATCGGCTCATTTCATAAGCTGCTCGGCAATTCGCGTCTTGCGCGGTGCCGTGGAACCCTTTTTGCGGGATCCCTGTTTAATTTTATAGGCGAGGGAAAACGTGTACTCCGAGAGACGATGGAAGTTATCATCCTTTGAGGAAACATTCTACTTTCTGGGGTTAAAAGAATCGATTTTTTCTCTTATGCAAAGTTGTCAACGAAAAACTAGTATAGATAAGGTAAGAGACGTGACTGACCATTTTTTTGCGTTCAAAAACAAGTTCAAAAGTTCAAAGTTTTTTCTTTTTAATATTCGGTCTTAAATCCGGTAGGTCTTGAGACACAACAACTCAACCGAAGATCATTCACCGAGTTCTAGTCGAAAAAATTGTTAAAATAATATGTTAAAAAAATCTGAAAGTATCGTTGAAATAACTTTTTAAAAATTTGAAAAAATGGTTAAAATAGATTTTTAAAAAATTCTGAAAAAAATGTTAACATATATTTTTTTAATTCTGAAAGAATTGTAATTAATTAAAAATGAAAAAGTAAACATTTTCTTTCTTGATAGATTGTCCTAGACCCCATAATTACCAAATGGAGCCCTTCCACTCATCAAAGTCCCGACCAAAGATCGTAAAAAACCATTTTCAAAAAAAAAATCTGAATAATCTTGGCTACTCCAGTGTGAACCTATGCAACCCGCTTGACATTTTCTCTGAAACCCCATAGTTATTGGACTACGTTTATTTTTCAAAAACATGTATTTTTTAGCTAAAAATGCAATACTGGGGCGAATAAAAATCGTACGAAACTTTCTAAAGAGGGAATATGTTTTCGTACCCTCTTTAAGGTTGTCATGGAAAAAACGAGCGAAGAAATTCGCCAGAAGTTATGCGAGCAGTTTTAAACGTGCAAAAAAAGCTGAGAAATATAAATTTTTAAAAAGGCGTACCGGGCTCAAAAAAAATTGTAAATTTTTTTCTAAAAAGGCAAAATGAGGGTCACTTTGTTCTCTTCAAAAGGCCGCTTGGAAATTTAATTATCTTCATTTTTGAATCCGCTATCTAACTTTTAGTACGGCAAGAAATTTCGACTGATGTACTCAAATTTTTGGCCGGTAGTGTATGTTGAAGAATCGAATTGTGATCTATTTCGAAACGTACTTTAAACAAACGAACAAACAATTCTTTAATCTTTGTCCTCCTCCGATTCGGATTCCTCCGCAGCGTTCTGCAGCTACTCGATGAATGTTTTCATTTGGTCCAAAAAGACCATTTTTCCCTTGAGCGAGTCCCTCCTTGTACTACTTCAGAATCACTTTCTAGGATACTACGTCCTCTGATGATACAAAAAACTAACGATACAGCGATAAAAAAACAGCGCAAGAAAGAGCGCGTACTTTCGTAGAATAACAAAACGATCTTCTGGAAGACTTTCATGAAGTTCATGTTCTCGTAACAAAATTCCGGATCTTTGAGAATAAGAGCGAGCTCAGACCTGGCAGTGAATGTAAATGCATCGAATAGCGGTGTATAGGTTTTTAAATGTTTGAGCGCTAGCTCTGCGACCAACTCTACCTTCTTGCTCGGCTTGCCCCATCACGACGGACGGACCATATCTGTGGAAAGGCGAAGATATGTAGTACTTGGATAGGTATACTTAAGATAGATTGTACTTTCATTAGCCGAATCGAAGCCGATTCTATAACAACAGTTATTCATCAACACGGCGGCACACAACTTGTACTGAATTGAAGATGTGTAGCATGAATTTCGGGCGACTTGAGGGGGGGGGGGTATTTTTTCATATTCAATGATTACCAGTCCGATAATTTTGTGCTTGGAAATACCACACCTAAGCGCCATTGTTTTGAGATCAAGCACGATGTGTTTAATCGGTCGGTTGTCAGCCAAATCGTCTAGCAACAGCTGTTAAAGATTGCGTTTAGCTTCCTGATTCGCTTGAGCCTTGTCGGCCCCCTGACACTGGCCGCTGAAATCGGCTCGGGAAATGTAGCTCGGAAGTGTCGCCGAGTTTTGCCGCTTGTAGCGCTGGCAGGTACAAGACTGCTGTAATGGGATCTGGAGGGGGGATGGGTTTGCCCGTAGGGTATAGGGCAACACAAAAATCTGAATAATTTACAATATTCAAAACCGCTATAATGAGAGGAAGTGGGGGGGTAGGTTAGACAAATTTCCTGCCTATGACTTTTCGAAGTTGTACAACATATATGGTGATAGTAAGCATGCAAGTTAATACGAAGGTGTCAAAAATAACAAAGGTGCAGGGCAACATGGAAAATCTGAATAAATACCATTGTAATTACTGCACGGAAAAACCACTAAGTACACCGAATACTAAACTATATTTATAATTTTTTGGTTGACAAGGTTTTCACAGCTGGGTAAAGTTAGCGCCACGACTTTCGAATTTCGCATTTGTTTTGGTTCTAATCGTTTGTAAGTCGTTTGTAAGTGATTGTAAGAACAATTCGAACGTTTGTAAGATCGCCGTTTGGTTAAAAAATAGAAATGAAAAATTAGCGTGAAGTTAGCGCCAACATTTTTCTTGGGATTTTTTTTTGGTTCCAATCGTTTGTAAGTCGTTTGTAGGTGATTGTTAGAACAATTCGAACGTTTGTTAGATCGCCGTTCGGTTAAAAAATAGAAAAAAAATTACCGTGAAGTTAGCGCCAACATTTTTATTTATTTTGCCATTGACATTCTTTGGGGGGTCTTTCAATCCGGAATCGTTTGTAGGTGACGAATATTCAAATTAAAACGTTTGTTAGATCATCGTTTCTGAAAAAAAACGGCAAATACCACATGTGGTAACTTCCCTACGCATAGTCATATTACCCGATGAAGTTGGCGCCGAAAAATGCATTACTACGGTATTTCTACATAATAAATGGATTAATCGGTGTGAAATCGTTTGTAAGTGATTGTTAGGTCAATTCGAACGTTTGTTAGATCATCGTTTGGTTAAAAAATAGAAATAAAAAATGACCGTGAATTAGCGCCAACACTTTTATTTATTTTTCCATTGACATTCTTTGGGGGGCCTTTCGATCCGGAATCGTTTGTAGGTGACGATTATTAAAGTTAAAACGTTTGTTAGATCATCGTTACTGATAAAACGGTAAATACCATATGTGGTAACTTACCTACGTATAGTCATATTACCCGATGAAGTTGGCGCCGAAAAATTCATTACTACGGTATTTCTGCATAATAAATGGATTAATCGGTGTGAAATCGTTTGTAAGTGATTGTTAGATCAATTCGAACGTTTGTTAGATCACCGTTTGGTTAAAAATAGAAATAAAAAATGACCGTGAAGTTAGCGCCAACATTTTTATTTATTTTGCCGTTGACATTATTTGGGTGGTCTTTCGATCCGGAATCGTTTGTAGGTGACGAATATTCAAATTAAAACGTTTGTTAGATCATCGTCACGAAAAAAAAAACGGTTAATACCACATGTGGTAACTTCCCTACTCCAGCCCCCTTGCACTGCTGGGTCTACCGTGTCACGTTATTGTCGACACGGAAACTAACCCACTATGCGGCGCTAGTAGTCACCCGCATGACCCCCACTCCAGTCGCGCATCGTCTGCATAATTTGCATTCGACGCGTCTGGATAATTCATTGTTTAGAATAGAATTGAAAAGTATGTATGTATATACGAAGGGATACAATATTTACACTTGCTGCAATATTATGTGTTATAAAAATATTTATTGAACGAAATAAACATATAACATTATTATTTTTTAAATAATGGATTAGTCACATTGTACAATGTTTTGCGATTTTTTTCTTGTCGAGTTTGCTTTTTTTTTGTTCTGCATTGAGACGTGCAGAATATTGCTGCATCCACATCAATACGTAATATCGATGCGCACACTGATTGACCAGATTTAATGGATTTGTCTGTGGGTCCGATGGCTTTTCTCCATAATTCCAGGGCTTCTGGATCTTTTGGTACATTGAAAAAATGCGATCTTTCCTTTTTTGATTGATAACCTGACGTGCAGCCAAGAACCACGCACGCAGGCATTCTCAAATATGAGCACAAAAACCACAAAAATTGTTGTTTATTTTATCGCTACACTAAAATTGTTTATTATTTTATCACTATGTGATAAAATAATTACGATTTTACCACACTACGATTTTTTTAATTCGAGAACAATGACAGATCGAGAAAACGAAAAGAAATATTCACTTGGTTCACGTGACGAAAAAGATGACGAAATAATACGGAGAGGTGCTTTGCGGAGTGGGGGTCATGCGGGTGACTACTAGCGCCGCATGGTGGGTTAGTTACGTGGCGACAATACGGGGACACGTTACTATTAAGAGAATTTATCCCAGTTTCAGCCCCCTGTTCACCGCTAACTTCATCTGGTAATAAAACCATGCGTGGAGAACTTACCATATATGGTATTTACCTCTATTATTCAGAAACGATGATCTAACAGACGTTTTAACTTGAATATTTGTCACCTACAAATGATTTCACGCCAATTAGGCTAATGTAGAAATACTGCAGTAATGAATTTTTTTGCTCCAACTCGATCGGGTAATATGACGATGCGTAGGGAACTTGCCACATTTGGGATTTACTTTCATTGTTCAGAAACGTCGATCTTACAAACGTTTCAATTTGAATATTCGTTACCTACATACGATTCTAAATCAAATGACCCCCCTAAGAACGTCTATTCCGAAATAAATAAAATCGTTGGCACTAACTCCACGGTCGTGTTTTTTTCTATTTTTTAACCAAATGGTGATCTAACAAACGTTTTAATTTGTATATTCGGCACCTACAAACGATTCCATGCTCATTGAGCCGTTTATTATGTATAAATACCTTAGTAATGAATTTTTCGGCACGAACGGCATCGGGTAATATGACGATGCGTGGAGAACTTGCCACATGTGGTATTCACCTTTTTTTAGAAACGATGATCTAACAAACGTATTAATTTGAATATTCGTCACCTACAAACGATTCCGGATCGAAAGACCCCCCAAAGAATGTCAATGGCAAAATAATAAATAAAAATGTTTGCGCTAACTTCAGGGTAATTTTTTATTTCTGTTTTTTAAGCAAACGATGATCTAACAAACGTTTGAATTGATCTAACAATCACCTACATACGATTTCACGCCGATTAGGCCATTTATTATGTAGAAATACCGTAGTAATGGATTTTTGGTAGTTACTTCATTGAACGATTTGACGATGCGAGGAGAACTTACCACACATGGTATTTGGGTTTATTTTTCAGAATCGATGATCTAACAAACATTTTAATTTGAATATCCGTCACTTACAAACGATTTCACACCGATTAATCCATTTATTATGTAGAAATACCGTAGTAATGCATTTTTCGGCGCCAACTTTATCGGGTAATATGACGATGCGTGGAGAACTTGCCACATGTGGTATTCACCTTTTTTTAGAAACGATGATCTAACAAACGTATTAATTTGAATATTCGTCACCTACAAACGATTCCGGATCGAAAGACCCCCCAAAGAATGTCAATGGCAAAATAATAAATAAAAATGTTTGCGCTAACTTCAGGGTAATTTTTTATTTCTGTTTTTTAACCAAACGATGATCTAACAAACGTTTGAATTGATCTAACAATCACCTACATACGATTTCACGCCGATTAGGCCATTTATTATGTAGAAATACCGTAGTATTGGATTTTTGGTAGTTACTTCATTGAACGATTTGACGATGCGAGGAGAACTTACCACATATGGTATTTGGGTTTATTTTTCAGAATCGATGATCTAACAAACATTTTAATTTGAATATCCGTCACTTACAAACGATTTCACACCGATTAATCCATTTATTATGTAGAAATACCGTAGTAATGCATTTTTCGGCGCCAACTTTATCGGGTAATATGACGATGCGTGGAGAACTTGCCACATGTGGTATTCACCTTTTTTTCAGAAACGATGATCTAACAAACGTTTTAACTTTAATATTCGTCACCTACAAACGATTCCGGATCGAAAGGCCCCCCAAAGAATGTCAATGGAAAAATAAATAAACGTGTTGGCGCTAACTTCACAGTCATTTTTTTTTTTCTATTTTTTAACCGAACGGCGATCTAACAAACGTTCGAATTGTTCTAACAATCACTTACAAACGACTTACAAACGATTGGAACCAAACAAAATTCCAAATAAAAATGTTGGCGCTAACTTCACGGTAAATTTCTATTTCTATTTTTTAACCAAACGGTGATCTAACAAACGTTCGAATTGATCTAACAATCACCTACAAACGATTTCACGCTGATAAGGCCATTTATTATGTAGAAATTCCGTAGTAATGAATTTTTTGGTAGTTACTTCATCGAACGATATGACGATGTGAGGAGAACTTACCACATATGGTATTTGAGTTTATTTTTCAGAATCGAGGATCTAACACACGTTTTAATTTGAATATTCGTCAGTGACAAACGATTTCACACCGATTAAGCCGTTTACTATGTAGAAATAGCGTACTAATTAATTTTTCGGCGCCAACTTTATCGGGTAATATGACAATGCGTGGAGAACTTACCACATATGGTATTTTGGTTTATTTTTCAGAAACGATGATCTAACAAACGTTTTAATTTGAATATCCGTCACTTACAAACGATTTCACACCGATTAATCCATTTATTATGGAGTAATACCGTAGTAATGAATTTTTCGGCGCCAACTTCATCGGGTAATATGACTATGTGTAGAGAAGTTACCCCATATATGGCATTTACCGTTTTTTTAAGATACGATGATCTAACAAACGTTTTAATTTGAATATTCGTCACCTACAAACGATTCCGGATCGAAAGACCACCCAAATAATGTCAACGGCAAAATAAATAAAAATGTTGGCGCTAACTTCACGGTCATTTTTTATTTCGATTTTTAACCAAACGGTGATCTAACAAACGTTCGGATTGATCTAACAATCACTTACAAACGATTTCACACCGATTAATCCATTTATTATGCAGAAATACCGTAGTAATGAATTTTTCGGCGATTACTTCATCGGGTAATATGACTATGCGTAGGGAAGTTACCACATATGGTATTTACCGTTTTTTTTTCAGAAACGATGATCTAACAAACGTTTTAACTTTAATAATCGTCACCCGCAAACGATTCCGGATCGAAAGGCCCCCCAAAGAATGTCAATGGAAAACTAAATAAAAGTGTTGGCGCTAATTCACGGTCATTTTTTATTTCTATTCTTTAACCAAACGATGATCTAACAAACGTTCGAATTGACCAAACAATCACTTACAAACGATTTCACACCGATTAATCCATTTATTATGTAGAAATACCGTAGTAATGAATTTTTCGGCGCCAACTTCATCCGGTAATATGACTATGCGTAGGGAAGTTACCACATGTGGTATTTGCCGTTTTTTTTTCAGAAGTGATGATCTAACAAACGTTTTAATTTGAATATTCGTCACCTACAAACGATTCCGGATCGAAAGACCCCCCAAAGAATGTCAATGGCAAAATAAATAAAAATGTTGGCGCTAACTTCACGCTAATTTTTTATTTCTATTTTTTTACCAAACGGCGATCTTACAAACGTTCGAATTGTTCTTACAATCACTTACAAACGACTTACAAACGATTAGAACCAAAACAAATGCGAAATTCGAAAGTCGGGGCGCTAACTTTACCCAGCTGGTTTTCACGGTTTACACGAATTCGTTTACGCAAAGATAACCTCGAACGCTCAAATGAAACAACAATAATGGCTGTACGACGTATAGAACCGGCGAAGGGGAAATTTCAGGCAGTCACGTCAGTGCCAGCGCCACGTACAGGGCGCTAGCAGAATTAAGAAACGGCTACAAAACGCGAATCGTTTCGTCGTATGGGAAAAGCGGCCAGTGTCAGGGGGCTGAGCCTTGTGGAGCTGGACAATGTCGGTCAATCCGATCGACTCGAACACCGAGCGGAAATGTTCCTCCGATGTATTGTTAGGTGGGAGATATTCCATTAACCTGCTAACAGTTATACGACCCAGCGATTAGAAACTTTTCTCTCGTGTTGAGGCTGCAAATGAAATTTTTTTATTGCTCATTTGTGTAAACACGCAGGGATCACGTTGCGCTTGATAAAAAAAAACCAAACGAGAGAATAAAAGCAAGCAGTGAGTTAATTCCAAAGAATTTCCGGGCCTTTTCAGATTAAAGGAAAGGCTTGCATTGGCAAAGGCGGATTCAAGATAAGTTGAATTTCAAAATAGCTAAGTAAAATTGACCACACTATACCTTCCCTCGATCCTGCTGCGTTTCAACGCCGTCATCGAACTGGACAAGCCCTTCTTTGTTTTCCACGTTAGAAAGACCTCCATTAGAAAATCAAGGGCGAAGATGTCCTTGACGACATGTTTGTTGATGAAAACCGAGAGGACGGTAGGTGGTACTGAACCGTTGGAAATCCAGGGAGCGGACATCCTTGCCAGTTTAATTCTCTCCAAAGGAGAGAATCCTTTCATGAAGACCAGCACTTTTTTCCACTCCTCCTCAAACATCTTCTCCAGGTACTTGTAAAATCGCATCAGTTTGGTCAATACCTGAAACAACGAAGGATTTTTTGAGAATGAAATTTTAACATTCATTCGCATTGTGTAACAGCAATGGGTATCGACTAATTTAAACCTTTCTGTCACTTGACGGTTCAATGCATTGTTGATAAAAAATGAAGAATCATTTTTGAGAATTTGCTTTTCAAGTGATTGCAATAAATAACGCAATGTGGACAATTTTATTTTTGTGTATTTACCGTACAATTGTCAGATAAAAAATCATCAATCGATCGGCCATATTGAATTGTTAAACTGTGTCGTAGAAAACAGTACCGTTCCTTCCACGAACGTGCCCTAGCGAAAATCGCGTACTTGAAGATTATTTTACATCAATTAAAATATTAACTCTCGAACGATTTTCTTTGACTCTCAAATCCTCTCAAACGATTCTCAATCGATTTAAAAAAATGGACCGTCTACGTTCCTTTTTTTCAGGATACAAAAAAAATAGGGGCTAACGTCACACGAGAAATCAAAATCGTTTTTACGTGGAAAAAAAATAGCTGTCACATATTTTTTCTTTTCTCTAAAACCCTCTCTAATAATTTTCTATCATTTATGATATATTTTAGGCACTTTAGGCAAGTTTTCATATTTTCTGCTTGCCAATAATGAGCAGGGTGCGCCCCATGCGTGACACGGCCCTACGGTTGGTTGCGTTTTTTTGAAAAATTCTTATATTTCATAAAATATGAACTCTCAAACGATTTCATTGAACTCTCAAACCCTCTTTAACGATTTGCCATCAATTATGCTACATTTTAGGCACTTTAGGCAAGTTTTCATATTCTCTGCGCTTGCGAACGATGAGCAGGGTGCGCCCGATGCATTACACGGCCCTGCGGTTCGTCGCGTTTTTGGAAAATTCTTATATATGATAAAATATGAACTCCAGAACGATTTTTTAAAACTCTCAAACCCTCAAACGATTCTAAAGGGATTGAAAAAAATTGTGAACAGTCGTTTTTTATGGATTTAAAAAAATCTGGGGGCTAACTTCAGGCGAAAATTTTAATTGTTTTTTTAAATCTATAAACTCTCAACCGATTTTTCTTTTCTCTCTAACTCTCTCAAACGGTTAACATTGATTACAATTATTTATGATTATATCGGGGGGCCAACTTCACTTTGACCCAAAAGCGTGGTGTTAAATATGGCCTGTAGACGTCGTCCGTGTGCTTAGTGTATCAAAAATATAGTAATACAGCCAGTGCACAGGGTGAAACTGACTGTCATGGCGGCTTATTGTTGACGCTTGTCAAAAAAACACCTATCGTGCACCAAGATTGTTTATTTGCGATCCAGTTCGTCTATTTGGTTTAATGCAATAATTGGTATGACAATTTTTACAAAGTTCTTACATTTTTGTTTAATTACGAACATTATTTTATGATTTTGAAAATAATTTTTATAATGCGTTTTTGGATAGTTACAAAAAACCATCAACCATCAATAAACACATTAACGTTAATAGCTTTTAGGAATTATTACTATTTTTATTTGTTTTTTTATGATTCTTATAACAAATGTAATCAATAATCAAACTAATTTACCGATAAAAGGCATAATAAATCATTTCAATTTAAAAAAATAATTTCAGTTATAATAGTCCAGTCAAATTACCGAAATGAAAAAACATAAAATACCGCATTTTTGGGAGTATGATGGATCGATAGGGGGGTGTATTCTGAGCTTAAATTTCAATTTGTGGGGTTCTACTGAGGTCAGCTCAAGGTCATTTCGATGAAAACGCGTTTAATTCGATATCTCGAGAACGGTTAGTGTTAGGCCAAAAATTGTAGAGACCTTTTCTCTTCTAAATTAAATTTCCTAACTTTTTTATCTGAAACTTTTTTTTTATCATCAATATTTTTCAATTTATTACTTCCGGAAGGCAAGAATTTTACTTTTTTTTCTCCCTATTTTTCATTTTTCGCCATTTTCTCCCCAACCGTTCAATTTTATGAAATTTTACCATTTATCAAAGTTGTAAATCCTTTAATTATGAACAACTTTTTCCGATAACTTTTTTTTCTAATACCAATATGTTCGGAGTTATATATTACTTTACCGAGCAAAATCCGCGCCAATGTCGCAATATCATCGACATCAGTGGGTATTCAGTACTTGAAAGAAATATTAAAGTATTCCATGATAATTTATTAGCCAACTTACCTGTATCAGAAGGTGAATCGATTAAACTATTTAAAAATTGTACTTCATTTAAATATTAAATATTGTAATCATTCAAATATCATTTAAATATTGTACTTCTTCAATTTGGGTATTTTTTATTCCATTCAATGGGATAATAATGTGAATAAGGATTAAAAAAAAGAAGTAAATGAATAATTGAAACTGTTTCACACATTTATTGATAAAAAAAATAGGTAATGAAATTCGTAAAATTAAGCATCCGAGGTCGATGGAAGTGATTCATTAATATTAAAGGCCCTGACGGTATCGGGGCATACGTCGTCCTCGTCCATTGCGTCAAAAATATTATCGTCGACAACACTGGCGATATTAGAACAATAGTTCTCTTGGCAATTAGTACAAATTACTGCGCAAAACAAGCCGGCCTTTCTGCATCCGCACGCTTTGCCGCAGTTGGTTTTGCATTTGCACGCAATTGATCTCAGTAAATCTTCCGGAGCTGGTTTCAGCGACATTGGTATCGGCTCCAATCCACGGAGGGTGCGACGCCAGCCCCACTCCTCGGGTTCCAGATAATTTTCGAGCCAGTATTGCACTTGGTAATAACATCTCAACGAGTGAAAAAATGCGGCATCAGAGGTAGGGGGAAGGGATTCCAATTTAACCCTCCCACTGCCTGCCATTTTTTTGTATGCCTTATTACGGAGCTCGTTGAGATTCGTACAATTCGTGTCACCTGAAGCCTTGCGATACAAATTCAAAATGAATTGTTCGCCGTTTGAAGCGAGAGTTATTTTATCTGCTTTATCTTGCAGAAAAACTTCAGTTAGCGAAACTAAATCCGGAGTGCTGTTCAATGCGGTCATTGATTTGATCTTGCCTATGTTGAATGGTGCCGAAGTTGTGTCGCAACCACTAATCGCGTGCAAAAATAATATGTTTTTTGCGGCATTCGCCCCATATATCGGTTTGAGGCAGTATGGGCTATATGTAGCGTCTGTCGATTTGCCTCGGCCAGGTTTTCTCAAGTAAATGTTGTTGCACGCGCCGGCTGTCGCAGTCAGCAAAACCAGTAAATCCACGTCCTCACCAACAACAACCGCAGCACTATACTCCTGCGAAATTCTCTTAGCCGTACTGATAATTAGACCATCCGCATCCTCTACGGCTTGCTCCACCTCGATGTCTGATTTGATGAGAACAGTCTTCAGTAGTGAGATGAATCTGGTCTTATTGCTCTCGTTGCCTAAAAACTTATCTTGAGTTGAGGTTACGGTTGAGTCGAGGAACAGATGTCCTTTACCCGCACTAATGCACGCGACAGTGTGTCTGTGAATACGCGTCGTGACATTGGCGCGGATTTCGCTCGGTAAAGTAATATATAATTTCATGACCTATTTTTGTTATCAATAAATGTGTGAAACAGTTTCAATTATTCATTTACTTCTTTTTTTTAATCCTTATTCACATTATTATCCCATTGAATGGAATAAAAAATACCCAAATTGAAGAAGTACAATATTTAAATGATATTTGAATGATTACAATATTGAATATTTAAATGAAGTACAATTTTTAAATAGTTTAATCGATTCACCTTCTGATACAGGTAAGTTGGCTAATAAATTATCATGGAATACTTTAATATTTCTTTCAAGTACTGAATACCCACTGATGTCGATGATATTGCGACATTGGCGCGGATTTTGCTCGGTAAAGTATTATATAACTCCGAACATATTGGTATTAGAAAAAAAAGTTATTGGAAAAAGTTGTTCATAATTTAAGGATCTACAACTTTGATAAATGGTAAAATTTCATAAAATTGAACGGTTGGGGAGAAAATGGCGAAAAATGAAAAATAGGGAGAAAAAAAAGTAAAATTTTTGCCTTCCGGAAGTAATAAATTGAAAAATATTGATGATAAAAAAAAAGTTTCAGATTAAAAAGTTAGGAAATTTAATTTAGAAGAGAAAAGGTCTCTACAATTTTTGGCCTAACACTAACCGTTCTCGAGATATCGAATTAAACGCGTTTTCATCGAAATGACCTTCAGCTGACCTCAGTAGAACCCCACAAATTGAAATTTAAGCTCAGAATACACCCCCCTATCGATCCATCATACTCCCAAAAATGCGGTATTTTATGTTTTTTTTTCTCATTCTGAGCCGTAATTTGACTGGACTATAATAAAACTTTGCGAGGAGAGAATCGAAAACAGTAGCTCGTGCGGTGCCATACAGTTATTTGATATTGTGCGTAAAATTAAACTTAACAAACAAACGCATCTCAGTAGTAGTTAGATTGTAGACTTTGGACTGTTGTTATCAGCATCTTTAAGGTGAAGTAGAAGATGTACCACGTGATATATGAGTGCGAGAGAGATAGATGAAATTTTTTAACAGAGATTCCTCAGAGATTACTAATATTTCGGGCAAAAGGAAATCATTAAGCTCTGCGTCATGGAATTCTCCAGAGCCTAATGCTTTGTTTTTCCTAAAAAATTTAACCATCTACGAGAAAGTTGGTTTGCAAAATTTGTGAGGTTATATTGACCTTGTGCATGCCCTTACGTCTAGATATTATTTCAATAAATGTTAAATGTAAAATGATGTCTCATGGTAGCGGTCAGTCTCCTGATGCTGTGAATGATGCTCGCTACTGTGTAGCAAGTCTCGGTGTTGCTACTGTCACTGTAAGTGGTGCCATAGCTTATGCAAAGGATATTTTTTATGTGACTTTCGGGTTTATCGGTTCAATTATTTCGATAAGTTGTCGTTGTCTAATGTCTGTCACTTTATGAGCGTTTGTATATGAACTTGTAGTATAGGCATGACTTATAGTTCACTGGGTGATCTAGGTTATTGCAATTTGTTTACCGAGGACACATGCGAGTCTTGTGATGCTGTGGATGATGTTCGCTACTGCGTAGCGAATATATGTGTTGCTACTGTTGCTGCGGGCAGTGCCATAGCTTATGCGAAGGATATTTCAAATGTGGCTTTCGGGTGTATCACTTCAATTCTTTTAATGAGTTATCGTTGTCTAAAGTCCCTCACTTTAGGAGCGTTTGTATATGACCTTGTAGTATAGGCATCACTTATAGGTCACTGGGTGATCTAGGTTATTGTAATTTGCACAGCGGAGGAGTTGTTTATCTGATGAGTCATTTAAAGTGCGTTTTCCGTTTTCGCGTGAAGCACTACACTTGACGCAGTGGTATGTGAGGTTGCTATTTAGACTCGCATGTCCGGACGCTGACATTTTCTACGTACTTTACACATTATAATCTCGGCCACCTAACCACATTTGAATGGAATTTATATTTGCGTCGGATATAAATTGTTATTGCATTTTTTAGGTGTTTTTTTTTCATAATTAGGTAGGTAATTGCACTACGTCTTAAATGTAGAAACATCTTAACGCACTACTACAGCTACACGAAATTTATTTATAAAATGAATTAAGGTTAAGAAAATTAAAATGTTCAGCTCATGTGACAGCAAATAACAACACAGGCAGCTGATAAAAACGCATGCGCAATACACACATGTATATATAGCACACGATGACTAACTTCCCCAGCGCCGCTTATGCGGAACACAATTTTGTCCCATTTTACGGACGCGCGAGAATACGGAGACAGAGATTAGTGGGGAGATGCACAACGCGGCCCTTTTCGGCGTGCCTCGTAAATGGCGCTAAATCGCGGCGGCGAGTTCGGGAGTATGATTTCGTGATCATCGCCTCTGTCGAGGTTGCAGATTCCTTTGTAGCCGCGCGAGTCCGTGATCACCGCTCAAGTCGGTATCGCAGTCAGCGTGAACACGAATGGGTAGCTCGGTGGGGGAAAAGTCTCTGCCCCTCGCTCACTCGACAGGCGAACGGAGCGAGGTTTTCCGTCCGATCGAGCTCGACATATATGCGTGGCCGTACTGCGGATTGGAATATGCATTAAATGAATTTCAAAGTGAAAAACATATATCGAGATCATTGTTTTCTCTCGGTTGCCCGTTTATGCCGAAAATGCGGGTTAAAAAAATTAACGACGAACCGTGTTGAAAAATAAAACGCCGAAACGACTGTGAAAGGTTCAAAAAGAAATCTTGAGCCTTTGCCGCGATCGTTTCGGCATTTTTTTTCAACAGGAAACATGGAAAAGGGTGTATCATAAATGTTGCTTTATTTACAATGAGCGTCGTGGCTGAGTTGGTATCGTGACGGATTCCGATGCTGAAGGTCCGGGTTCGATCCCCGGTGAATCAACTTTTTTTTCTTCATTTTATATTCAGAAAATTTCGAACTTACTCTCGCTTTAGCTATTCTCGCCTGTTCAGGCATTATTTATGATATTTAATTCGTATATGCTTAATAAAAAAAAACAAGACATTGCTACCGGGGATCGAACCCGCGTCGTCTATACTCAGAGCCCGCACGCTCATATCTCAACCGCGAGGCTCTTGTGATTGCAAACCTGCCTTACGTATTCAGTAGAACCTCGATTATCCGAACCAATTGGGACCGGGACTAGTTCGGACAATCAAAAGTTCGGATAATCGAAACGTGGGATTTTTGGGAAGAGATCATCAACAACACCTTTTTACATAAAAAAAATACATAAATATATATTAAAATTTGACATACATATTAACGTTGAAGTTATATATATATATATATATATATACAAACACGGTGGCCGGAACATTAACGTCTAAAAATAAAATTTAGGTCCCTTGTATCGTGGGGTATCCGAATAAGCCCCATGTATTTCGCGCGACTTTTCATAGTTTTCGAGTTATGAATTTTTGACTGCATTTTTGAGAATTTTCGACCTGACCAATTGAAAAAAAAAATCTTTATAAAAAGTAGAAGACTATCGAGATTTTTTTTTGCAACTGAATCTTTATGAGTAGTACTTTTATGCATAAAATAATCAGCTTCGTAACTGATGAAAGTTATGAAAATGTTGGTCTAAAGTGAAAAATTTACGTTCGGTAAATTATGACTTAAATTTTCAACTTTAAATTAAAAATCTAAACAGGTGACTTCATGGTTCCTAATTAGGCCCTAAGAATGCGTTATACTGTCAGCTTTCATAATCATTAAAAAGAGTAGTACTTGATAGGGTCACTTTGGCTACAATTGACCTTCAATGACAGCGAGGTGGAAAATTCTTATAATTAGCCATCTGATTAAAAAAAAATTTGCCCATTTTATCATTCCTAAGGCTATTTAGTTTGTTAACTAACCAAAAATGACTACAGGGAAAGCTAAGATTGAAACATTTGGAGGTTTATTTTTTTTAGTTTAATTTAAGTTTAATGAATTTTGCGCGATCCGTTCTCCTGGATCAGGTAAAAGCTCGTTTACGCGATCCGTTCTCCTTACAAGAACGGATGGCGCAAAATTCATTAAACTTGAATTGGACTAAAAAAAATATACCTCTAAATGTTTAAATCTTAGCTTTCCTGCAGTCATTTTTGGTTAGTTAACAAACTAAATAACCTTAGGAATGATAAAATGGGCAATTTTTTTTCAATCAGATGGCTAATTTTAAGAATTTTCCACCTCGCTGTCTTTGAAGGTCAATTGTAGCCAAAGTACCCCTATTAAGTACTGCTTTTTTTAAAAATGATTATGAAAGCTGAGAGTCTGGCGCATTCTTGAGGCCTAATTAGGAACCATGAAGTCACCTGTTTAGATGTTTAATTTAAAGTTGAAAATTTAAGTCATAATTTACCGAACGTAAATTTTTCGCTTTAGACCAACATTTTAATAACTTTCATCACAGTTACGAAGCTGATTATTTTATGCACAAAAGTACTGCTCATGAAGGTTCAGTTGCAAAAAAAATCTCCACAGTCTTCTACTTTTTTTTAATTGGTCAGGTCGAAAATTCTCGAAAATTCATAACTCGAAAACTATGAAAAGTCGCGGGACATACATGGGGGTTATTCGGATACCCCAGGATACAAGGGACCTAAATTTTATTTTTTGCCCTGTATATTTATATATATATATGTGTGTGTGTGTGTGTGTGTGTGTTTTAAACACCTGAAAAAAGTCGAATGCCTTTTAAAATATTTTTTAAAAATAAAATTTTAATTGACGAACGGCTGCAACGCGTTTTTGAGCGTCTAAGTCTCGCAGCTGTTTGAGAAGGAGAAGTTGCGTTGGGTTGCTCATTGTTGCTCACGACGGTGGCAGCGAGCAACCATGTATCTTTCGCGCCAACGTTCGGATAATTGAGCTTCCGGATAAACTAAGTCATCGTTCGGATAATTGAGGGTTCGGATGATCGAGGTTCGGATAATCGAGGTTCTACTGTACACACTTATCCAACCTTAAAAAAAATCGCTGCAGGACTAACTGCATATTGTTTTTATGACCCCAAAGTATTTTTGAAGCCAAAAGATAACGATTTTTCCAAATTCCTAGAATAGTGTTATCCCTTAAAGAAAAGAAATTGATTTTTTGATCATTGTAAATGTATATCCCCTCTTAAAGACTTTAAAAGAATCTCGTACGTGTTAGCGAAAATCGGCAGAAAATTATGAAGCAACTCGTCCACTTCTTTGATGTTCGCTATTTCGGTGTTCGCTATTATGGACCATCGCACATAGATCGTTTTTCACGATTTAGGCGGCCAAAATTATTTTATGTGATATTTATATTACAAAATAGTAACATAAAAAGAATTCAGTGTTTGGAATAATTTACCGAAATAATTTGTCGGTGCACGGTGGTGCGCCTAACGTACTTGTGATTTTTTATCAAAAAATATTTTAGTCGAGATCGTAGTTGATTTCAAAGTGTTTTTTTAATATTATATTGAACATACATATAACATACACTCCCGGCTTTCCCCAAGGAGGGACAGCTGTCTACGTTTTAGTAATACTTTCGGGTATTATTAAATAAAACAAAGTTTATTTTGTCCTACTAAGTAGGTAAATATATATTATTCAAATTATCTTTACATTCGTTATACAATAGGAAAGTTACTTATTCAGTCTTATTCATCTACATTTAAGTTTTCGCAGCTTTCATCAATTTCCATTGGTCGGTTTGGCTCAGCAGGAATTAATAGCTGCATTGTAAAATTACTTGTGCCGCGTGAACAATTACTTCTTCGTCGTAAGATGCGCGGACTCCTTCAGTTTTTCTTCTCTTTGTCCTTTCGCTGGATTCGCTAAAGGGTTTGGTAGGTCGTCCTGGCCTTTGATGCGTGTTTACGGGGATCTCAAATGTTCCTTCCAACCAAGAATTATTGGCCGCCAAAAAGTTTTCAAGTATTCTGTGCGCCTGAGACCACCTCTTTATTAAATCACTTTTAAAATACGAAAACTTCTTTTTTATCACATTTTTATGTTCTTCTGTGTCCCCGTAACACACGAGTAAATAATTTTCTAAATATTTAATTTTTTCATTTATCGATAATGAATGTTGCTCGTTCATTTTATCGAAGAGGTATTTACGGGTCAACATTTTCACCCCTGAGCAGCCAGATGAACCTATGACAATAAAAAAATAATATTAACACAAAAACATAAAATCCGATTTTTTCCTATTTTTGTTTCAAAAATTTCAAACTCGTTTATTTTGAAAACTAGCAAAAACTAGCAGCTGATTTTAAGCAGTTTTCTTTATTAGACTTTATATTATATAATGAAATCAAAAATTTAACTCGGAAAGGTGCGGAAGTAAAGTTTTTTTTCGATTGAAATTGAAAAATAAAGAAAAATCATTTCTAAAAAAGGGTATCATTGACGGCTCATTAAGTTATTTATCGACAATATATTTAATACTATTTCATATTAATTTAATAAAGGCTTACCTGGATTATTGGTATCCATCACTTAAACAAGCAAATATGCCACGACACATAAAGTGCGACAATCAAGTTTCGACTAGTAATGCAGCGCGCTCGCGCTGTCTAGGGGTGTGGGTGGGGTTGGCTATTGTTCGTCAGGTAGTCTACAATTGCAGGAAAAAAATTGTTTGTCATTAGTCAATTTTAGGAATTTTGACTTATGGCCGCCTAAATCGTGAAAAACGATCTATGTGCATCGCTCGTTTGCCTATCTGAGATCAAAACTTTCGAAGTTTGTATCCTCGATATCTGGCTTTTTGCTATAGATGGTATTACCAATATTAGATACTCACGTCATTCTATTTCGGAAATGTGAATGTTCTAGATTGTTTAAATCTGTGTTTGTATGACTCAAACTCCAAACAAACTCAATAGGAAAAAGAAAAAGTTCCGGAAAAAAAAGAATATCAAGTTTTTTCTTACGAAAATTTCATTTTTTTCATCTTTAAATTTTCTCCGAATATCTCCGCAGCCGTTCACTCAGGTAATATGAAAAAAAGAAATTTCCGGAAAAAATAATAATAATAAAAAGTTTTTTAACGAAAATCTAATTTCTTTTCATCTTTAATTTTTCTCCGAATATCTCCGCAGCCGTTCACTCAGGTCATAGGAAAAGGAGAAATTTCCAGGAAAAAAATAAGAAATCAGAAAGCCAGGAACGCTACCAACGGGACCATCTCATCGTTTGTAGAATATGTGCACTTTCTGGTACTTACAATTTGCGGCCGGATGGATGATTGGCTTATTTTTGGGGATAATGCTTTATCGCTTGATGAAAGTATGAGAATTAATATAATAATACGAATATAGATATATTTCCGCTTACTTTTATGAATTATAATTTATTTGGCATAAGGACGGGTGTGAGTAAAGCGTAAACAATTTTATATAAGATAAATAAATTGTAATTTAGATATATTATTATGTTTAAATTAACGTATAAACTAAAAAAATAAGCGACCAGAGTGCGCAACACATTTTTTTGTATACATTAATAACGCAGAGAATCAAGAACTAAATTAGCGTTGAAATCATCTAAAAGCCTCGCGCGTGCCGTCGGGTGACGTCATGCGCGAGTCGTGCTCAGATTGCTTTTTCCCTCGAAGCCTTCGTTTCGGCTTGGCCGCACATGAACGTCCATGCATTGGTGTAGCAGCCGAAGGCGCGGTCGGGACGCTTCGCCTTGCTCGGCTCTTTCCGAAGATGTCCGAGCATCGCTCGCTCACGGACACGCGCTACTACGATTGTGTGATGGGCGCGTAAGAGACTAGAGAGGGGGTAACTTTTACGCGCGATCTGGCTGCACTGCGTCCGAGCTCTGAGTACGGACGGCGCGGCTTCGATGCCCGTAGCAACATTTTTTTTTTGTTAAACATATATGAATTAAATGTAAAAAATAATGCCTGGACAGGCGAGAATAGATAAAGCGAGAGTAAGTTCGAAATTTTCTGAATATAAAATGAAGAAAAAAAAAGTTGATTCACCGGGGGTTGAACCCGGACCTTCAGCATCGTAATCCGTCACGATACCAACTCAGCCGCGACGCTCATTGCAGATAAAGAAACATTTATGATACACCCTTTTCCATAATGTTTACTGTTGAAAAAAATGCCGAAACGATCGCGGCAAAGGCTCAAAGTTTCTTTTTGAACGTTTCACGGTCGTTTCGGCGTTTTATTTTTCAACACGGTTCGTCGTTAATTTTTTTAACCCGCATTTTCGGCATAAACGGACAACCGAGAGAAAACAATGATCTCGACACATGTTTTTCACTTTGAAATTCATTTAATGCATATTCCAATCCGCAGTACGGCCACACATATATGTCGAGCTCGATCGGACGGAAAACCTCGCACCGTTCGCCTGTCGAGCGAGCGAGGGGCAGAGACTTTTCCCCCACCGAGCTACCCATTCGTGTTCACGCTGACTGCGATACCGACTTGAGCGGTGATCACGGACTCGCGCGGCTACAAGGGAATCTGCAACCTCGACAGAGGCGATGATCACGAAATCATACTCCCGAACTCGCCGCCGCGATTTAGCGCCATTTACGAGGCACGCCGAAAAGGGCCGCGTTGTGCATCTCCCCACTAATCTCTGACGGAGATTGGACTGCTTCCCTATAGTCTCCATCAAGGAGACTAGAGGTAAAGGAGCCCGAACGCAGTGTTGGAAACAAGGAGACTAGAGAGAAGGAGTCGACACTCCCGCCTCAAACAGTTCTTTTAATCGGTCGCAGAGGTGTAATGCTCAGTTCCGCCGCAGGCATCGCTAGTGTTCCCCAGAGCCCATAATATATAGTAATACAAAACTGCATAAGGTGAAACTGACCATGTTATGGCGGCAAAATTGTTTGCGCCTGTCAAACACAAATATATCTATCGCGTACACCAGCACAGCAGCTATCGAACTATGTGTATAATAATGGAGATGACTCCTCGCGAGTCAATGTGATAAAGGGAAAAAGTAAACACTCTAGGTAGGAATTATAAAACAAATTTCAGCTATTGATGGCAGTAAATTAAAAAATATATTCTTCCATGTTATTTTCGTTCGAGTTCTTTTGGGATCGGACGAGTTCTTTGATTGGTTGAAACTGCTTCAATTCGCTCGTACAACCATATACCTGTACGAATGCAAAAGAAAAAAAATTAAAACTACCGAGGCTCGAACTCAGGACCTTCAATACAGTAATCTACCGTTCTACCAACTTCGCCACACAATCATTTGCCAATAAATATAATCTTCTCATATTTAAGTGATCGCCGCGCTTGGTCTTCAATTAGGCCTGACGGCTTGTTCGGTTGGTTCATCGCTTAATTTAATTTATACTTAGCTTCATTTTTAAACGTAACTAGCAAATAACCAGTTTTCATGGGTATACATATAATAAGCAGGTGTTGAAAAGACAACCCCAGCATGTAGAGCCAACATTCCCGCATTCGCCCGGTTTCTTGCATGTACATGTTATTATTTATTATTATTATTATTATTATTATTGTACAGGAAAACAGAGTAACGCGCATCCAAATAATAAATACATTACGAGATATATTACGGTTGGTTTATCGCTTTATTCGCGTTTCATTACAATTAGCTATATTTTTAAACATAACACGCAAATCATAAGTTTCCATAATAAAATAACTCGTGTTGTACTTATAATATAATTATTATATCTGATGTGCTTATTATACAATAAGCCCATGTGAATAAAACAACACGAGTTGTTTCATTAATATTATTTATATTTTATTTATTATATATATTTACACAATATTATTATATATTATAATAGAAGGAATACCCACTTGGGTGTATTATCGTTCGGGTGTGCGAGAGAGAAACACGATCACCCCAGTTTTGTGATTGGTCGTTGAGGTGGAGCTCGGACCTTATGCAGTTTTGTATTACTATATATTATGGGCTCTGAGGAACACTAGCGACGCCTGCGGCGGAACTGAGCATTACATCTCTGCGACCGATTGAAAGAACTGTTTGCAGAGATTAATGGGGAGATGCACAACGCGGCCCTTTTCGGCGTGCTTCGTAAATGGCGCTAAATCGCGGCGGCGAGTTCGGGAGTATGATTTCGTGATCATCGTCTCTGTCGAGGTTGCAGATTCCCTTGTAGCCGCGCGAGTCCGTGATCACCGCTAAAGTTGGTATCGCAGCAGCGTGAACACGAATGGGTAGCTCGGTGGGGGAAAAGTCTCTGCCCCTCGCTCGCTCGACAGGCGAACGGAGCGAGGTTTTCCGTCCGATCGAGCTCGACATATATGTGTGGCCGTACTACGGATTGGAATATGCATTAAATGAATTTCAAAGTGAAAAACATGTATCGAGATCATTGTTTTCTCTCGGTTGCCCGTTTATGCCGAAAATGCGGGTTAAAAAAATTAACGACGAACCGCGTTGAAAAATAAAACGCCGAAACGACCGTGAAAGGTTCAAAAAGAAATCTTGAGCCTTTGCCGCGATCGTTTCGGCATTTTTTTTCAACAGTAAACATTATGGAAAAGGGTGTATCATAAATGTTTCTTTATCTGCAATGAGCGTCGTGGCTGAGTTGTAGCGTGACGGATTACGATGCTGAAGGTCCGGGTTCAATCCTCGGTGAATGAACTTTTTTTTCTTCATTTTATATTCAGAAAATTTCTACCTTACTCTCGCTTTATCTATTCTCGCCTGTCTAGGCATTATTTTTTATATTTAATTCATATATGTATAACAAAAAAAAATGTTGCTACGGGCATCGAAGCCGCGCCGTCCGTACTCAGAGCTCGGACGCAGTGCAGCCAGATCGCGCGTAAAAGGTACCCCCTCTCTAGTTTCTTACGCGCCCATCACACCATCGTAGTAGCGTGTGTCCGTGAGCGAGCGATGCTCGGACATCTTCGGAAAGAGCCGAGCAAGCCGAAGCGTCCCGACCGCGCCTTCGGCTGCTACACCAATGCATGGACGCTGAGCAGCACGTTCATGTGCGGCCAAGCCGAAACGAACCCTTCGAGGGAAAAAGCAATCTGAGCACGACTCGCGCGTGCCGTCGGGTGACGTCAGGCTTTTAGATGATTTCAATGCTAAGTTAGTTCTTGATTCTCTGCGTTATTAATGTATACAAAAAAATGTATTGCGCACTCAGGTCGCTTATTTTTTTAGTTTATACGTTAATTTAAACATAATAATATATCTAAATTACAACTTATTTATCTTATATAAAATTGTTTACGCTTTACTCACACCCATCCTTATGCCAAATAAATTATAATTCATAAAAGTAAGCGGAAATATATTTATATTCGTATTATTATATTAATTCTCATACTTTCATCAAGCGATAAAGCATTATCCCCAAAAACAAGCCAATCATCCATCCGGCCGCGAATTGTAAGTACCGCGTATATTCTACAAGCGATGAGATGGTCCCGTTGGTAGCGTTCCTGGCTTTCTGATTTCTTATTTTTTTCCTGGAAATTTCTCCTTTTCCTATGACCTGAGTGAACGGCTGCGGAGATATTCGGAGAAAAGTTAAAGATGAAAAGAAATGAGATTTTCGTTAAAAAACTTTTTATTATTATTATTTTTTTCGGAAATTTCTTTTTTTCCTATTACCTGAGTGAACGGCTGCGGAGATATTCGGAGAAAATTTAAAGATGAAAAAAATGAGATTTTCGTAAAAAAAACGATATTATTTTTTTTCCGGAACTTTTTCTTTTTCCTATTGAGTTTGTTTGGGTTTGTTTGGAGTTTGAGTCATACAAACACAGATTTAAACAATCTTGAACATTCACATCTCCGAAATAGAAAGACGTGAGTATCTAATATTGGTAATACCATCTATAGCAAAAAGCCAGATATCGAGGATACAAACTTCGAAAGTTTTGATCTCAGATAGGCAAACGAGCGATGGTCCATAATAGCGAACACCGAAATAGCGAACATCAAAGAAGTGGACGAGTTGCTTCCTAATTTTCTGCCGATTTTCGCTAACACGTACGAGATTCTTTTAAAGTCTTTAAGAGCGGATATACATTTACAATGATCAAAAAATCAATTTCTTTTCTTTAAGGGATAACACCATTCTAGGAATTTGGAAAAATCGTTTTCTTTTGGCTTCAAAAATACTTTGGGGTCATAAAAACAATATGCAGTTGGTCCTGCAGCGATTTTTTTTAAGGTTGGATAAGTGTGTACAGTAGAACCTCCATTATCCGAACCTCGATCATCCGAACCCTCAATTATCCGAACGATGACTTAGTTTATCCGGAAGCTCAATTATCCGAACGTTGGCGCGAAAGATACATGGTTGCTCGCTGCCACCACCGTGAGCAACAATAAGCAACCCAACGCAACTTCTCCTTCTCAAACAGCTGCGAGACTTAGACGCTCAAAAACGCGTTGCAGCCGTTCGTCAATTAAAAATGGACGATTTTATTTTTAATAAATATTTTAAAAGGCACTCGACTTTTTTCAGGTGCTTAAAACACACACACACACACACACACACACATATATATAAATATACAGGGTGGGCGGAACATTGACGTCCAAAAATAAAATTTAGGTCCCTTGTATCCTGGGGTATCCGAATAACCCCCATGTATATCCCGCGACTTTTCATACTTTTCGGGTTACGAATTTTCGACCTGACCAATTACAAAAAATCTAAAAAAAAGTAGAAGACTGTCGAGATTTTTTTTGCAACTGAATCTTCATGAGTAGTACTTTTATGCATAAAATAATCAGCTTCGTAACTGTGATGAAAGTTATTAAAATGTTGGTGTAAAGTGAAAAACTTATGTTCGGTAAATTATGACTTAAATTTTCAACTTTAAATTAAACATCTAAACAGGTGACTTCACTTTCACGTTTTTCACTTTGAAATTCATTTAATGCATATTCCAATCCGCAGTACGGCCACACATATATGTCGAGCTCGATCGGACGGAAAACCTCGCTCCGTTCGCCTGTCGAGCGAGCGAGGGGCAGAGACTTTTCCCCCACCGAGCTACCCATTCGTGTTCACGCTGCTGCGATACCAACTTTAGCGGTGATCACGGACTCGCGCGGCTACAAGGGAATCTGCAACCTCGACAGAGGCGATGATCACGAAATCATACTCCCGAACTCGCCGCCGCGATTTAGCGCCATTTACGAAGCACGCCGAAAAGGGCCGCGTTGTGCATCTCCCCATTAATCTCTGCTGTTTGAGGCGGGAGTGTCGACTCCTTCTCTCTAGTCTCCTTGGCAAGCATCAACAATTAGCCGCCATGACAGTCAGTGTCACCCTTTGCATTGGCTGTATTACTATATTTTTTATACACTAAGGACACGGACGACGCCTACAGGCCATATTTAACACCATGCTCTGGGGTCAAATTTAAGGACGATTCTTATACCGTCTCACCATACGAAGATTGTGGACATTGTGGACTCCTTCCCTAAAGTCTCCTTGGAAAAATCGGTAAAATGGAGCGCGGCTGCTTGACGAGAGTGACGAAGAATTTTTTCACGACGATAGACGGTGAATTGAGTCTCGTCAAGGGCGACTACTTCCTGGTACGAAGCGTCCAGACTTAACTACCGTGCTGCCTCGAGCACCCCCCCCCCCCCCCATCACGCGGAATTCGTCGCAATCGTAAACCTACAGATAAGATAACGAAGAAACAACGCATTCTTGCAGATCCACGATGTGATCGACAAGCATTGGTGCTACGGTGAGTCTCGCGAACAACGAGGCAAATTCCCGTCCAGTCACCTGACCAAAATCGACCTACGGGAAGTACAATACGCAAAGGAACTTTTTGTAACAGTCGCAGCCTTCCCTGGCGAACAACCCGGGGATCTGTCCTTCGGTGAAGGTAAACGATCTGCCAGGAACTCGCCCCCGTTTCCGGTTTGATTTGGAACTGCTGAAAAAAGGGTCATGAAAATTTCAATAAAATTGTAAATTATTCTAAACATCGTAAACATCAATCGGAGAATTATCGAATATTTTTCAAATTTTCAACCAAATTGTAAAACATTTAAAAAACAAATATTTTTACAATATAAACATTTATAGAAAAATAGTAGAAGTCTTAAATAATATTAATTTTATTTTTCACTTGTGAAAAATCTGTTAGACATGAAGATAAAAAATTTGCTACAGGAGAACTCGTTATCGGCACTCGTCAAGTGGAGAACAATTGGTTTTTCGGCCACGTGGACACCCGTGAGGGAATTTTTCCCCTTTCTCACGTATGGCGCCTCGATCCGAGCATCCTCAAGGTGATGACATGATTCATGTCGAATCAACGTAGCTTATAACGAATTGCACAACTTAATTCAACAATCACATTTTTGAAGTACTGTTGACCTTGGCTGGGTCATTAAAATTTCAATCTAGTTATTTTTTATCAACAAATGACTGAAAACGTTATTTAAAAAATTAAATAGAGGAAAAAAATCTTACTGAGCTTGTTTAAGCTTGTTGAGGTTTAACAAAATGCATTTTTCATTTACATTATGAAAACGTTTATTCAAAAACTTCATTTAATCATGTTGAATTTTAATATTGTTTGTGTTTGAAAACTGAATTTAACTGAATTTAATAGTTTTTTTTTTTAATTATCTAAAACTATAAAAGAAAACAAAATTTCAATATTGTTAAGTGTGCTTAGGTTCGTTTCAATTAAAAAAGTTTGGGTTTGTTTTGGTTGAAAACATTTCAATTTTAATTCTTTGTATAAAATTATTCAATACTTAATTGAAAAACTCCATTGAATAATTTTAAATGTTAATATTGTCGAGCTTGTTTGGGTTTAAAAAATGTTAATTTGCTCACTTTGTTAAAAAAATTACCATAAAATTCGTAAGAAACTTTAAATATTTAATATTATAGAGCTGAAAATTGTAACATTTTATAAAATTTATTTTCTTCATTCTTACAGAAGCCAACCCTAAAAAAAACTGTGCGTCGACGGGCCCGCGTAAAGACGTCGCTGCGGGCCCAACTGGAGGATGAGCTGGACCTCCAGAAGGGCGAGATCGTGACCATCCTCGAGGTCCTGGAGGACGGTTGGGTTCGCGGTGCAACAGAGCAGGGCAAGGAGGGCACTTTTCCGGAAGCGTTCGTCCACTGTATTGATCAGGAGCCGGAAGTCGAAGAGCCTCGCGAGTCAGGCAACCTTTCAGAAGTGCCCTCATTGAGGCAAAAACCCTTCAAGTGGATGCAGAAGTCGTTCGAGACCATGGAAGAGGCAGCGCCGAATTATTACGATTTATTTCCGGAAGTGGCAGCGACGGTAACGGAAATTGCCACCAAGGAGGGCGCCACTTCCGGAGCGGAAACGCCTCTGTACGGGAACTTGAATCCTTTGGGGGTCGAGCCCTACGCCATTACGCTTTATCCCTTCAAGGTAGGACGATGATATACTGTATGATATATATGTACTATACTAGATATACCAGATATACTATAAACTATATTAGATATACTATGACCGATATACTATACTAGATATACTAGATGATATATACCACAAAGTGGCCACGCCGAGACATCGCGACCCCAGATTTCCAAAATGCGCGTAGCAATAAAAAAAAAGTTTTTACGAAAAGTTTCGACCAGTATGTCCAGGGGGTGGATTCTGTAACTCAGCAGCGAGAGTTTTCTTGATCAATAAACAGTAATAGCCAATCGTAGGCACAATCACAGAAGGAAGGGAGCCTCTTATTGGCTGTCGCTAGCTAACGATAAAGAAAACTGTCGCTACGGAGTTACAAAATTTCGCCACAGGGTGTCCAGAGTGAGCTACGGAAAAAATATTTCGAGCAAAGGTTGAATAGTTTTGAGGAACGAAAATGCTGGGGTTAGTTATTTTTTATTTGGTGACTATTTTCAAGGTTATTCCAAGGTCGCCTTTTGTTTTTCATTGGGAACCTATGTTTTTTAATTTCAGATGCATTTTTTGCGTAATCAAATTTTTAAACTATTTAACAAAATGTTTCGTTACATTTTGTTAAATATTCAAAATATCTCGAAAAATTGGAGTCGAACGGAAAAAAGTTTCAGACAGAGGGTGCCTTTTTTTTACGCAAAACCGAATCTGAAATAAAAAATATTAGATCCCATTAAAAAAGTAAAGTTGACTGAAATAACACTGAAAATGGCGACTAAAGGAAAAATAACCAAGATCATCATTTTTGTTTCTTAAACCTATAAGGTTCTACGAGGTTCATCCATGGGGAAGCGCTTCAGAGATTTCAAGGTCATCGCTCTCTTTCTTTAACGGGACTACTATCTTTGTTCTTCAGAATTTCATCGACGAACTATGAATGAGTTCATACACCAAATTCGAACATAATCGATCGAGATTTAACTTTAAGCCTAAAACAGATTTTTAAAAAACGGTGTAAATACTTTTATAAAAGATAAGACTGTTCAACTTTACTTTTGTTCGGAGGATTTTTTCCTAAAATACATCCCTCTCGAAATATTTCGATGCGCCAACTCAAATGGGACAACCTATAATTAAAAAAAAAACAATGATCCAATAATCGAACGCGTGCTCGCTATACCCCCTCAAGGCACAGTATCCGAATGAGCTAAGTTTCGACAAGGGCGAGGTGGTCCGCCTCCTGGGGCACCTAGGCGCCGAGTGGGCCGAGGGAACGATCGACGAGGCTCGAGGATACTTCCCGATCTCTTACGTCAACGTGATCGTCGATTGTCCGGAAAGCTTAATAGGTCGCGAGGACGCTGGAGGTACGCCGGATGCCGAGGCGACGTCGTCGCTCGATCGTCCGGAAGTCGGCGCCACGCTCAAGGTCGAGTACACGTTCGAGGCGCAGATGCGGGGCGACCTGACCGTCACCGAAGGTGACCTCGTCACTGTCCTCGAGATCGCAAACGACGACTGGCTCTGCGTCAGAAACGCTCGGGGTGACGTAGGACTCTGTCCGCGAGCCTACCTAGCCCCAGAACTTCTCGCTAACTCCGAGCTCGATTCCCTGGAGGACTTCGTCGTTGTGATGCGCGAAAAAAAATCCGAGGCCGACAAGGCATCGATCGGGAGATGTGCAGAGATCCGAGGTTCGCTCATTCTTTGTTTCTTTTTTTAGATTCCTTCTCCTGTCTAGAAATCGTTATCGTTGTTACTGAATAATCGTGCTTCAAGGAATATATGACATAATGATATAACGATATATAATATATGATGTAATTCGTGACGTGGTTTCTCGGAATCACATCCCAAAGATACGCTATCGACCACGATTTTCGTGTTTTGCCCCGAGTGCTACCGTTTCGTATATGGTAGGTTTCCTTTCTCCTTGTTACCTTTTGTTTTCCGGTTACGTGTTGGTTTCGTTGGTTTCGTTTAGGGTGGCGTGTGGAACTCGGTTGAGCGCGTGTTCAACGAACCGAGCAATCCAGGCCAGGGAAGCACCCAACGAGACCTTTCTGGAAATCGGAACGCGTCTGGTTGAAAAGCCACCGTCAAGATGCATCGTATCAGAGAGCGGGCAGTTTTGTTACGGGCGGAGGCTGGAGCCCCCCGTACCGCGCTTCGGTCGAAGCTGAGCCCGCTTTCACACGATGAGCCATAGGACACGATCTCAGGTCTCGACGGTAGCGTTGGAGAAAAGGTGCTAGTTCAAGTGCCGTTTCGTTCATGAGGTAATTCGGGCAAAAATTATCGCTTGCGAAAATAAATTTTATTTAATAAACCTTCAGGTACTGAGGTTCGAAATAATAAAGTTCTCGAGAGAATCGGCGCTAGTCCGGTTTGATCACGCGAGCGTGTTGCTATTTTTTCTGTTATCGCGCGCACGGTCTCGCTGCCGTAAAGTTGAGTCGCGCTCTCGTTCTCGCGTTCGCGTTAGACCTTCGCCCAAAATTTACGAGGGGTAAGTCATTGGCTCTCGTAAAATAAAATACAATTTTTTGTGCGTCGTTTCCGTTTCATCGATCTGTCCCTCCCGTTCTTTTTGGTGCTATGGACCGTGATCAGTGACAGCTCGTGTATGAAATGTTCAAGCTACTTGCCCGGTGAATCCCGACCCCTCGACCACAACCCACAGCCTGAGCGGTCGTGCATTTCCGTAACCGACCCTCCGTATAAGTGTATCTTGGACATCCCGGTTATGATCCTGGTAAAACAAAAATTATAGACAGCTCCAGTCTCCGTTGGTGGGCCGGGGTGGATCCACCCCGACCCCAGTGACATACCGATTGAGAAACCCAGTGAAACAAAATCCGCATGGTGCCCCTGGGAAATTCGCATGCACCAGCACGGGGGGCGAAGGTTCTTACACCTGAGCTCTTGAGTATACGGTGACCGACCAAGTTTTTAAGGATTTGAGATTCCCCGTCAGAAATTATATCGAGAGACGCGACAGTGTCTTCACGTTAAGTAATAGAAGAAACTTGGAAAAAGGAAAAAAACAAACGCCAAGTAATAAAAAAAATCCTCCCGTAAACATTATCGCATGTTTTAACATATTACAAATTCTAATTTATCTGAATATTTTTTTTTATCTGAATGGTGGTTTCATTAAATTTTTCCATTACAATGTACAAAAAAGTGAAATAACTTTTTATAAAATAGCTAAGCAAATTTACTAGAAATGTTGTAAACAAAGTTGTTAAACCTTAGGAATAATATTTTTATAAATATTTTATTTTTATCTAAAAAAATCATATCACTATTATAACAAGAAATTGGTATTACTATTATAGAAAAGTACAACGTAAGTACCACACAAGTACACTAGAAATGCTCTGCAACGACTTGGCGTGCACGGTAAAAAAAACTTCGCAAAGATACAGAATTTTCCGTTCCTTTCGCCTGCATAAAGAAGTTTTGCGACACTGTGTGTGTGTGTGTGTGTGCGTGCGTGCGTGCGTGCGTGCGTGCGTGCGTGCGTGCGTGCGTGTGTGCGTGCGTGCGTGCGTGTGTGCGTGTGCGCGTGTGCGTGCCTGTGTGTGTGTGTGTTTTTTTTTTTTTTAAAGAGGTTTAGCGGGGAAAATGCCTCCGCACCGTAGCAAATAATTGCCGTGTGTCGGGCTTGCACCGACTAAAAACCCCCATTCCTCTGTGGCCTTACAAATTCTCCCGCGGGACGACCGCTAGGTATTACATCGCGGGAGAGGCCTTAGCCGTAGCTCTTCCTGCAGTGTTGTCAGACGACCTTACATCCCCCGTTCCACTCTAGATGTTATGAGTGGTTTAGGGGTTCGTGTCGCTGATTTAATCTATGACTGCCTGGTCTTCCGGCGTCGTCTTCTTCCTCGCACGTTCTGCACGTCGCAACTCCATCACTGCGGCAGCATAAGCCGATACCGCTGTCCATGCGTCTGCTGACTTCAGCATCAACTCAACCAGGTTGTCCGGGGTGATGCGTGTCTCCAGCTGATCCTCGACTATCGCGCGGGAGGCACTAAAACGTGGGCATTGGAACAATGCATGTTCAGCGTTCTCCTCGACTGCTACACATGCTGGGCAGTCCGGGGAATCTTCATAATTAAACTTATAGAGATAAGCCCGAAAACAGCCGTGTCCTGAGATCACTTGAGTGAGATAATAGTTGAGCTCCCCGTGTAGACGGTTCACCCATATCTCCACCTTCGGGATTAGTCGATGTGTCCACCTTCCCTTGGGAGAAGCATCCCACATCGTCTGCCACTGGTTGAGACTGGTTGCTCTCGCTTCTGTCCTTGCATAACTGGGGTTTCTAGCTCCCTTCTGCTGGTACATCGATCTACGCTCCTCGGCAAGCACCTCAATGGGCAGCATTCCCGCGATAACGTTGATAGCGTCCTCGGAGACAGTGCGAAACGCACAGGCTACCCTCAAGGCGCTGACGCGATACGTTGCTGCAGCCTTCCTGCGGTACTCCTGGATTTTCAGTGCATCAGCCCATATGGGTATGCCATAGGTGAGCACTGAGGTCGTCACTGATGACAGCAGTTTCCTCCTCTTCTGTCTGGGGCCACCAACATTAGGCATGAGTCGCGCCAGTGTGGTAGCCACCCCAGCGGCCTTTCTGCTGATCTGCTCGGTTTGCTCTTTGAAGTTCAGCCTCGCGTCGACAATCACACCCAGGTACCGAATGAACGGTTGGGATGTGATTTCGGAGTTTCCAACCCTGAGCGTCACCGTTTCCATCACCTTCCTGCTGGATACGAGGAGTACTTCTGTTTTGTGGGCTGCAAGATGCAGTCCAACAGAAGACATCCATTCCTTTATCTTGGCGAAAGCTTCGCCGAAGAGTGCGGTGATTTGCTCCAGGAATTTGGCGATGACAATCAGCGCCGCGTCATCTGCGAACGCTACGATGGACACTCCTTTCGGCAATTTTAATAGCAGCAGATCATTGTACATGATGATCCACAGAAGCGGTCCAAGTACAGAGCCCTGAGGAACTCGTCCAGTCACCCTATACGTCTTTGGTCCATCCTCTGTGTCGTACATAAGCCACCTATTACATAGGTAACTCGCCACTATTCTCCGTAGGTACCATGGTACACCTAATGTTTTTAGGGCATCCATGATACACTTCCATATCGCCGAGTTGAAAGCGTTTTTGACGTCGAGAGCGATAACTGCGCAGTACTTCTTGGACCCTCTTGCCCATCGTTTCCCCGCAGTCGACTCCTGCGCCTGCTTCACCACTGTGTTAATGGCATCCAGAGTAGAGCGCTCCTTTCTGAAGCCAAACTGGCCTTCCGCCAGTAGAGGGTCCACGACTTTCTCAATCCTGTTATGGATGATGCGCTCGAAGATCTTTCCGGCGGTATCCAGCATACAGAGCGGACGATAGGATGAAGGTTCGTCCGGTGGCTTCTTCCCTTTCGGGAGGAGCATTAGCTTCTGCCACTTCCACTTGTCCGGTAAGATTCCTTCCTTGAGACACGCATTGTACATGCCCAGGAATATTGCCGGTGCCAACTTGATCGCTGCCTTGAGTGCGATGTTGGGTATCCCATCCATGCCGGGGGCTTTATTGTTGCCCACCCTGGCAATCGCCGTAAGAAGCTCTTCTTCTGTAATGGCTGGGATGACCTCATCGACGTCCTCCTCGAGTTGGTAGTCCTCCTCGGGTTGCTCAGGGAACAGATGTGAAACAATCTTTTCCAGCAGGGCTGCGTCCACAGGCGATGGCATTGGCTGGCTTTTCAGCCGAGTCATTACGACTTTGTACGGCCTGCCCCAGGGAGCATCTTCCACCTCGCTGAGCAGTTCGCCCCAGCTTTCAGCTTTACTCTGCTTGATAGCCTTTTTAAGCTTCAAGCGCGCCTTCCTGTGCTGTTCTTCTAAATCGGGGAACGAGCGTTTGCCTCGAGCTCGTTGCGCTAGGCGGCGAGTTCGATGACACTCCCTTCGGAGGCCGGCAATTTGTTCGCTCCACCAGTGTACCGCCGGTCGGAAGTCGACATTACGTTTCCGTGGCATTGTGGCATCGCATGCTTCGGTGACCCTCTGCATGACCACCTCGACCTTCTCGGTTGCACTTTCCGCTGCGAGGGGGCTGGTGTCAAAAGTTTCACGAAACATGTCCGCGTCAAACATTTTTGCTTTCCAGCCCTTCCCGTTTGTCTTCGGTGCCTTCGCTGTTCCGCTGAAGTCACCGCGAATCTCCCAGAGAGTCGCTTGATGATCACTGTGAGTGTAGATATCACTGACTACCCAGTGGCACCGGTTTCCTCTTGCCAGGCTACTACTCCCAAAAGTGAGGTTCACTATAGAGGAGGCTTCACCTTTAACAAAAGTGGGCTTTGTACCTGCATTAAGTAGTACTACATCCAATAAGGACATAGCCTCAAGCAGAGCTTGGCCCTTCCTGTTCGTCACTTTACTACCCCATTCCACAGCCCACGCGTTGTAATCTCCGGCTATGGCTACCGGGAAGCGTTGTTTAGCGTCTGCGACTAAGTTGTCGAGAAAATTCTCAAACTCATAAGTCGTCAGACTAGGCGGTGCGTAACAACTGTAGAAATGAACTCCTTTGGCTTTTATTCTCACGAAACCAGTTTCCATCCGACTCGCAAGATCCTGAAATGGAAGTTTTCCGCAGGACCAAATTGCGGCCTTCCCACTTGCGTCAGATTCCCAAGGTTGCGTGTCTAGATGTCTATATGGTTCCGAGAGTATCGCCAAGTCAGGCTTCAGCTCGCGCACAGTCTGCATGAGCAGGTCCTGTGCTGCTTCACAATGGTTGAGGTTCAGCTGGAGTACTCTCATTTGCATCGTTTTTGGAGTGCCTGGAGAGCCTGGAGAGCCCGCGTATACGCTGGACACCGGCTGCTACCTGCGATGTGGGCTGTGGGTGCCCCAACTCCCGCTTCTGCACATATGACACACTTTGCGCTTGCTGTGCATTCGGCAACTTTGTGGCCAGTGTTACCGCACTTGATGCAGTCTTTAGCCCGGTCGACGTTGCTCTTGCAGTTCCGTGATAAGTGTCCAAATTTCCAGCACTTGAAACACTTTAGTGGTCTCACCACCTCTCGGATTCTGCAACTACACCAGCCGACTCGGATAATTCCTGTATCCAGAAGTTTCCGGGCAGCAGGCACCATGAGTCGTATTACCGCGGTCTGAGTTCTGCCATATGCTTTACGCAGAGACTTAAGAGAGTATTCCGTGACGGAATAGTCCGGTTCCAAGAATCTCTGCAGGGCCGCCGATATCTCCTCCTTCGTCGCGTCCTTTTCCAGGTCCTTGATCTCCAGATCAACTTCCTGGACTTTACTCTGGACCGTTGCTGATTCACCAAGAACACCTTCTAATTGGTTTCGCAATTCCGGTGCTTTGGCTGAGCTCTCCTTATTCAGAACGATCAGCAGATCTCCCGCGTTCGTTCTGCGTAGCTTTTGGACGCATTCACCTGCATCCTTGAGCGCCAGATCCTTCTTTATACGACTCAGGATCTCCGCATAGCTCAAGTCACCCTTTTTGTGGATGACGAGAGCGTTGGGCAGAGTCGGCCGTTCGTGAGGTTTCTGCGCCTTCTTCTGAGGCTGCTTCTCGGATATCTTGTGCGATCTTTTCTTCTTTCGCGCAGTCTGCCACTTCTGCTCCGATCTCTCGCCCTTATCCCCGGATTGACCAGCCAATGGCTCCACCAGCTGCTTCTCCTTCGGCTCCTTTCCGTCGGTCGACGTCGGTGTAACCCTCTTTTTCCTCTTCGCCTTGCTTACTTGCGTCGAGGTACCGCCCACGTCCATGCCTTCATCGTTCCTCTCCTTGTTAGGGAGAGTCGATTTCGCTTGGCTTATGGTCGGCGTGGTTTGCGTTCCTCCAGTCAACGTTGCCGCCTGTGGCTTTGCACTCCACGTTACCAGGTCCTCTATACCTTTCCAAGTACTGGTAAGCATAGGAACCCACCGCTGGATCTCCTTGTGGAGGTTTTTCTTCTGCTGGATAAACGAGGCTAGGCTCTCCAGCGTCTTTCCGTGCCACCAACTTCAAAATCTCCTTTCGGTTTCCACCTGTCTCTTCCTTTTCTTCACTTGAAACATTATGCGCCATGGAGGCCAAGCCCACCTCCGTGGTACTGCGGTTGTTCGATGACGACGCCCGGGAGCCCGCTTGGTCACTCCCTGAAGGCGCCGGTACTGGGGTTCCGTGCCCCTGCACCCTAATCGGTATATCCTTTATTGGACTGCCCATAATCATTTGGTATCGAGGTTTGTTCCCCGTGTCTGTTGGTCCACGGGAGGTATTTTAATTGCCTCCTGCCCTGTATATCTATATAGACATTTCAATATCCATATCTATATCCAGATAGATATCTCTATATGTATATCTATATCTATATAGATATTTGTACATCTATGTCTATATTTATATACGAGGGCTTCCCCCTATCCGCCGACTGGGGACGCGCCACGTAGGGGTTTCAGACTCCCCATGTGTGCGTATTTTTTTTTGCGGGAAAATGCCTCCGCACCGTAGCAAATAAGTGCCGTGTGTCGGGCTTGCACCGACTAAAAACCCCCCTTCCTCTATGGCCTTACACATTCTCCCGCGGGACGACCACTAGGTATTACATCGCGGGAGAGGCCTTAGCCGTAGCTCTTCCTGCAGTGTTGTCAGACGACCTTACATCCCCCGTTCCACTCGAGATGGTATGAGTGGTTTAGGGGTTCGTGTCGCTGATTTAATCTATGACTGCCTGGTCTTCCGGCGTCGTCTTCTTCCTCGCACGTTCTGCACGTCGCAACTCCTTCATCACTGCGGCAGCATAAGCCGATACCGCTGTCCATGCGTCTGCTGACTTCAGCATCATCTCAACCAGGTTGTCCGGGGTGATCCGTGTCTCCAGCTGATCTGTATATGATCCAGCTGATATACAGGGCCCCCTGCCCTGTATATCTATATAGACATTTCAATATCCATATCTATATCCAGATAGATATCTCTATATGTATATATATATCTATATAGATATTTCTACATCTATGTCTATATTTATATACGAGGACCCCCTATCCGCCGCCTGGGGACGCGCCACGTAGGGGTTTCAGACTCCCCATGGTGTGTGTGTGTGTGTGCGCGTGCGTGCGTGTGTGTGTAAAAAATCTAAATAATTTTAATTTGTACTGTCGCATCAACTGCCAGGGTTATTAGTAATGGGATCCACTGCCCCTTGCGCTAGTGTGATTCGGACACGGTTACATTGGTTATCGGGACGTACGTCGGTCAACTCAATTCACGTTAGCGTGGCGAAGCTACGTTACATCCACTGCTAATAAATATTCGACGGTCCTCGGACAAAGCATCGACTATATCGCCATAGGAGTCAGGAGTGATACCGAGATATTCCTTTTTCCAACAGCAAGCCGACGGCGCCTTAGTTCGAATTTTAAATCTGCGATGCTGTGACTTAGCGACGGATATTCGCACCATTACACCAAAGTCTATGCGACGAAATATATTTCATGCAATGTTAAATAGTTAAAACCTAGAAAGTTTATACTTTTATATACCTTTATAAATTATGCAAATAAAATGAGATTTTAAGTATCGTATGGTCTAGGGGTACGTGTGTACCTGATTTGATCCGTAATTCGCGGGTTCATGAATTTGATTCCCATTTGTATAATAAATGGCGGCAGTTTATGTTTTTTTAACGTACAAGTTGAGTAGTTGGGAAAACGAAATCCTTCGTTGAGCTTTTTTTATTAACCATGCACACCATTTTCAGTGTACTTGTGTGGTACCTACGTTGTACTTTTCTATAATAATGATACCAATTTCTTTTTGTCATGGCAATATGATTTTTTAGATAAAAATAAAATATTTAGAAAAATATTATTCCTAAGGTCTAAAAGTTTTCTTTATAACGTTCCTAGTAAATTTGCTTGGCTTTTTTAGCTTCAAATTTAGCCAAGTAACATTTTTGCTAAAATGTTATTTGACTTTTCTATGCATTTGAATAGAAAAATATAATGAAACCATTGCTTAAATGTGAATCAAAAAAATATTGTGATAAATAAGAATTTTAATATGCCAAAACGAGACATAATGTTTTCGGGAGGATTTTTGTATTACTTGGCGTTCTTTTTTACTGTTTCAAAGTTTCTATAAGGAATTTCACCCTCTGAACACACCGTGTGTACAGGCTGTCCCATTTTAATTATACACCCTAACCAATTTGGGCAAATGAAGTCGTTCGTAAAATCAACGCGGGATCTGCGAAGCGATCGATCATGGATTTGCGTGCTTGAGCGCAAACAAGAAAAATTCACATCTTTAGGTACCGAGAGATCACCGATATGTATTTTTCTTGCATCATCATAGGCATAAAATACAACAGATAGGAGTATTAATTAAAATATTAGACAAAAAATATTTATCTCTGGGTACTGCGATCTAGGAATTCGTTCGAAGACAATGAAATATGTATATTTTCTTTAGTGGCTTAGCAGTATTCGTCTGCAGAAATTGAAAAATGTATATCTTCTTCAGCGGCTTAAGCAGGATCAACAGGCACACCATCCAAACTATCAGGTCCCTCTTCCGGATGCTCAAATTTGTTTTCCTCGCTGAATACGCAAATAAAAGAACTATACATATATGCAACAAAATTCCACATTTTTGCTTTTCTGTTCCGTTCAGCATCAAGCATTACATGTTTGATCGAAAAAGAATTTCAAGTTCACGAAAACCAAAAAAGTATATTTGTTATTTAATACAAGGCCATGGGTTACACGTCTGTTCGGTAAAAGTCCTACAGCCAAGTTTTCTCCATGACAGATCACATTTCGGGCAAATGAAGAGAAAGATGTTCATCGTTCAACAGGATCGAAGATGTTTCTCTTTTGTCTCAAAATATCATTTTCAGCCGCAACATTAAAAATCTACAAATCAGCTATCTCTCTCGTACCCCATGCCGCTTGGTCCACGTGGCTCTCATATTTCTTCTTTATTAAATATATTTTCAAGAGAGATACATATTTCTTTCAGTTGGATACGTGAAGCGCCAAGAATTTTTCATTCCGCATGTTTGATGCAAGTCAAATTGATATTTGGGTTCCGCGATACCTAAACTTGCTCGTTTTTGGTTGCCTGTGATCGAGCAAACAATGCAATTGAAAAATGTTTGATATTTAACTTAGCCATGACCACAGACATTTTTCTGTCATTGTACTCATCCGGAAGTTAATCGATATTTTTGGCCACTCGATACTGTGGATATAAATTATGCGCTGTGGGTGAGCAACGAAAAGTTTATAGTTCTCATCTTCCAATACTTGATTTTTTTCTTACCTGTGTTTGATGGACGAAGTTTGCACATTTTTGGCCTTTATTCTCTCCAGTATTATGAAAATCACTTTCCAGCACCTGATTTTTTCTTACCTGTATACGATGCCAGAGAATTATATAATTTTGGCCCTTATTTTATCCGTTTTACGTAAGTCGATTATTGCCGTCAGATCCACAATTACAAAGAATTTTCTTAGGTCTGAATCTGTGATGCAAACGACCTGCGTCAAATTTATTTTTGGCCCTGAAAAAAGCCGTTTGTTCTTTCTTCTTGACGTTACAATCCGTTGCATACCCGGCGTCAAATCAATATTTGGCCCTAAAAAGGGGAATTGGTTTTTTCTGTGCACTTCTGTTTCTTTTAGATATCTTTACATACTCTAACCTTACTTAGGCGTTAAGCTATCAAAATCACGGTACACATTAAAGTCCAGCGGACACCGAAGACATTAGTAGCAGGCGATGCTACTAGGAGGCGCTGCGTTCGCGCGGGCTACGTCTCTAGGCTGCGCAGAGCGTCTCAAACGCGTCTACTGCGATTGTTTAGAAAAAATGTTAATCAACTCTAATAATGGCGTATGTTTCATGTTTATGATATGGCCGAAAGACTTTATTCAATTCAGCAAACCCACCGAGAGTGGAATAATTTCTAGTCGTTCGCTCGGAAATTCGATGAATATCACGAGATCTCAGGATTGAGCAGACGGATCGAAAAATGATCCAAACCAAATCGATAGCAAAAAAATCACATTACATTGGTAAACTGTGATTAGATTTTCGATTCGTCGCTGCGTTTTCGCGTAATGTCGATTCAAAGTTGAAAGATGTCTGCTAAAAGCCCATCTTACTGTCTAAAGAGCCGCGGCGTGTTCGTCAGTCCGTCAATGGCGTCGAGATCGGTGAAATCGATCAGTGGCGTCAAATTTTTTTGATTACTTCGCGTCTCTTGATAAAAAGTAACTCGACCAAGTGCGAGACCGGCCTCGCTCTATTAGGGTTCCGTACATATGACCAATTAACTTTTGTTAAACTGGATATTTAATTAGGTAATGTTTTTTCTGCCTTAGTTCTTAGGTAGTACTAAACTGAAACCATGTGGGGTGATTATAGATAAAGAAAGCTTTGTATACTCCTGCTGTAAGCTAATAATGAAAATATATAAAATTATTGTTATTTAAATATTTACAATACCAAATTACCTATTTTTGTAGTCTGTATCAGCCAATTCCCAATATTGTCACATGTTTCGCAGAAAAAGAATGAAGTATACCATCTACAGTCTTTTTTAAATTTGTAATCTCGTTTTTTCCCTGACGTCAATCTCTCGTTCTTGGTTGGCACCGACTCCAAAAATAAATGAGCTGGTATTATAAGCATTTAAATAACAATAATTTTATATATTTTCATTATAAATTTATTATATTATGTATACAATAATTGCTACATGCTACATCGGCGTTTGTATTATGTACACAATACATTATTATAGATAATTATTATATACATATACATATATAACGCCATTATAAATAGGCGTTTTCAGTATTTGTTGTTTAAATACAGTATATTGTACATAATATACAGAAATTCAAATTTCCTAAATAGTTTAGTTTTTTAGATAGACCCCGTAACAAAAATCGTATAAAACTGACAACTTTGACGGCCCGCCATTTATTTATTTTTGAAGATCAAAAAGAGAAAAAATATCTTTGTACTTTACTCAATGAGCTTCGAAAAATGACACCCCATATGCAAGGGTAAGACATTTTTTATTTTTTCTGATCCTCTTTCATCTGTGGGACCTCTATGAAAAATAATTTAATTGATTTTTTAATTCAATATTCGGGTTTGGGTCAACATTCTACACAAAATATGCAAATTTCAGGTCTGTAACTTATTCCGTTTACGAGTTAGAGACCCGTGACATGCAGACGGACAGACAGCAATGTGACATTGATAGGGTTCCGTTTTGCACCTTGAGTACAGAACCCTTATAAAAATCTCGGGTATGTTGCAAATGACATTTCCTAGGTTTCTACGATTTTGTAACACTTTTCCCATCTAAATATCAATATGAAAATATACACGTATAGTTTCTGCAAACATTTTTGAATTTCACTACTCTTTGCATTGAAGTTGAAGGATTTTTTAACCACATCTTTAAAACGGACTAAAAAGTATAAAATAATTTCTCCTAGCCCCATACAGATTTATAACCCCATACCGCTTCGTAACCCTTGCGATTGTCCTGAGAATTTGTGATTGTGCATTTTTAATAGCTATGAAAATACTTGTAAGATTTAGAACGAAACCCGTGGGGCGCATGCAATAGATAATAGTAAGGGGTGTAGAGAGTAACTGTCGTCGATAAAACTCACACAACAGTTCATAAAATTTGCAGTGCAATGCAATTCTTAGTAACTTAGGTGAACTATTTATGCATCAATTATCTATTGCATGCTCCCACCTTTTTTGTTTTTAATCTCACAAGTATTTGCATAGCTATTAAAAATTCACAATCACTAAATTTTAGGACTATCTGTATCGGGTTAGGGCTGTCTATAAATTACGAGTGGGGGTCTGGTCGTTGAATGACGGTAATGATAATTGGATTATGACGATAGGAAGGATAGGATGATTTCAGGGGGGTGGGGTAAACATCAGCAAAAATCGATCACGTAACATATGGACGGGCCCTTAGGAATCTGTATGGGGTTATAAATCTGTATGGGGCTAGAAGAAATTGTTTTATACTTTTCAGTCCGTTTAAAAAACGTGGTCAAAAAAAATTATTTAGATTTTATTTTCTGCTTTTTAGTCTTGTGTGTGTGAAATTTGGCAAACGATTTTAAAGATCTTGATAAGATTATGACGAAATCTGTAGGTTTCGTCATAATCTTTCATAAAGTTTCATAAACTTTCAGGTTTATGAAAACCTGAATTTTGAAAACCCTAATCACTAATGCATTATTCACTATTAATATTTCTTTATTTTTTCACAATTATTATTATTTTTTATTTTATTGTCTCTGCTACGGCGAACGCTTCGCTTATTATAGCTCCCATGTACGGGGTATTTCCTCTTATTACATTTCCCACCAATTTCTCCACCCCAGATCCCTAAACGATCCCCACCTTGCGGCCGCAGCCGACTTCCCCCTCTGTATCGCATTCACCATGATATTTTCTATCATGGGTATAGGGAAACTGCGGAAAACCTATACCAATACAGCCGGTCACGAGTTTGCTTCCCAGTCTCGGAGCTTGTCGCGTTTTGTCAAGAAATAGCTCACAAGCTACAGCCCTACACCCACGACACACACACGTACCGGCCCGCGTGCGCGACATCCGTCTAGAACTGGAGCTACGTCACGCCCGAGAATAATAATAATTATTATTATTCTTTTATTTTTTCAAGAAAGCGAGTTAATATTGCGAACAAACGAACATACAGACAAGAAAGCCAGTTAACAAAAACGTGGTAAGAAGAATTTGTCTCCTCAAAAACAATTAAATGTGTCTCAAAAACTTCGAAAAAGTTAAACAAGTACACCAAGTAATGGAAAATCCCCTCGAAAACATTGTTGTTTATCAATGTACAAAATCAAGTATACAAAAAAGAAAATGATTTAGAAAATAGCCTAGTACTAATAACCAATGTACGTATCGTAATACTTATCATAACTTATTCAGGAACTCTTTACCTTTACACAGACATGTTGATATTTATTTCCTCAGCATTGAAGTTTGCCGTACGCAAAAATATTGTGTTTTATGCCCCGCGGAAGCTACATGTATCGATATTATATTTTTTCCTTTTTTCTCGACCTTCTTTTTATTAAACTATATTTTCATGAAAATACAAAGGATGCGAACATTATGTCACGCATAGGCGACTAAACGTTTATATATCTTAATCCTATTCATTTGTAAATAACGCCTCGCTCTCAAACAAAATTCAATCAGACATTTCAACAAGTACAAAAGTTAAACAGATTCCACGAAAACCCTTATATCGGCACGGAGTTTATTATTGGTCTCTCATCCTCATGCTACTCATGCACACTATCCATAGTTAGACATCACAACACGAATAGCAGTTTTTATCTTTTTTTGACATCACAGAGTAGTGATATTTCGTCCGTGTGGTTAAAGTCCTCGGCCGTCAGATGTGAACCCGTGATGACGCGGAGGTCTTGGGCGTCAGAACCATGTTGAATGGTTAGTCCAGTCGGAATAAACATGACTTCTATTCAACGATCCCAGCATGTTGCCAATTATTGTGTAGGTTCTTTGGACCACCAGGAACGTACCCTGAAAAATTCCCCCTATTCTATGATGTTTTGCGTCCGCCAATAACGGTGAAAAAAACTATAATTGAATGTCATCTTTTTTGGAATGTATTTTGTCAAAAACACTCTTTCTATAAAAGTTGTACGCCTTAATGTCATCTACAAAACGAGTCCTTTACAAAAATCACGTGGGATTGTTAGTTTAACGGCATCACCGTTGAACAGCGGTTTTTTTCTCATTTATTCTATGTACTTCAGTTATTAATGAACGGATTGACCTGGAACTCATACGTCAACGAGAAGAATTTACCCTCAAGAGATATCTTTCTACACTTTATACAGCCGTGTCATATAGTTTAGCAAGAATAACCGATTTTCGTAAATACGACATTTGCTTATAGCAAGTCATTCACAAGGCTAACGGAGTAGAACAACGATCGTGGTTGTAGTTTGCAGCACGTAGATTCATGATTTACCTCAAAAAGTGTTAAAAAACACTTGTATTTCGAGGATATATAATATTAGCTTATAAACAAATTTCACGCATAGACGTAAAATTAAAAAATGATTTTGCCTTTGCTTATTTTAATTTTAATTAAATTACGCCAAGACACGTAATTTTAAAAAGACGTCTTAAGGCGTTACCCCCACTTGTACCGCAAAAAAGGCCTTTTTCATGAATTTTTTTTAAAGAAAACTACAAAACTTTTTTAATCGATCAATATACCATCTTAAAGAACACATCTTGAAGAACTTTCAGTAATTTTTTTTTTATTGAAAAATATTACATTGTTTAGTGGCAAATGGCCGCCAATGAAATAATGTTTTTATATACACGGTTTGCAGTGACCAACATTGCGGTGAAGTGGATCATCTGAAAAAAAATGCGGATAGATTTAGTCAAATATAAGTATAAATTAGTCTTTAATCGAAGGATTTTTAAAAATATTCATTTTTCACAAAATGGCGGACAGTCAAAGTTAATGGTTCGATTTTAACGAAAAAAAACGACCGTTTTTTGGCTATAAAACGGCCATTTTTTTTCGAAAAAAAAAAATCGAACGATTAAAGACTACATTTTTATGTATTAAATAAGCCTGCAAAATTTCAAGAAGATCGGTTCATTAGTGTTCGAGTAATCTTGGTCACCGACTTTAGAAATGCCATTTTGAGAAGAAAAACGCGTTTACAGTTTCAATTTCAGTTTACACGAAGAACATTTTTTTTTTTTGTAAACTTACATAGAGTCATCTATTCCGGGCCCATACAGAAGTTCTTCCGCCGACGATGCCGCTTGCAAAACGGAAATTTGGTGTTGCCTTCGTAACATTCTTCCTTCACGAGTGCTCTCGGCCGCACGTCTCTCTGCCAGTGTCCACAACTCACTCCGATTGAGTTCAAATAAAATAATAATGATTTTGAACCTTCGTTGAATAAGTCCAACGGCAATATAAGCTGCTAAATTTACAACGATTGCTCCACTCGAGACGATTTTTGGGCTGATTTTCCAAATAAGTTGGTTGATGCTTTCGTTGTTATTTTGGTTGAAGCCACCGACGCATCTTTCGAGTAAAGTTTCCTTACTCAGATCGCTGTATATAGGTCTGATGGCATCCAATACATTTGATGGAAGTGGTTTGTAATCGTGTTGGAAAGCCTCGTTTCTCGCCTCAGCTCGTTGATACGAACACCACGATTCTTCACCGGTTGGACATCTCTCATGGTGTGGATTTGCATCGGTTGAACTGTAATGATCGAAGGTCGCCCATATTGCCTCATGCATATCGTGAACAGAAGCAGAATGGCGTCGAATAGCAAGTCCATAGTACACAGTGAGCTTGTCAATAAATTTTCCTGTCAGCTGTCCTTTACCACCAAGCTTTTTGTTTTTTTTTTTTTACTAAATTACGAAGGCGGGATCCCATACGCTTTTGGACGTGACCGATGCATTCTTTTTTTATAACTACTACGTCGTCATAAGGATGAGAATTTACTAGCCCAGTGTACGTTTTCGAATCTCCGTCTCCAATATAGTAACGGTACAGGACATTATATTTTTCTATTGAACGCTTGGAGATTTCGATAATGGAGTCCACCTCCATTTTTCCCGAGGAGCCTTCGTGATTTGCACTGCAGTTATCTTCGTGTGTTTCGTACCATTCTTCGTAGTCCGCATCATTTAGCTTATGTTTCCACGATTCACACATTTTACAATACGCACTTTTTACCACAAGATCAAGTACTTTTCCACTGTAGTAGCCTATGACTGATGTGACTCCGAACAACGACGTATATCCTCGCTTCCTCCAGGATCCATCTCCGGAAACTGTTAATTGAGGAGTTGCATCGCCTTCTGCATTAGGTGTATCTTCAATTTCTTCTCGTACGGCTTTTTTAAATATTACATCTGCACATGTTTTCGCAGACTCATAAATACTTTTCAAAATTATTGAATATGTAGTCTCGGTAAGAAACCTTGGCATGTCCATAAGTCCGCAAAATTTTTGTGCTCCAGCCAATCCTATGCCGAGAACTCGCATGGTGAATATAAATCGACGATTTATTTCATATGAATGTTCCAAAAAAGGAGAAAATGGTATCAAATTATCTGCACATGAGTCACATTTCACGATTTTGAAGCCTAGTCCTTTTGCACTTGCCGTTTCAAATGTAATATTTCCATTACACGTTTTGCACTTCACTAAATTTGAAATAGCAGCAAACACAACCCAAAAGTTCAAAATCCGATATTCAATGTTAGGACTTTGATTCACAGTCATATCAATATTATTTTTCAGTTTCTTCGCAGACGTGCTGAAACTTTCAGTTTCCGTTTCGGCCAGGTTGGGGTTAAAAACACCCTTCCTTTTTTTTGGTCGAGATTTCCGTAAATTATAACTGCTTCTTGTTTGTCGCGAACCTTTTTTTCAATCCATTTTTGAATGTCAAATGAATAAAAACTGCGCTTATAATATTATGAACGGCGGAATATACGTCTTATATAGTCGAACTTTCGAGCTACACTGACGAGTTTAGACCATAACGGACAACGAAAATACGTTTTTATAAATTCCAGTCTATTATATGAACGTTGTGAATGCCAGGTATACGACCCTTTTCATCGAACAATGCATTGAAGGTCGGAGGAAGGGTCGAGCGCGCCAGACGGCACACTAGCCGGTCGTTTACACAACGGATTCTTCTCTTTCAACGCTCATATCGCAGTCAATTTTGTTCGGATCGACTTGAAATTTTCAGGACATATTCTCAGATACTTATACTTCAAAAAATGCAATAAAAAAAATCGATTTTCTCAAAATCGCAAGTGGGGGTAACCCCTTAGTATCTTTATTACAAGCGGATATATAGTTATTTATGTGCATCTTAGATTTTTAATTATTTTTTCATTTATGTCGCTAATCTAACCTATCTTCCGTTGTGTCCACAGCTGTCGTAAGCTACACTATACCGCATTTTCCGGGGGTACAGGGAAACTGGAAAACCCGTACCGGTATAGACGGCCCTATATTCTTCTGATTCTCTGGTACACAGACTTTAACTCAAGTATCTACACCAAGGCATCAGAAGCGTTGGCGTTTCACTCGCTCGTTGATGCACCAGCCGATGCACGGCCAAGCGGTTACCGCTCCGAGTATTGGCCGCGCACAATCCTGATTAACTCAAAATACCCCTAGAGCCGAAACCCGACCGCCCATCCACCAGTCCCGGTATTCGCATCTTGGATTTATTATTATTGTAATCAACATTTTGGCAAAATTCAATTTCGTGAGCATTCCTGATATTTTCAGACATCACATTCAATATGGTACAAACCCTATGAAGCGTTTCTCTGATTGCAGATGATGATTGAATCCGATCGCCCGCGCGCGGAATAGCGAACGGCGTCGTCGGTGCGGCCGGGCGGCGCGGTCGGGGCACCGTCCTTCGCACCGCGGCTGCACTCGCGCGGCTTCGTTAACTATTTCCATATTTCCTTTATAAATTGTCGTACAAGGTGGAAAGAAATGATGGGTCGCCACTTCGCCAAATGATTCTCCAGCTCGAGATCGGTGGAGATCTATCAAAACTTGTAAAATATGGTCTTGGGCATTGTCGTCTTCAGATAAGTATTCCGTGAACCCCAAGCGTATCCATCTCTTTCGGGAATCGAGCAGAAATACGTAGACGTGGTCGATTGATGATGTAGACATCCGGAGTTCTCTCTCAGGATGAGGTCTTTGAACGATCTTGATTTGTGCCTTTTTATTTGATTTAATAAGTGTGTGGATCACAGTCTTGATTACTGACCCACGTACGGATCGTGAAAGAATATCCAACGTGCGCCCCTTTCTCATATCTCGTCGTTGGTATCGCCAATCCCCCCCCCCCCCATCCGTTCATTACATTTAAGACAAGGACTTTGATGATCCCTATGCCGATCGGAACTTTCTAGTCACAAATATTAAACCCTATTGAATTTGACGATGGATGTGGCCATTGTTCTATTACAGTATTATGCAAGTGTACATGAAATATTGTACACAAGACTGTCAAACCTTAGAAATTATCTTATTAAGAATGTTTTATTTTTATTTAAAAAAACATTACTATAACGAAAAATTAATATCACCATTATAGAAAAGTCCAACGTATGAACCACACAAGTACACTGTAAATGCTGTGCAAGGTCTTGGCGTGCATGGTTAAGAAATGCTGTAGGAATAAATCCTATAACATTGTATTTGTCACTATATCAAACATAACTTGGTGTGAATATGCTGTAATATATACATAGATAACATATATACAGGGTGTGTCATTTGAGTTGGCACAGCGAAATATCCCTGGGGGCAGTGAGGCTTGGTGCTCAGTACCGTATTTGGTCCTGCACCAACGTGGCAACGTGGAAAGGGTAAAGAGGGCGGCACATTATGCGGCATCTGACCGTAGCAGACGAATTTAGGTTCGGAAGCCTGGTTTTATCTCGTTGAACGCAGTATAGAGGGATGCATTTTAGGCAAGAATGTTTCAAACAAAAGTTTTAAAGTTTTAAGAGGGGAAATGGACAGTGCTGGTTATCTTTTATTTGGTGGTAATTTTCAAGGTTATGTCAAGGTCAGCTTCAATTTTTTAAATGGGAAACAATATTTTTGTTTTTTTCAGAATCATTTTTCGCGTCACCAAATGGGTGACTTCTGTCTGAAACCGTGTCCCGTTTGACTTCAAGTTATCAAGATATTTTGAATATTTAACCAAGTGGGCAATAAATCGGTACGAAATATGGTAAATATCTCGAAAAATTGACGTCAAACAGAAAAAGGTTTCAGATAAAAGATACTCATTTTGTTACGCAACTTATGATTCTGAAATTAGAATTATTGGTTCCCATTGAAAAACTAGTTGACCTTGAAATAACCTTGATCGAAATAACATTTCGATCAAATAAAAATAATCCACACCATCATTTTTATCGTTGAAACTATCTAACTTTTGTCTGAAACTTTTTTCGGTTAGACTTCAATTTATTAAGATATTCTGAATATTTTAGAATATTTGACCAAATAGCCAATAAATGTACAAAATATTGAAGGTATCTAAAAAAATTGAAGTCAAACGGAAGAAATTTCAGACAAAGGTTACTCATTTTGTTACGCAAAAAATGATGCTGAAAACAAATATTGTTTCCCATTGAAAATCTTGAGTTGACCTTGAAATAAACTCGAAAAATGCCGCGAAATAAAAATAAACAACGCCATCATTTTTGTTATTCGAAAGTATGAAATTTTTATTGGAAGCATTTTTTCCTAAAATGCATCCTACTCGAGATAATTCGTTGCGCTATATATTGCGGGTGCGGCCTCCACATCAATTGTAACGGGGATTCTCAGGACCTCGGCAACATGATCGCAAAACGTACTCTCGGTAGCTCAGGTGCACGAACCGTCACCTTCGGCCGGCCTGTGCTGGTGCGTCCGCAATGTCTAGGGGCGCCAGAATTTTGTATCATCGGGTTTCTGAACCAGTATGTCACTGGGGTCGGGGGGATCCGCCCCGGCCCATCCACGGAGACTAGAGATCTCCATGATTTTTGTTTCACCGAAATCATAACCGGTAATTCCTGAATACACTCACGCGGAGGGACGGTTGTGGTAATGCACGGTCGCTCAGGCTGTATGTTGTGGTAGAGGGGTCGAGATCCACCGGAGGACAAAGGTTTGCAAAGTTAATCCAAACATCGATTTCGTCAATCGTTATGACGCTTCTCAAAAAGTTTACTTCGTTAATCGTTAAAGCGTTAGTTTGTTGAAAATTTAACGCAAGTTAAAGTTATCCGTTAAAGTTAACAATCTATGCAATTGTACGTCATTCTTATTATTATGTTTCACCTAACACTTATTTAAAAAATTAATCAGTCATATAAATATTTCGACGTCAGATTAATACATAAATACTTTTTTATAACAGCATGGGTACATAGTACTACAGGATGTAGATATAGAGTATAATAGGGCTTAGTATGGTTGGCTAGGTAAGGAAAGTAAATAAAAAACTAAGTAGAGAGGGTAAAGCGAAGGCGGGATCTGATCGCATCGGACGAATTTAGGTTCGGAAGTGTGTCGTTCTCTCGTAGAACGCAGTATAGGGTTTCTGCTTACATACACGCTATGCATACCCAGATAGACCGATGTAACTCATATTGCCATCATATGTACATCTTTTCTGCGGCATAGAAAGTCTCACAGCTGTGTATCCCTTATGAGTGCTCGCCTTGAAGTCATATTGTCATCACACGATGATTCACAATAACACATCCAAATGAAGCAAAGTTGTTTTCATGCGAGTATGCATGCCGTGAATTCATCAGCACTAGCAAAATTGGCTCGCGAATATCCAACAATAAGTGAGTGCATATGGGGCTCATATGAGTGTCACGGCGTGTCCTAAATATGTTGTGCTCATATGGAGCTCATATGGGCGTCACGGCGTGAAGAAATTGTAGTACTCATATGGAACTCATATTGGCATTACGGCGTGACAACTATGTTGTGCCCATATGCAGCTCATATGGGTGGCATGGCGTGACGTAACTATGTTGTGCTTATATGGAGCTCATATGGGTGTGACGGCGTGAAAAATAAAAAAAAATCCAAAAATGTTGATTAAAAAAAAAACTGGTAGTATTTTCATTTTCATATGCTTTATTTATGTTCCTGCCTATATGATAAATGGATTAAAACGTATCTTGCCTAGTTATAGTTTTTACCTACCTACGGTTTGAACCTACGTCTTCTAATTCTAGAGCTGAGCGCGCTACATTGCGCTCATGGGATGTATCACTGAGAAATATGCAATCGCCGTCATATTGCGCTCATCGAATGTATCACTGAAAACATGCATATCGCCGTCATGGAATGTATCACTGAGAAACACGCATAGCGCCGTCATTTTGCGCCCATCAAATGCATCACTGAAAAACATGCATATGGCCGTCATATTGCTTGCATGTCATGTCTACTACCAGTGCTAACCCAGTGAATTCATCAACACAAGTCAATGGATGACTTCCATATGACGTAAAATTTCCAGATATTAATTGCGGACACTTGAGCACAGCGATATGAGTTCGACATGCTCCAAACGTACAATGCATTTGTAAACGACATATTGGGATCAAAATGTTTTGCACATTCACGATACTAAATCAGTTTACGGCTTTTCATCACGACATGTGGTCAATATGCTGTAAAATTTGCTTCATCAATTGTATGCACGGCGCGATGATCATGACTGTCTATCTGGGAAGTGTCGCGGCGTGAAAAGGAAAAAAAAAATCCAAAAAATTTGATTTAATAAAGTCTGGTAGCATTTTTTGTTTTCATATGCTTTATTTATGTTCCTGCCTATATGATAAATGGATTAAAACGTATCCTGCTTTGTAAAATGTTTTACCTACCTACGGTTTGAACCTACGTCTTCTAATTCTAGAGCCGAGCGCGCTACCTACCTAGCCATTCTAACACTTGTGTAAACTTTCTTTGTTTTCTTGCCTGGTTTTAACATTCGTGATTTTTAACAATTTGCATATCGCCGTCATATTGCGCTCATCGAACGTATTACTGAGAAACATGTATATTGCTGTCATGGGATGTATCACTGAGAACATGCATATCGCCGTTATGGTATGCATCACTGAGAAACATGCATATCGCCGTTATATTGCGCTCGTGGGATGAATCACTAGGAAATATACATATTGCCGTCATATTACGCTCATGGAATGTATCTCTGAGGAACATGCATATCTCCGTTATAGGATGTATGCCTGAGAAACACGCATATCGTTGTCATATTGCGCCCAACGAATGTGCCACTGATAAACATGCATATCGCCGTCATATTTCTTGTATGGCATGTCTACTACCAGTGCTAACTCAGTTAATACACCAATCATTATGTGACTTCCATATGACGTCAATCTGCAAATATTCATTGTAGAACTTAAATTAGCTGTCTTATGAGTTCATCTTGTAGTCAACGGATGATGCATTTGGAAACGACAAATTTAAGTCACAATGTATCATAAATTTATTATACTGAATGAGCTCATGAAATGTCTTCATCAACGTAAACGAAATTGCCTTCATATTAATTCATGAAGATTCATGAGAACAATCAATGCTTTCATAGTGAATACACGCCAAAATATCTACACATGACTTCAATATAACGTAAAATTGGCAGATATTAATTGCGGACACTTAAGCACAGCGATATGAGTATGCCGTGCTCTAAACATACGATACATTTGTAACCCACATATTGAGATCAAAATGTTTTGTGCATTCATGATACTAAATGAGTATCGTGCTGCAACTAAATGAGTATGCAACTAAATGAGCTGCAACTAAATGAGTATCATGCTGCAGTATCATACTGCAACAATTAATGCTAGCAACAATTAATGCTGCAACAATTAATGGTAGCATTATTTGTTTTGATGAATCGTACTTAACATGAACGTAATTTCGTTTACGTTGATAAAGACATTTCATGAGCTCATTCAGTATCATGCATTTGAGATACATCGTGACTTAAATTTGTCGTTTCAAAATGCATCATCCGTTGACTACAAGATTAACTTATAAGACGACAAATTTGAATTTTACAACGAATATTTGCAAATTGCAAATATTGAAATGGAAGTCATCCAATAACTTTTGTTCGTGAATTCATTCGGTTAGCACTGGTAGTAGACATGCCATGCAAGCAATATGACGGCGATATGCATGTTTCTCAGTGATACATTCCATGACAGCGCTATGCATGTTCTCAGTGATACATTCGATGAGCGCAATATGACGGCGATATGCGTACTTTTCAGTGATACATCCTATAACAGCGATATAGATGTTTCTCACTGATACGTTCGATGAGCGCAATATGACGGTGATATGCATATTGATGAAAATCAAGCATGATAAAAAGAGGCAAAGAAACAAAGACAGTTTACGTAAGTGTTGGAATGGCTAAGTAGGTAGCGCGCTCAGTTCTAGAATTAGAAGACGTAGGTTCAAATCCCGAGGGTAGGCCTTTAACGAGGCAGGATATGTTTTAATCCAATTACCATATAGGCAGGAATATAAAGTATATGGAAACAAAACATACTACCGGATATTTTATTTTTCCACGCCGTTACACCCATATAAGCTCCATATGAGCACAACATAGTTACGTCACGCCATGCCGCCAATATGAGCTCCATAGGAGCACTACAATTTCTTCACGCCGTGACACCCATATGAGCCCCATATGCACTCAGTTATTGTTGGAAATTCGTGAGCCGATTTTGCTAGTGCTGATGAATTCACTGCATGCATACTCGCGTGAGAACAACTTTGCTTCATTTGGATTTGTTATTGTGAATCATCATGTGATGCAAATATGATTTAAGAGGAACACTCATAAGGGACACATAGCTGTGTGATTTTCTATTCTGCATAGAAGATCTACATATGATGCTATTATAAGCTACATGTGTCTATCTGGGTAGCTATTCTAATACTTGTGTAAACTTTCTTTTTTTCTTTGCCTATTTTTATCAACATGCATATTGCCGTCATAGGATGTATCACGGAAACGGAAGCGCGACTACTGTACGAGAGCGAGACCGAGCGCGCGCTGACAGGAAAAATGTCAACATGCTCGCGTGACTGAACCGGGCTAACGCCGATTCTCTCGAGATCCTCATCGTTACCAATGTCGGTACCTGAAATTTTATAAACTAAAATTTCTCATCGGATACGATAATTTTTGCCGAGTTACTTTGTGAACGAAGCGGTTACTGAACGGGCATTTTTCTCGAGCGGTTGCTTGAGACTTTTTGGGATAGCATCCTCTGTCGCATTGTGCGACAAAGGGCTCAGCTTCGAATCGAAACGCGGCAAGGAGAGCTCCAGCCTCCGCACGTAACCTAATCTGCCCTCCAGCACGATGCACCGTAACGGTGGGGCGCCGGCGTCTCAGCCGGGCGTTCACCAATTCCCGGAGAGGCCTCGTTGGGTACTTCCCTCGGTAGGAATGCTCGGTACGTTGAACGACACGCCGCTTGACCGAGTTCCACGCACCAACCCATCAACACCAAACGTAACCGAAACAAGGCGAAAAGGCCCTAACATTAGCGTACCAATCGTGGTCGGTAGCGTATCGTTGTGACGCGATTCCGAGAAATCACGTCACACAATATATATATATATATATACATTTTTATTTTTACCGAAGCTACGAGCCCAGCCAGGAGACTCTCGGAACCGCATCGACCGGCGCCGCCCGTCCCCGCTCCCGGCCGTACTCCGCTCCTTGAGCTAAATTCCCAGAAGTCGAACTTCTTGGAAGAGGCAAGAGGTGATATCGATCCCCTGAATCCCGATCTCATTGAAAAACGTAAACGCGCCGACAAGCGACAAAACGTAATTTCCGAACTCGTGATCACCGAAAAGGAATACGTGCGCGACCTAAAACTCACCTATGAGACCTTCGAGCTACACAATCCATGCAGTCTCGAGTCACGGGGCATCGAAGTTTCCGTGATCTTCGGCAACCTCTTAGAGGTAATACACGTAGCGGAGGGACTCCTCGACCACGTGCTCAGGTCCATGAAGGGATGCGACGAGGATTTCCAGACGATAGCGCCGTGTTTTTTGAACATGACCGATCAGCTGCAAGCGGTTTACGGAAAGTACTGCGCGAATCACGAGGCCGCGTTGTGCATGCTGAAAAAGGTGGGCAATATTTTCGATAAACTTTTTTTTCAATTGTTTCAATTGTTTTTTTTATATTTCTTATTCAATTTTTATCTTAAAATATTTTACTATTTTTTTTACTTAATTTATTTCTTGAACTATTCTTGATTGATTTATTCAGCCATTTTTTAAATTGTGATTTATTTTTAACTGATTGTACGTACGTTCTTTTGATATATTTTAAGCCGTTTTTTATTTTTTGCATATTTTATGGTCGCTTTTGAATTTTCGATGTAATTGATAAACACAATTGAAGGTTTTTTGTTGTTATTTTACGTTTTTTTTTAAATATTTCGGGCTAATATTTTTGTTTTATTTCGTAAATTATTTTCCTGTACTTTTTCAGTTCTTTATGTTTAATTTAAAATGTATCGTTTATCATTTTATTTGTTAGTACATTTTAATCCGTTTTTATCATTTTTACGTATTTTCTGGTTGCGATTGTTAATGCTTTTTTTTTAGTTTCAAACCGATTCTTGTTTTTTATATTTTTTTAAAACATTTTCTAATCATTTTTCATTTTGTAATGTGTTTTTTTTATCGTTTCAAACCGTTTTACAATGTTTTTAATATTTGCCGGTCAATTCTCACATTTTTTCATGGAATTGAAAAACAACGTAATTTTTTCAAATTTTATGTTTCAAAATGTGCCACGCCGATTTTTGTTCTTTATTTTGAAAAACAGTTTCTCAGTAATGTTTGAATATTTTATGTGATTTTTCAAACTTTATTGCTTTTTTTTTCTTTACAATACGCTTTTTAATTTTTGGGTATTTTCTCAATGTTTATCACCTTTCAATGTAACTAGAGAAAAAAACTTAATCGTTTGTGCACTTTATTTGTAAAAATGTCCAAAACAATTTTTGTGTCATTTCTTCTGGTCCTTTTTCGTTCTTCAATGTTATTTCTCAAATTAACTGAAATTAAATTATGTGTAATTTTGTTTTTACAAAAAAAAATATGCACCAAAATGTATCCACGTTGGAAAATTCCAAAAATGTTTACTATTATATAATAATTCAATTTATGAAACATGATCAATGTGTAACTTCCGAACTTGGACTATTTACAAAAATCATTTTATAATTTAATATACATGATTTTTCTCACATTTTCATCATCTGTATCGTCATTTTTCAAATACTGTTTTTCATTTTTTTCTCACATGATATAATTTCAATAGCTTTTATCTCTTTGCATACTCTTAATTCATTTCGTAGTACGAGGACAACAGAGAAATTATGAATATCTTCGAGCAGGGGATTCAGACTCTGAGACAACAGGTCGTCTGTTTCGACATGAGTTCCATCCTCATCAAGCCCGTCCAGAGAATACTGAAGTATCCGCTTATGCTGTACGAGCTGATAAAGGTCAGTGTCGATAACAATTTCTAAACAAAAAATATCTTAATAATAATACTCGGAAAAACAATTATAATATGATTCTATTATATATTAATATAACATTTAACGCGGTCCTCTAGTTTCTCGACTGTTTTTTACGGCTTTTTCAATAATTTTTTACTGGCAAAGCATCGAAATAATCAATCTCATTGTTTTTGCATAATCTTTATTAACATTTAAATAAGCTTTACACATTTTTTGAAGTCAAAATATATAATAGAATAAAAGTTATAGTGGCCGACAGGAAGACATCAAGTAAAAGAGGTGCTTGACGGTGACCAAGATTGCGGCTGTTCTGCTTATCTGAAATCAAAAATCCAAACGGCATTTTAATCTTCATATTTAAGACTAGCGATTGAACTAGAGTGAATTCTAAATTACAAAAATTGACTTTTTAATACACTTTTGAAAATTACATTCTATTTTTTCTTAAGTTTTTCGCTCGTACAAAAAAAACTATCGAAGCAATCATGATAATCCTAGTTCAATCGCTGGCTTATAACATATTAAAGATGCTGTATAAATTTGAACAAGATCGGTGCAGTAGTTTCTGAAATATCGTGGTCACCGTTTCGAAAAATGGTGTTTCGAGAAAAACGCGTTTGAAAGTATACCTGCTCCGTTCCAGGGCTGTAACTTGTGAACCACTTCGAATATCGAAAAATCCTTTGGCACACATTTTCTACACATGTTGTAGATGTGATTTATGAAAAAAAAATCGATTTTTTCGACCCGAGAAACTAGAGGACCGCCTTAATATAATAATATATGATTGTTATTGTAATGATTAATATAATAATACATGATTATGGTTTTTATTGTATTCCTGATTCCTCATTATACAACGCTATGCATTTTTTATAGCACACTCAAATGTTTATACAGTTGCTCTTATATACTAGTCCTTATGCCTAATGCCTAATGATGCCAAAATATTGAATTTCTCGATCTTTCTTCTTACAAAAACATTATTATACAGTCTTTTTCGTCTCGCTAATGACTGCCAGTTTAGCTTTAAAGGTATTTCAAGCAGTCTATTGTTTTCGCGTAGCTAGCTTACCGAAGTCCCGTGCGTAGTAGCATATCCTTGTGTATTCCCCCTTTTAGCGTTTTGATCCACCAGCTTCTTAGAATTTCTCCTCTTTTCCCCCCTCTCTACTTGTCCACCCCTTTCACGTAGCTCCTGTTAAAGGGTTAGGCTACAGTAACGGGTATAAAATCATGTGCGAATTTATCGATTTTTTTTCGTACGAAAAAGTGATTTACTCATAAAATTAATTACACATCTATTTAGTATGAATATCAAGCTGTTAGAAAATATATATATATTTTTTTTTCGATGTACAAAATGGCCGACTACTAATATTTTCTTTTGTTATCTTTTTTAGGCGCTCCGCGGCGTGACATTTGGCATCCACAATTTTTTACCTAGAACAAAAAACAAAAATTCTCGTCAATCTACATAAGAATACCTAGAGAAGTACGAACGGAATTTAAAAAATATTGTTTTATTCAAAAGTCGTGGGTATGTGAATTGAGTTGTAGGTATTTGAATGAATTTTCAGTGAAAAATTTCGTGTAAAACTGCTCATAAAATGAAAAGGTTTCGATTAATCAGAAATTCCGTACGTACTTCCCTGCGAAATGCAATAAGGAACGTAACTTTTAAATTTGAAGTAAAGCGAGTGAAAATTGTTGAAGTTATTTGTCACGCCAATTGGAAAAAAGCTGTTTCGAGAAAAATGCGTTAAAAGTTTTAGGTACTCTATGGCCGTGCCAGAGGTGGGCTTATGTTATACGCTTAAAGTCGGCGAAAAAAAATGTCTTGCTATAAATCGAATTGTAACTTATTCTTATGACGATAAAGCACCGTTTTAGCAAGAAAAAAATCGATTTTTGGAAATTCTACTGTAGCCTTACCTCGTGCATCGCATACCGCAGCCCCCCTCCCCATTTCGACTCGTCCCTTTTCAATATATTGCTGATTTTTCTCTCAGGCGAATCTTTGGCCGTCTTTCATTTCCCATGTTCTTATCTGCCATGAATAATCCATCTTCCATGAATCATTCGGCATATTTTGTGCCACTCCTATCGCCATGTACACATATCTCCGTAGTAGCTTTTCTACTTCTTCCCTCTTTTTCCATCCCCAAATGTTCAGCCGGTATAACACTCTCGCCTTCACCAACGAGGCTATAAGCTGCAACCTATATTTAAGTCCATCTATTTTTGCCCTTTTTATTACCTCCCTACACCTTATTTGTTGCTTTTCTTGCTTGTTACACCACCATATTCAGGTGTTTTGTCATAGAGCTTTTCGATAAGATCCAAAATCCTATATATTTAAACTCTTTTACTACTTCCATTTTCTTCCCTTTTTATTTCCAATCCTCCGTTTTTTTGTCCCCCCTTCCTCCCCTTAAACAGCACGATCTTTGTTTTTTTTTCTACATTAACCCCCTTTTCATTTAATGTATTTTCCCTTTGGCTCCCTTCTCCCAAAGTCTTCTCAACATTACTTGTCTGTTGATTTTGTCGAACACTGCCTTAAAGTCGACAGAAGTAACAAACCCCCCGTTTCCCCTCAGTTTATTATTTATGAGGGCATTTAACACGAATATGTGGTCTCTCATTCCCCTGTTTGTCCTAAATCCTGCCTGATTCTCCCTCACTCTTTTTTCTCTCTCCACCCATCTATTAAGGCCATGTGCCACATGCCACCGACCGCATCGAAATTTTGAAATGGGAATTCTCCCGAACGGATCAACCAATTGGAATGAAATTTGTTGTGTGCATGCAGGGCGCTTGCTCCGAGAGCATGATTCGCGAAATTTTCCAAAATTTCGAAAAAAATTTTGCAGTTTGTGGTTACCATGCGAAAAACTGTGAATTATTGACCATTGCATCGCATTGTCGTTAATTTAGCGCGAATCATGCTCTCGACAGTGAAAAAGCACACATTTTGAGCTTTGTTTCACCTGTTTTAATGAACAAATGGCGGAGAAAAAGCATTTTGAAATTTTTACATAAATGTAGCAAATATGTACCAACAAAGCTCAAAATATCAGGTATCGGAGCGAGCGTTCAGTTCATCCGTTTTCTCACTGGCGGCGCGCAGCTCACTTCGACTGTTTTGACCGACCGCGCTCGCCTCCTTCCGGAACAATTTATTTTTTGACAGGTCGAAAGCCGGAGCTATAACCTCGCACATTCGTTCGAATTATATTTCATACGATGTGTGTAATAGTGTGATGTAGAATGTGAATAGTGGAAATAGTGTTAGAGTGCAGTTTATTTTCGTCGCGCTTTGGTGAGTTTTTTTTTGCTGTGAACAACGCCTCAGGACGTCGGCACACCACCGACAAGAAATCCCGACAACGAAATAATCAACGAGAAAACCGCCGCGGCCGATTACACGAAGAAGATCGAGGAACATCGATCGAGGAAAACACCAGAAGTCAAGGTACGTACGTGCTATAACCTCATAAACTCAATTTACGTACTTTGTAATTTGCCACGATCTTCCCTCGCATTGCTTTCCCGCTCGCCGATGTGTCAAATAGCCAACGGCTCCGATGCAAGAAACCCAAGTTCATTTGCTCTTCGCAGAAATACCTCGGTATTTATTTGTGAAAAAATCGCAGATCGCATATTTTTCATTTCCTGAGCAGTGTGCGACCAAAATGAGGCACGAAATTCAACACCCTTTGCCTACGAACGCTAAACTTTCACGTCTCAAACACGGATGATTTGTGGACCTGTGACGATTGCTCGATAGCTTCACCCTGAGCACCATACTAATACTGGTACCGATACCGTACGCACACACGTGATAGGTACGGTACCTGGGTTATCATGTAGGAACCAGAACTAATCTAGCGTCGAATTTACCATCTAGATGGACCATTCGATTAATCCACGCCAGCAAGTACGTACTGCCGAGGATGAGAAACTGCGTCAAGCGTCGTGGCCACAATATACAGTCCCGGTGTCGCGAGGATATCACCGCTGTCTCCAATCTCTCCGAGAGTACCAGCAAGGCTGACCGCAAGGAACAATATTTTGCCATGGATCGCACCACCAATCTGTGCAAGGCCTTTCACTTACGTATGTACGTTTCAAAACGAAGGGCGAGGACGCTAGAGCCTTGCATCTTCTTCAACAGAATTGAATGATCAACGGTTGAACATGTTGAGGTAGAACAAGCATGCGCTCTTGATTTTTATAGATTTTGTTCAAATTTTAACCAGACATTGTTCGTATGATTATGCATGTTTCAGTGAAATTTCAGAACAGTTGACTATTTAGATTCAGAGATAATGGGTTTTAAAATTGCAACTTTTAACACTGCAGGGTCTGCATTGAAATTTAGACAGAGTAATTTTCCGTAACAAATATTTGTCCTGTATAAAAAGACACAAGGCAATAACATAAGCAATATGAAATATTAATGTTTATAACGCAAATATTTCTTTTTACGTTAAAAGTTTCTAACTTTAGGAACACGATAATTATCTTTTTTCTCGACATATTGACCAATACTGTTCTACGGTGTTGCATAATGTCTTCTTATTATAGGGGACAAATATTTTTTACCGAGAGTTATTCTGATGTTACTGAATGTCTTTAGCAAAACTGAATAGTAAAGACAATCCAAACTTTTTTCACTCGTTCCCTAACTAGTTTGCTATCTAATCATAATTTTTCCTCAAAATGAATAACCCAAAAGAATGGTACGCCGAATTATGTGACCTGATTTTCGGCCAATGCAGACCCTGCAGTGTTAAAAGTTGCTATTGAAAAATCCATTATCTCCCAATCTAAATAGTCAACTGTTCTGAATTTTCACTCAAACTTGCATGATGATATGAACAATGTCTGGTTAAAATTTGAACAAAATCGATAGAAATCAAGAGTGCACGCTCTTTTTATCATAAGGGCTTACACCACTGTAAACGTCAAAACTTGAGTGATATTTTGCGATTTTTTTTGTAGGACAAATAAGAGACTATTAATATTCAAGGATGTTATTATTCATATCTTCGAGTGATCAAAATGAAATGTATATTAAAAAATTATGCCAAAAGGTGAGGCTGGAGCTATTCTGGAGAGGCATGTTGCATTTGAGACGCTCTGCGGCACGCAGTATAGCTGACTCAAATTCGATTTTACAAGGGGACAGTACGGCAGTCGGATTTTTGTAATTTTTCGTACTCATGGTACGTGAAGTTCAGAGCTCGAATATTAATATCCCAAAGTAGTTCGACGCCATATTCAGAAATTTTCGAGAAAATTGACTTTGAAGTTTTCGAGCGCACTCGTATCCCACAAAGATGCAACGATATTCGAACCGGGCTCGTGGCGTACCCGGTAGCGCTCGAGTCTAGTAATCGCGGGGTCGCTGGTTCGAGTCTAACTTCGAAATTTTTTTTTTTTTTTTTTTTTCATTTTTTTTTAATTCGCATACCTCCGTCATTGAAATATCCCGATAAATTTTTGTTGTATATAATCACATATTATTATATATAATTAATATAATATATCTATATATGTTTATATATGGACAAAATCCATATATAGTTATTTATGTACAAAATTCATTATAGTTATACATAATTATATATTTTCTCATATATGATTATATATTATTTATATATAACAATAGGTGATTATTTATAAAAAAATAAATAAATAATCCCGGGATAAAAATCATAAAATCTATGCTAATTCACATATATGTAATTATAATTGTCAATGATAAATGCAAGTCTTATTTTTGATTATCTCTTGCTTGAAATTGCGAATAGGCGACGTAAAAATATCCAGTAATAATATTTACATAAACTCCCTTGTAGATTAATAGGAATATAAATAGAAGAATACATGTTGAAATATGTGAGTTATATTCACATATTTCAACATTTATTCTTCTATTTATATTCCTATTAATCTACAAGGGAGTTTATGTAAATATTATTACTGGATATTTTTACGTCGCCTATTCGCAATTTCAAGCAAGAGATAATCAAAAATAAGACTTGCATTTATCATTGACAATTATAATTACATATATGTGAATTAGCATAGATTTTATGATTTTTATCCCGGGATTATTTATTTATTTTTTTATAAATAGTCACCTATTGTTATATATAAATAATATATGATCATATATGAGAAAATATATAATTATGTATAACTATAATGAATTTTGTACATAAATAACTATATATGGATTTTGTCCATATATAAACATATATAGATATATTATATTAATTATATATAATAATATGTGATTATATACAACAAAAATTTATCGGGATATTTAAATGACGGAGGTATGCAAATTTAAAAAAAAATGAAAAAAAAAAAAAAAATTCGAAGTGAGACTCGAACCAGCGACCCCGCGATTACTAGACTCGAGCGCTACCAGGTACGCCACGAGCCCGGTTCGAATATCGTTGCATCTTTGTGGGATAAGAGTGCGCTCGAAAACTTCAAAGTCAATTTACTCGAAAATTTCTGAATATGGCGTTGAACTGCTTTGGGATATTAATATTCGAGCTCTGAACTTCACGTACCATGAGTACGAAAAATTACAAAAATCCGACTGCCGTACTGTCCCCTTGTTAGAATAAAATAAATAAATTTCTATTAATTTACACGAGTATAGCTAGAGAAATACGTAGAGGATTGTGAAAATATTAATTTTTGTGTAATTGGGGAGCATTAAACCAAAAACTTAATTATTGACAGAAAAAAAAAGAACAATAATTTGGTAATAACTAATGTTATAACTAACTCATAGAAAATCCCGTACGTATTTCTCTTTGGAATGTTATTTTAAACATGTACTCAAAATTTGGAGTCAAAATAATGAAAATTTTTTAATTTATGCTGCGTGCCATTTTGAAAAATTGTGTTTTGAGAAAAACCAGCGTAACGCAGAGTTTCTTCTCCATTCCCTGGTGGACTATGGACAAAATATTTTCGATGAAACGTTTCGAGGAGAATAAGCCACTGTCCGGGCTGAATCTCCGTCGTCTGATGACATCAGCACCGTACCCATACCTTCGTGAGGCGAGCGGTGGACAAAGTGTATATGAATCGTGGTCGAGGTATTTGTTTAAATTTATTAAAACGGACGGTAAGATGTCACCACCTTTCCACAGGGCAAGTCTTTAGCAACTCGGAAAGCCTGAAGTTGAATTGTTGTAAAAAATTATTGAAAACTTGCAATTTTGGGTAAGTCAGCATTTTATTTCAAATTCGTTCAGGTCAAAATGACGCAGTGTGTCAAGGAAGGAGAACACCACCTTCACTGCCCATTTTCGACCGTTTTTTGAAGATTTTTTTTAAAGAAACCAATAAAATACATGGTCAAAAGAACTTTTAGGCTTTACCAAGTATATATTGAAGTGTGTAAAAAGAGTTTATTTGTCAAAAGAATAGAAAATCGCGGTGCACGAGTTGCTATAGCACTACTGGTTTTCAGTCAACCCTCTCCATACTGTTGAAGTTTGCATCGTTGGAACGCAAGGAAAGCTCTTGCTTACATTTTATTTTTTATATTTTTATTGTTATGGAAAAACTTTTTTTTAAAGATTTATATTGTAGATCGCTAAATAAACATCTTAAAAAATGGTTAGAAGATTTTTGTGAGCAAAGTTTGCCAAAATAAATTAAAGGAATTCACGAATATTAATTTTCGTTGCGTTCCAACGACACAAACTTCAACCTCATACTCTCTCTGCGGAACGCAGTACAACTATCGTTAATTTAATCCTGGAACTAAGAGCGAAATATTTTCGTTAATTATGTTAGTTTTAGAAGTCAAATACGGGGAAAAATTTCAAAATAATTTTTTAAAAATCGTAACGAGGAAAAAAAGTTCGTGTTTTCGACCATAATTTTGATATACTACTCCAAAAAATTAAAGGAACAGAAAATTTCTTCTTTTTTTGGAGTGTTTTTTGAAACGCTGTATCTATGTGAAAAATGGTCGCATCGAGATAAAAAAAAGCCTTCGAAGCTTCAAGTTTCTAGTTTCACGATTTTTTGGCAACTTTTTTTGCGAGCTGCGGTTTTCGCGCTATCATAAGAATAGCGGAGGAAAATAATTGCCAAATTTATTATTATTTTTTTTTTCAAGGGTTCACGGGCTAGTTAATTTTTTTTCCACGTAACTCAATGTATAGGTCAGTTGGCTTGTTGATTCAGCTTTAATTCGGTTTTTTGTGTCTCTACGTCAATTTTTTGCTGAGATATCCGACTTTAAATGAAACAAGATCCTTTTGTCTTTAATAATCAATATCTCAGCAACCAATGATTGCAACGGGAATTAAAGGGCAGCTTTGAAAACTTAAATAAATTTCCTACCAGCCCCGTTCGTTGATCTTTCAGAAAAACATTTTTTCACTCTCAACATTAATTTGAAAAAAGGACAAAAAGTGACTTTTTATAGTTTGTCAGTAAATCTACTACTACTTTACAAATATTGATGGAAACACTAATGTTGCCGCGTTTTTTTTTCGAGCGTAATGTAGCCCCAATAGCCCTGTTAATTTTCAAATTGATTCATCGAACTGTTTTTCCGGACTGATTGATTAATGTTTTACAGAACAATGAAAGGCACAAGTGTATTGTTTCTAATCATCGTGTAATCATCATCAAAATGGAAAGACCAATTTTCTTCGACTTTTTTCACAAATTTGCACTAGTCTCTTGTTAAATTTAAGAAAAAGAAATTCATAAAATTTCAATTTTTTAAAAATATTTCTTTTAACTTTGTAAAACATTTCAGGAAACAATACTGACTCATTTTTTACCCGATTCGGCCTTTGCGCACTATATTTTCACTCATGTTTAATTTCATTCATTAAAAGTTGATAACCCCAAACTGTATTCAATAGTCGATCTGAGAACATTTATGCGATTAACTCTTGATATTTTCTACGAAGGTTATTAGGGTTCCAGAAAACCAGTTCCAGTTTTTTTTTTTCAAACTAGGCATGAACAAAAATTGAAAAACGTTACAGTTTACAAAAACTTTAGATTAATTTATTTACCTAAACGTACAAAAAAATTACCAAAAAATATTAGTTAAAAAAATGTTAATTGGTTTTTTCTTAAAAAAAATATCAGTTTTGGAAGAAAAAATTTTTTGTAACCCTAATAACCTTCGCAGAAAATATCGAGAATTAATTTCATACAAGTTCTCAGATCGACTAGTGAATACAGCTTGGGGGTTTCAACTTTTAATTAATGCAATTAAAGATGAGTGAAATTATGGTGCGCAAAGGTCGAATCGTGTAAAAATGAGTCAGTATTGTTTCCTGAAATGTTTGACAAATTTGAAGAAAAAAAAATTGAAATTTTTCGAATTTTTTTTTCTAGACTTTAACAAGCAACTAGGTCAAAGTTGTGAAAAAAGTTGAAGAAAATTGGTTTTTTTCATTCTGATGATGATTACACGATGTTTAAGAACAATACACTTCTTCCTTTGTTTTGTAAAACTTTGATGAATCGAACCGAAAAAATGGTTCGATGGATCAAATTGAAAATTTACAGGGCTATTGGGGGTACATTAAGCAGAAAAACAACCGGGCAACATCAGTCTTTCCATCAATACTTAAAGGATTGTACATTTACTATATTATATAAAGTAGTATTACAGTTACTGAAAAGCCATTAAAAAGCCATTTTTTGGTCCTTTTTCAAATTAATATTAATGGTGAAAAAATGTTTTTTTTTCTGAAAAACAACGGAAAGGTCGTGTTGGAAAATTATTTAAATTTTCAAAGCTGCCCGTGCAATCATTGGTTGCTGAGATAACGGTAATCGAAGACAAAAGGATCTTTTTACATTCAAAGTCGGATATCTCAGCAAGAAATTGTCGTGGAGAGACAAAAAAACCAAATAGAAGCTGAATGAACAAGCTAACTGACCTATATATGTATTTAACTGAAATAACATTCTCGAGCGCGTGGACCCTTGAATAATAATCCAAAAAATTTGGAAATAAATTTTCTCTCGCTATTTTTTATTATTGCGCGATTACAGTAGCTCACAAAATTGTTTTGACGACAGATCTCGAAACTAGAATCTTGAAGCTTCATAATGCTTTTTCTCATCTCGATGCGACCATTTCTCACATTGATACAGCGCTTAAAAAAACACTTTGAAAAATTGAAAAAATTGGATTGGTCGAGGGGACGAAAATTGTTCAAGTTCTGCTGCGTCCCGATTTCCAAAACGTGGTTTGGAGAAAAACGTGTGTGAAGTTAACGGTTAGGCGATAGACCTGAAGGAGTTTTGTTTCCGTAATCTAATGCCACCTTTTGGTCGAAAATAAAACTATTTTTAGTCGGTGAGTTTATCCCCATAGATAATAGGCTTACAAGAGTTGAGAATTGCGACTACCGGCATGGCATCGCCGAAGACGCTTTTCAGCGCCAGAGCACCGGTGTCCTCCTTTAAACATATCGCGATCGTAAAATTTCACCGCTCTTCTGTGGGGCGAGACTCCTGCGATCGTTATTGCTAGAAAATTCGATCCTTGGAGGAACGTGCCGAAGATAAATCCCGGCAGAGAGAAAAAAATTCTAAACGTATTTATTTTAACAATAATTATAATATTTCACTACTCTTTCGAAAAGTGAGATTCGGTCGATCTCGTTCGCTCGCGAATTTGGTCGGCCGAGGCCAACCTGCCGAAGATAAGCCATGGCAGAGAAAAAAATGGCGAACGCAATTGTTTAAACAAAGAGCATTGTAAATTTTTTTAAGTTTCCAAGGATTTTTGAAAAGTGCTTCCAACAAAACGATTTTTCGAAAATTTTACACCGATGACCTCTAAACAATTTGCGATTGTAAAATTTTACCGCTCTTCTGTAGAGCGAGACTTCTCCGATCGTCATTGCTAGAAAATTCGGTCTTTGGAGAAATCTGCCGAAGTGAATTCCGGCAGAGAGAAAAAATGCTAAACGATTTTTTTTGGCATAATTAGAAATAATTTAGTAATAATAAAATGTTACCACTCTTTCGCAGAGTGAGACGCGGTCGATCTCGTTCGCTCGCGAATTTGGTCGGCCGCAGACAACCTGCCGAAGATAAGCCATGGCAGAGAAAAAAATGCCGATCGCAATTGTTTAAACAAAGAGCATTGTAACATTTTTTAAGTTTCCAAGGATTTTTGAAAAGTGCTTCCAACAAAACGATTTTTCGAAAATTTTACACCGCTGACCTCTAAACAATTTGCGATTGTAAAATTTTACCGCTCTTCTGTAGAGCGAGACTTCTCCGATCGTCATTGCTATAAAATTCGATCTTTGGAGAAACCTGCCGAAGATGAATTCCGGCAGAGAGAAAAAAAGCTAAACCATTTTTTTTTAGCATAATTAGAAATAATTTAGTAATAATAAAATGTTACCACTCTTTCGCAGAGTGAGACCCGGTCGATCTCGTTCGCTCGCGAATTTGGTCGGCCGCAGACAACCTGCCGAAGATAAGCCATGGCAGAGAAAAAAATGCCGATCGTAATTGTTTAAACAAAGAGCATTGTAAAATTTTACAACTCTTTTGTAGAGTGAGTCTCGAGCGATCTCGGTCGTGACTCGAGATATTAGCAGAGATAGAATTTGTCGACGATGAGCGACATCGAGATGCCAAATAGTCTTTGAGCTTATTTGTTTAAATTAATTAAAAAAGAATGGGAAAATGCTAGCACCCTTCCACCATACGAGTCTCTAGCAAACCCCGTTTGCTAGAAAGTTCAACCATAAAGACATTTCCACCGATGATCGCCGTCGACAACAAAATCCATTCGAGGGCATTTGTTTAAACAATGCGCGATCGCAAAATTTCACCGCTCTTCCATAGAGCGAGGCTAGCGATCTTGATTGTTCAAGAAGCTGACCAGCAAAAATGCTGCCAAATATGAACCCTGGCAGAGATAAAAATGCTGAATGCATTTGTTTAAATAATGAGCATTGTAAAATTTTACCACTCTTTTGTAGAGTGAGTTTCGAGCAATTTCGGTCGCTCGAAATTTTGGCAGAGATCGATATCGTTAACGATAAGCGGCATCGATGTTACAAATTGTGCTCGAGCTTATTTGTTTAAATGATATAAATAAGTATGGGAAAATGCCTGAGTCTTTTGGTTGTGGCCATCGTCGAAAAAAAATCGATTCGATGGCTGCATATACAAAGTAAAATGCAACAAAGTTTCACCCCGCTCTCCTGCCGAGCGAGCGCATGCTTCCAATACAAGCGTACCATAGTCGCTACGCATACTTGTATGAATTGTGTGATACACACATAGACGTAAGGTGCTTGCGTACGACCGAACGGCGTGCGAGAATGTATTCGTTCTTTCTCCACGCGGTCGCCGCGGCGTAGCAAACACACACACACACACGCGCGCGCTCAGCGATCGCCGTCTATTTGGCTTCGACTCTTCGTCTCAGTGCGAAGTATCGAGACCGAATTCGCGATCGCTGCGCTGTCCGTCGGTAGCGACTCGTAGCTAAAAACTACGAGATCTGCGCTACCGACGTAATGAGAGGCCGCGTCGAAATTTTCTGGCGTGTGGCACATGGCCTTAAGGGATGAGATGCAGTCAGAGGCGTGAAAAAACGAGCAATTTCAATATTTTTTTTTATAGTAATTAAGTTTGTTTTACAAAAGTGGTTACACAGACTTTATATGTTATATTTCAACTTGACTTGTACAAATTTTCAAAGAAAAATATTGATTATTTATAAAAATATCGCCATCTTTGTCGGACCCCCTTCGGCATGTAGTGCTTGCGGTGACCATCATAAAACTTTACTGAATCATCTGAAATAAAAAAAAAAACAAAAAAAAAATAATTTATTTAATAACAAATCTAGTTTTTAATCGAAACTTTTTTTTAATTAACAAAATGGCGACTTCCCACAGATAACTTTCGATTTTCGACCAAAAAATCGCTCGTTTATTGTTCAAAAAAATAGAAACTTTAAACAAAAATTTAAATCCTTCGATTAAGGACTAGTTTTTAATGCTATCAATAAGCACAGCAAATTTCAACAAAATCCATCGAGTGGTTTTTGAATTATAGTGGTCACCGACTTGAAAAACATAGTTTCGAGAAAAACACGTTTAAAGTTTTTCGATGTGGATACGGTATTATATGTTCGTAAAATGTTGAGCTCGATGGACGAAGCTGAACTTTTTAAATGTATTTTGATCCGCTGAATCCGAATATCACAATGTTTTTGCCGAAAAGTCGAGCATTTAATTGTTTATAGCCAATTGTTGAAACAATTTTTCAAAAAATTACAGTTTTTCGAGATAAATTATTTGTTGAAACATTTTGGGCAATTTTAAAACGAAAGTATTCTTTATAAAATTTTGCTAAAGTTCATAGTTTTTGAGTAATACATTTTTGAAAATTTCTGAAAGAGTTTTCCAATTTGGCAATTAATTTATGTTTAGAAATACTAATTAAAAAATTACTTACATCGAATTATCAATTCCTGGCCCATACAATAGGGCTTCTGCCGATGTGGACGCTTCCAAATGTCAATTTGTTGTTGTCTTCGAAGCATTCTGCCTTCCCGGGTATTATCGTTTGCGCGTTTGTCAGCCGCTACCTGCCATGGGGACGCCCCTTCACTAATTGTGGGATATCCCGGAAACTATTCATCGGATTGACTTGAAATTTTCAGGGAATATTTTCGAAACATCATACTTCAAGAAAATGTAAAAAAATCAATTTTTTGAAAATTTTGACTGCCTCTCACCCCTTAATTCTTTCTTATGATTATCTTCACCAAGATTTTAAAGCCTATATTTAGCAGCGACACTTCCCTGTAGTTCCCTACTTGCTCTGAATCCCCCGACTTGGGTAATGAGAAGAGCCTCGCAGTCTCCAGCTTTACTGGCATCTTCCCCTCCATCCAGATCCCGTCGAAAAAGTTCTATAGTTCCTCTTTAGCCTTGATCGACAGATTCTTCACGAATTCCGCCGTTATCCAGTCCTTCCCTGCCGCCTTTCTGTATTTCAACTTCCTTAGCGTTTTCCATACTTCCTCCTTAACAATCTCCCTTTTCCACTCCGACCCTGCTTCCCTGGGGTCGTCCTCTTCGTCCTCCCAAGGTTCCCTCTCCATTACCGCTTTATTTATTTCTTGTACCTGCCCAGCCGTCGTCGCTCCCTCTTCGTCCATTAGTTTCTTAATGTGCACTACCCACTTTTTCCCTTATGTTGTCCCCGCCTTCCCTCCACCTCACTCTTAATTTACTCATTGCCTGCCACCACTCCGCCATGTTTTTACGCTCTCTGACATCCCTCCATCTCCCTTCCATCCACTCCTTTTTCTCTCGTTCTCTTAACTCACTTCACTTTTTCCTTTCTTCCCTCAGTTTTTTATTTGGTTCTGTTTTACAAATTTCTCCAATGCTTTCTATAGATGTTTCTTTTGTTGCCTTCCCTCTCTACTCACCCAGTTGACACCATTTACATCTGTTTTTCCTTTCTTTGCCATTCCTGGAGACGCAGCTCCCTTCCATATTGTTCTGTTCAATTTTTCCCTTCCCTCATTCGTTTCACTCCCCTCCTCTTCATCTTCCCTCGCATTCTCCATCTCCTCGTATATTCCGTTCTCTTCCTCCTTCCATCTGAGTCTTACCTCGCTCGTATGCACCCCTGCCCCTTGCTGCTTCTCCCCCACCCTCATCCTTTCAGTAAAACGATCACTTGTAGGTGATGTGAACCCTTAGCGTTGGATTGATCGAGTCCACTAACCCTTCCTGCTCATCTTCCAATCAATATTAAGTCCAGTACCGATCCCTTTCCCTCCTCTGAATTTCCCACGAATGTGACTCTGCCCTCTTTGCCCCCTTTTACCCTGCCATTCGTAACCGTTAACCCCATGTTCTCACAGAAACTCAGTAATTTTTTCCCTCCTGTATTAACCACCGCGTAATCTGACTTCCTTCCATGCCACCCTTCCTGTTTTTTTGCATTCTGTGATTGCGGAACATGTTCCGATCCTCGCGTTTAAGTCTCTCGCCACTACAATTTCTACTCCCTCTTCTACTTATTTTTCTATACACTTCCTCAAGGTGGTCGCAGGCTCTGTCAGTCCCACACAATTATATACCTCTATAATCCATATGCTCTTCTCCTCTCTGGCCCTCCTTATCTTGATCACCATCCATATTTCCAGTCCTCCAACTTACAGTTTTCATTTGTTCCGTTTCTCATTCCAATCAGGTCTCCCCCGCTTGCCCTTCCGCTCCTTTTTTCGCGCACTGCTTCTTTTACCCACCGATTTTATCCTTCACCCACTTTACTTAATGCCTTCACTTCCCATTTTCTTTCCATCCACGTTTCTTATAACAATACCCCATCATATCTTTCCAAAAAGTTGCTCGCCTCTATCGAGTTCTTCATTCCTGCAACATTCCACGGCACCATTTTATAATCTCCTCCAATCCTCTTATCCTCGAACAAAACTCTCTCATTCACCAATTGCCCCTCCCATACCACCCAGTACCACCATTCTCAATTCAGGAACATTTTACCGTATCCCGTACTTGCTATTTGCCACTGCCGTCTGCTCCTTGCCACTTCTCTTTCCGTGCGCGGCAGGTCGTCCGTAATATAGATTCCCGAACACTGCCATTTTCTAATAGGACACTGTGTACCAAGGAGACAAAGTGGAACTTTTACGCGCGCGAGGCGAAGACGAGTACTGAAAACATCGCGCGAGGCGTAAAAGCCCCTGCCTCCATGGTGCACACGATTATTTAAATACATATGGCTGCAAGCACGTGCAGAAGGCGTTTTGCATACGGAAGCTGTATCGCACATGGAAGTTACGTTGCCTTTAGAGTGAAAAAAAAGTCGGAAGGTAATTTGATTGATTTCGAAGGTCTGATACAGTGGTCAAGAATTCGTTTTGTCAAGATCATAGTTCTTGCGTTCTCAAGGTCATCGCTGGGTTTTCAAACGGGAACACGTTTTTTTAATAAGACGTTGTAGTTGATATTCAGACATATCCAACGACCTATGATATCATTACCTTAAAATGATTTTTCACCAAAATACACCTATAAAAACGGGAAATCGTGATGGTATTGACAATAAGAATATCGAAATAATGTAATAAAATTTTTTGTGCAAAAAATGTATTGTAACAAATGTTCGAAGTGATGGCCATTAACCACGACACATTTTTGAAGACGTCGGATGAATGATTCTCTTGACTAATGTAATAGTCGGAGATATTTCTGATGTTTCTAAATACTGGCATTGTAACGTAGTAAAATTGTAGTAGAGAAATGTTTATCGTAGTAGACAGAAATGTTTATCGTAAAATTGTAGTAGAGAAATGTATAGAATGTTTATCATTTACCAATATTAGAATCAATAGACAAGTGTATCCATCCAAAGTAACATGTAATAACCATATCGAAAATGGTACTGTACAGTCAAGCAGAGAAAGTGGAAATGCACAACGTTATCCTGACAGAAATCATCCTTCCCGTTGACGTTTCGATCGAATTATTCGTTAATTCCGTGAAACGGGCAGTGTCAATCCACTCAAAAGGAAACATCGCAAGACCAAATAAACGAAGAAGCAGAGATTGCCGTTCTAGCTGCAGTAGTTCATGATCTGCAATTAAGTAGTCGGTAAATTGAGCGCTATTCCGGAATTTCCAAGGCGAGTGTTTTAAGAATATTGAGACGTCATAAATTTCATCCGTACCATATTTCCTTGCATCACGAACTTCATGGCGCCGATTTTGGAAATAGGGTTCAGTTCTGTGAATGGGCTCTGCGTCAGTTACAAGTGAAATCGATTTTTTTCGACGACGTTTTGTTTACTGACGAATCAACTTTTACTAACCATAGACAGTTGAGTACGCATAAGATGCACTATTGGTCAATCGAAAATCCGAAGTGGCTCCGGCAAATTGTGCACCAGCGTCCTTGGCGTGCTACTGTGTGGTGTGGCATAATTGGGGACCGAATTATTGGACCATTCTACATAGACGGCAATTTGAGTAGACGGAAATACGTCGATGTTTTGAAAAACACTGGGGGAATTGCTACAAGATGTCCCGTTAGCACAGCGATGCCGAATGTGGTATGTCTGTCCAGTTGTGGTATGTCTGTCCAGCTTGCTGGGCAGTTATAGCTTGTTGCATAGCTGGCTGTCCAGCTCATTGGGCAGCTATAGCTCGCGAAGTGTTGAATCGAACATTTCCCGGTTGCTGGATTCGGAGCGGTGCAGTAATCCCTCGGCCTGCTCATTCGCCGGATTTAACGCCACTTGATATCTTCCTTTGGGGGAGCTATAAAGGATCGTGTTTACCATGATGTTCCGACGTCTTATTTTTTGTCTATCGTCTCAAATGTCACCATCAGAATCCCCTTTCCTTTATTACTTTACTTATTTTTACATCCAAAGCCAGCCTCAACCTTTTCACTCGGCTCGTATTCTGCGCGATTTTCCACTCGCTCCCAAAGACATTCATGCCCCGCACTTTTACATTCTTTCTTGGCATTTCGCTATCCATTCTCCTTCTCCCATCAGTCCTGGGCATCGTGGTCCGCTCCCTTGTCGGCGTATTTCTCTCCACCCTCCCCTTTATTACTTTTCCCACTTCCATTGCCCTCTCCTTCCGTCCGTACAGGTCCTTCGTTAATTCCTCGTTTTCCTTTTTCCATTGCACTGATTCACTATATGCCTTGAGTTTCCAATACTCCGCCCCTCCTAGTAACTCTTTTGTTATCCTGTTCATCTCCTTGCATCCGCACGGAAGCGGCACTGTCTCCTTCTTCCGACACTGACAAGGCGACATCGCCATAGCCGGGAAACGGATTTGGACGAGGGTTTTACCTGTTATAGTACTGCACTAGAAATGTGTTATGGTAAAGCCAAAATACGATGCCACGCTCAGCCGTTTACGAGAAAGTACAGTAAAAATGCGACGCAGTTCGGTACCATTTCAGCTACTCGTTTCGCACAAAGGCGGCGCGGCTGAGCGGTTAGCTCTTACTGGCGTGCGGGTGCTCCGTGTTCAAGTCGCGAAGGAATTTTTTTAAATCCGAATATATAGTAGTTTATGTTGAAAGAATAAGTTTTTTTTATATTAAAAATAGAAGTCAACCACATTCCTCATAAAGACCGTAATCGTTATTATTAGTGTCATCATTATTAGTCGTTACAATGTTGCTAGACTTAATAGTCAGATTCATCGTCAATATTGACGATGAATCTGACTATTAAGTCTAGCAATATTGTGGAGTATCCGAAATAATCTGCCGAAATAATCCACACAACGATATCGTTGTGCGCCTAATTGATTCTGGAAATGCGAATGGATTTTCAATGCATCTTTTCGAGATATTTCTCTACCTTATTTTGAAAAGTGTGACAGTTTTGTAGGCATTTGAATCGCATTTTTCACCTGGCGATAAAAACATATGTCGCATGGCTGGCAGAGCGATATTAATTAGGATTTTTAGATCCAAAGCAACCTATCTTTATTTTATTTTCAAAGAAAAACATATGTATATTGCGGTCGGGACTTGAACCCGGAGCACCCGCGCGCCAGCCCTAAGCGCTAACCGCTCGGCCGCACCTTACATTAGTGCTAAACGAGTAACTGAAATGGCACATGGGCTGCGTCGACTGTTGCATCGTATGGCTTTGCTTTAACACATTTCTAGTGGAGTACTATGATTAATTGTTTCTCGTAGTGTTGGCGTCTTTGCCCCGCCGCCGCGTATGCTTCCTCCTTTTCCTCTGTCATTCTTAAAGTGTCTTCCTTTTATAGGATTTGCTGTTCCGTACCTTTTTGCTCTTCTGGGTCGTCCTCCTTCTCCTCGTCCGTATCTACACTTTTGCATGGCGAGTGCATCAACTTATTCCTCGTCTCAGACGCTACATTTCCGTTTCCTTCCTTGATAAAGAACCGGTCTAAGACATCGTCCGGTTCTGTCCATTCCCTGCTGGCCACTTCCCTAGGTCTGCCGCGTCCCTTTTTTCCTGCTTCCTTCACCCCTAGCTCCACGGTGGTGCCATTTCCGCCGCCACCCTGTACCTCCGCTAGCTTCTCACTGCTTAGTCCCGAGGTGGCACTGTCTTCCTTCTGCTCTTTCCCTTTCCGTGCCCCTTCCATCCCTCGCATTTTCTATGCCTCATAATTAACCTTTCAACTTCACGCTCGTTATGTATCACTCGGTTTTTCCGCAAAAAATGTCCTTTGCCACTTTGCTTCCACTCCCACAACTTCTCAGTTTGCCACCCTTTCTCCGTACCTCACTTTTTTCTCCCACTTCGCGCTTAGTTAAACTTTTTTTTGGTTATTCCGTTCGCACTCTCTAAACCTCCAGTCCGCATGCTACACACGCCCAACCGGATTCACTCCGTTCCTGATTATGATTATTATTATATTTTTTATATTATCATAATTTATATAACAATATATTATTATCTTGTATATTATTTTTAAAAAAGCTTATTATGTTTTGGAGTCAAAACGTTTTTTTTAGTGTCCATTTTTGCGCTTTGAGCCTTTATGAAATGTGTTTCGAATAAAAGTTAAACAGCTTTGAGAAATGAAGCTGATAGTGTAGGGGATTTATTTAGCGACTATTTTCAACGTCATTTCAAGGTCAACTCTATATTTTCAATAAGAAACAATATATTTTATTGAAGAATCATTTTTTGCCTAACGAAATGAGTTACTTACGTCTGAAATTTGATTCCTTTTGACTTCAATGTTTCAAGATATTTTCAATATTTTGTAGTTTTATTGGCCATTTATTTGAGTATTTAAAATATGATCATTTGAATTCAAATGGGAAAAAGTTTCAGACAAACTTACAGTTTCCAGCAACAATAATGATGTTGATTATTTTTCATTTCATAGCAATTTTCAAGGTCATTTCATGGTCCCCTTTAGTTTTTTTTCCGATACGAACCAATATTTTTCATTTCAGAATAATGGTTTGCGTAACGAAATGGGTCATTTTGTTTGAAGCTTTTTTCTGTCGACGCCAACTTTTTCAAGATATTTTAAATATTCAATAAAATCATTGGTACTGATTTTTCGGCTATTTGAATATTCAAAATGTCTTTGAAAATTAAAGTTGGATGCAAAAGAATTTTACATAAAACTAATCTGTTTCCCTACACGTAAAATTATTCCGAAATAAAAAATATTGGTTCTCATTGAAAAAATAGAGGTTGACCTTGAAATGACTTCGAAAATAGCCGCCAGTAAAAAAATAACCAATACCATTGCTTTCTCAGCCCAAAACTGCGAAACTTCGGTTCGAAAGATTTTTTCCTAAGATGTACCCTCCCGAGATATTTCGTTTCGTCAAGCTGAGTGTTACACCCTGTATAAGAGTTGCAAATCAAAAGTACATCAGCACTGAAGAATTGGGTGCTCTCGATGCAGTGCACTGAGGAGAGTCATCCAGACCGCGACGGTATCAAGGAGGCTTGGAAAGCGATGACACAAGTGGCCTCTCACATAAACGAGTACAAGCGTCGCAAGGACTTGGTCTCCAAGTACCTGGGCGAGGACACCACCCTCATGCGAAAAATGTCCAAACTAACGATGCACTCGGTCGCCAAGAAATCGAGCCGTCTAAGCGCCAAATTGTCCGCGACTTTGGGTCTGACGAATCTCACGAGCGATCCCGAATTCGAGGAACTCGAGAGATGTTTCAAAACGTTGGAAAAATGCGTCTGGCAATTGTCCAAGGACGTTGAAGGGAACATGATTTTCCTTGAGGACGAGGCCACGTGCGGCGAGGTCCTCGCGAATTTACTCGGCCAGTATCACAGCGGCACACGGGACAGCGCCACCGATCGTTACGTCGCAACCAGGCACTCCATAAAGTCCCGATATCTCGAGGACCTGAAGAAGTGTGTTGACCGACGGGTATACGGCCCCGTCAATTGCCTTGCGAGTCTTCTCGAGGGTCCCGCCGTCCTCATCACCAAACGACACGACAAACTTCTTGACTACGACAACGCCATCTCGCGACGTGATAAGAACAGGGATTCCAAAATGGTAATTTGGTAAAATTCTTAATCGTACCTCGCCACACTTTTATTCTCCTCCATCTGTTATGCATTGTATTGGATCAATATAGCAGAAAATGCACTCGATTAACGTGTCGGGAAGATACATTTTCAAATACCGTATTGCTCATCGGACCCGTTTCAACACGTATTGCAGCGTTCTCTATTTTTCTTCCTTGCATTGCAATTATTTCGATGTTTCTGAATAAATCGGGACGCCTTGTGTGATATATCGTGTACACACACACACACGCGCGCGCACGCGCGCGCGTACACACACATATACGTGTAATGTACCAGGTGTGTAAGTATGAAACCGGAATTTTTGTACAGAAAAAACACGTTTATTGTAATGATATGATACAAAGTAACTTATTCAAAGTATTGTCCGTCGCTATCTATACATTTTTCCCATCTTTCTGGCAATTTGTGGATTCCGCGCCAAAAGAACTGTTGCTCTTTTGAGGGAAACCAGTCATCGAGCCATTTTCGTACATCTTCGTAAGAAGTAAAGCGCTGCTTAGCAAGTGCGTGTCCCATCGATGCAAACAAGTAGTAATCGGATGGGGCAAGGTCCGGTGAGTAAGGCGCATGCTGAAGAATTTCCCAACGGAACGACTCTATCGTTTCCTGGACCTGTTTTGCTTTGTGTGCTGGTGCACTGTCATGCAACAAAATCACCTTGTGTTGTCTTTGTTGGTATTCTGGTCGTTTTTCACGCAAAACTCGATCCAAATCGGTCATTTGTTGTCGGTAGCGTTGAGTATTGACAGTTTCCCCAGGTTTCAGCAGCTCGTAGTAGATTACGCCCTTCTGATCCCACCAAACACACAGCATTGTCTTTCGTCCGTAGCGGTTTGGTCTTGCCGTCGATGTTGATGGTTCACCCGGAGTAACCCATGACTTTTTGCGCTTAGGATTCTCGAAATATATCCACTTTTCATCGCCAGCCACAATTCGATGGAGAAATGACTTTCTTTTGAACCTGGCGAGCAGCATTTCGCATGATATTTTGCGGTTTTCCTGCTGTCTTTCGTTGAGTTCATGTGGAACCCATTTCCCCACCTTTTGTATCTTTCCCATGGCTTTCAACCGAAGGGAGATGGCTTCTTGGGTCACCTTTAACTGATCCGCCAGTTGTTGTTGTGTTTGAGCGTCGTCTTCGTCCAACAAGGCTTGCAGGTCAGCGTCTTCAAACTTTTTCGGTGGTCTTCCACGTTCTTCGTTCCTCACGTCAAAATCGCCACTTTTGAACCGTTTGAACCACTCGAAACACTGTGTTTTACCGAGAGCATGCTCACCAAACGTCTCCACAAGCATTCGATGCGATTCGGCTGCGGTTTTCTTCAGATGAAAACAGAAATGTAGTGCTGTCCGCAAATCGTAATTTGTTGGCACAAAACTCGACATGTTTATCTCTAATAAAATAATGCTACTGAATGAAACTCGTGTTATTGTGAGTTGGAAATCTTTGTCGGATATCAATACAATAACAAGACACCGCTGACGTGATGTGTCGGTAACTGCATCGACATCTAGCGCCACCTATGGGCAACTTCCGGTTTCATACTTACACACCTGGTAAACTATATCGTACATACGCTAATATCCGCTATATATGATAAAAAAAAACATAATAATGTAGTACAATAATTTTTATTGACGGAAATAGTTTATTAATTTTCTCTCTTTTAATCTAATTAATCTCTCTCTCCCTCCCTCTCACTCTCTCTCTTCCCTAAAATCGGTTCCTTAAAATCGGCTGCTGATCATGTCTGCTCGGGTCCTTCAGTCTCTTATACGACGCACCACATAGTGATGGATGCGCAACTTCAGGAAGATCTCATATGGCCCAAGCAACTTATGGGTCAGTTTAATTCCAGCGCCTTGTTGCGTCCGACGAATAGCAACAACATCGCCTCCGCGATATTGAACGCTTTAACCGCGTCTTGTCGAAATTGCGCTTATTTTTGGTTTGTATGCGTTGAATGTTTTCGCTTGCTTGACGGCGTAATTCCTCTCGATCGTTGTTGAATGAGACGATAAGCTCGTCATTTAAAAGTTCCTTAATCGGTGGATTAAGGGATTAAGGGCAAGCGGGCGTCGACACCGAACATCAACCGGAACGGCGTAGTACCTATGCTTCGATGAGGCGTTGCATTGAGCCGTCTTTCTACTGCTTCCAAACGTCGGCACAATTCGCACGATTAGGACGCAGATAATTTTGGCAGTAACGGGGAAAGTGTACGGTTTGCCCTCTCGACTTGACCATTAGCTCTAGGTCTTCCCGTCGTTGTCAATGTGTGTTTGATACCTTTTTCACGACAGGAGCCATCAAATTCCTTGGGGGTGATAGCTGTGCGTTCGTCGGAGATGATTCTCCGTGGATTAGCGAAAATAGTCGATTGTCTTTGCAAACGGTTAATTACTTCCGTTGACGTCGTCGATTTTGCCGCCTACAACCAGACAAACTATGATGAGGTTGGTTGGTTGAGGCACCGATTACGACCAGTATACGAGCGAATGATTTTTTTTGTCGACGGGATGCAATTCCGAGTAACCTTTTCAGTCTTTTATCTCAAGTTAGATATTCAGTAGTCATTCCGGACCAACGTCTTTGTCTTGTTGATTGCGGAATGGTCGCGTGCATGCGCCCTCCGTATTATTTATAATTTCATCGACTTCGGAACTGCAATACGCGTCTCGTCTTCGATAGCCTTATATGAGGGACCGCGTTTTATGGTGTACCCGTCAAGATAATCCTTTTCAGCCTGCTCCATCTCCTTCTTCAAATCGTCGTTGTCTTTTTGTGCTTTTCTTACAAGGAAAGGTTGTGAGGTCGATCTCTCCGATTTCGATTAAATTCGGCATGTTTGTAGAATGGGTACAAATAGGCATCACGTATTTTTTTTATATCTGCGGAACCCGATTTTTAAGTGGTGAAATGCACCCTCTACAATAAGGGCGTTTTTTGTTTTTCGTCGATAACGTTATTGTTCTCATCTCCAATGTATAGTGCACGAAAAAATAAACATTGTTGCAATTTGAAATTTTTTCATGTCGTACCGTCAAAACGTTATCGACGAAAAACACCCCAATTTTTGAGGGTGCGTTTCAACCCTTAAAAATCGGGTTCCGCAGATAAAAAAAAATAGGCGTCACCTATTTTAACCCATTCTAGAAGCATGCAAAATTTCATCGAAATCAGAGAGACCGACCTCGCAACCTTTCCTTGTTAGTCGTGTTGCGAGTCCTTTTTTGCTTTCGTCAATCCATAAGCAAGTGGGAACGAGATTTCGACTTGGCCCGTCGACCTGCTTCATGCCCTACCTGGTCTGGGTTTCATCGAGTATTGGAATTCCTCGAGTAATGGACCCCCCCCCCCCCACCGCGCGACTCGAACGCAGAGATCCTTTGTACTCATCGTCATAGCAAAGGCTTTGCAATCCGTACCGGTTTTGAAACGTTTACCCGACAAATATATGCGACATCGTCGAAGTGCTCTGATGATAGCGAGTACTTCCAACTCCTCACTCAAGTATTTTTTTCCTGCCGCCGTTGTTTTACCGCTTGCGAAATACACTGGGTTTGTGTGGGAGCAGTCCGTCGTCTTCGTCGCACTGCAAAACAAGGGCTCCTACCCCTATTTTCACGCGTTGCTATATAGAGCAGGATCATTTTGTTACTGATTATTTATTCATAAGGTGGGAAAGAATATAGCCATATGGCACATGGAATCGTCGCACTATTCGAATAGGAATATGAAGTACTTCGGAAGGGCTTGTGGAGATATTCTATAATCCGGGAAATTCTTACGAAACGAAAAAAAGTTTAGGGAAATGAATATGATTAATTGTTACATTTAAGGGTAGATTATTGATACATAAGAATATAAAACGTTCTGATTTGCCAAGGAAGTTATCCGTCATTAACGAACTAATCAGCAAAGACGTCTTTTCAGTTTAAGGATATTGTGTTGGGTCGTCCTATAGCGGTACTCAGGCTGCTAAAAGATGTTTTGTACAGAGTGTGATCATATCTATAGCCATCTCTTACTCTCGCGTAATAGTGAAGGATGCAGCATGTTTCAATTATACTTCCTGCAAAATCTATGCTTACATTGAGCGGTCTGGGAAATATTTGCCATTTGGTCATCATAATTCCAAAACAACAGTCAATATATCGTCTGGCCCTGGATAAACGATAGTTTAATAGTTTTGTGTGTTAAATTTTTACCACAATACTGTCTCATGATATTCTCCATTAGACTGCTTTGCCGTCTATAATGCCGTGACGCAAAGAAGTTGTACGAATCGTCGATATTGGTTTTGGAATCGGGATATTGAACGTCTTCTTTACAAGTTTCTTACGAAATATAGAATTCTTATAAACCGTGGAATCATTGCTCTTGCCTACGCGCCATCTATCTATGTGAAGCAATAATTTGCGTCACAGACTTCCAACAACACAGTAGGAAAAAAATTCTCGAAGTTATAAGGGAGCGATCCCGGTTCTGCGGGTTTTGTTTACGCATATGCTTGCCATCTACGGCGATAATATAGTTCGGAAACTTTGTAAACATTCCGAATTCTTCTGTGATTTGCTCCCATTTTTCCGTCGTAGGTTCTTTCATTGCTACATTTTGTAGCTGGTTCTAAATAACGTTACCCGTTTTTTCTGCTATGTCAATTACTGTTGATTTGTCCAATCTGCATGTATAGTGTAGGTCTACAAAATGACACCCGGTAGCTAAATATCTGAAATAAATTATTATAATTTTTAAAAAAATTTGGAAAATTATATATTACAGTAGACATGTCATCCAGAAACGTTTAATAAGGTATTCATTCATTCATCCTTTCATTTCATCCATTCGATTTTATACATACAAACGGATTATTTCTAGTAATCTTACTAGATAGTCTTAACGGTAGTATTACTGGGAACTTTATTCCATGTAGTACTACTGGTAACATTATCTAGAGATCTTACTGATAGCGAAACTGTTGTAGCGCCATGGTTTTACTTAGGGACCTACATATACTAAAACAATTATATGGCAAATTATTTTTATTTTTATGTTCATGCACTTCACTGCATAAAATATAAAAAGAACTCCGCGATAGCTTTGTCCGAGAAATCAATAAAAATTAAAATCCATCATCAGGTTCCGGAGCCTCCAGCGAGAACCCTCAAATATACTTTCAGCGCTTGATGCTCCTGGAACGGTCAATGAGAAATAAAATTACTGACACTGATATTGAGGACACACCTGTCGAAAGGCTTCGTTTAGATTCTCCTGCTACGGCACAATGTGATCGGGAAGATGTCATGAGACCACCGTCAAATAATCAGCCGAACAGGAAAAGGAAATATAGTGCTGTTGATGCAGAATTTTTAAATATTATTCAAAAGAATATTACGTCTCGGGCTCAGCCTCAACCACAAACATCTTATATGGACTATGACGAAGATATTGTTGTGCTTATCTTTGCATAAAGAGCTTCTAAAAGTACCTGAAGATATACGCCTATAAACAAAAATTGAACTGATGAGCATCATTTAAATACAAAGCAAAACAGTTCTCACGACATACACAGTCGGTTAATAACTTATATAACACGTCACCAGTTTTACTTTTGATACGACTTGAATAGCTGGTTTTCTATACGATAACAGCAATATTACCCTGCATCAATAAAAACGGAACGCCAGCATATCGAATTTCCGTATAACAATTCGCAGTATCATTCAACAGCGCCATCTTTGTCATCGTTTTTAGCGCAAATTGGCTATTCCACGTCAATAACTCTGCGTGAATGGTCAGAATACCAACCCCAACACTTTCCAACTACACCATCACCAGTATTGAATAATTCACAACATTCCGAATGCCTTGAGCTGTTTCAATAATTTTGCATACGATAACTGTACTGGTTGTAATTGTACTATTTTTATGTCAGTAAGTTAAATTTAGCTAGATAGTTAGTAAGTTAAGTTTAGCGAAATAGTAAGTTAAATTTAGCTAATAATAGTATTGCCTTATAATCTTAAATACATACCCGCACACATTCTTACACACACCCGCGCTCACACACACATGTACGCAAAAACATTTTTTTCTTACCTTAAAGTGATAACAAGTTTTTCTTTTGCATAAACAACACCTCGTACTAGAAAGTTTTTACAAGGAGAAAAGTCTTCCTTTATAATGTCAAGCAAATCATCAAAAGACTTTACTGACATGCGGAAGTAGTCGAAAACTTACCACCCATATCATCTATTTTCTCTTTTTTGCTGTGTCTGCCACGGTCGGTACACAAGCTACAACACAACCGCTTCGTCCAAGTGGGTCATTAAATGATTTTTTTTCGTTGTAAAGATCATGTGCGCTTTCTAAAGCAAAGTATTTTTCTTTTTTTTTCAACAATCATCAACGATATAGCACTTTGAAATCGTTGTTCTGCTCGCCTCGGCTGAAACGCGCTGAGAGCATCTGAAGTTACCCGAGCACTCCGTGACGTCAGCGTTCGATCGCCGGTATACGCACTACTCGTGTAATACGAGTTTTCTGTCAACGATGGGAACGATAAAATCATATAAGGCTTGTTTCATTCCTCTTTACATAAATACGACGAAAAGTTCCCTTGTAAGGTATTTCTGAATGTGCCACAAGACGTAAAACGTCAGAATCGGTAGTTCGATGCAGCACGACGTGTTAAGGGGGGATTGTCTTTTTTTTTCGCAAAATTTACCGCTTTTTGGGAATTTTTTTGTGAAGAAAGTATACAACGGAAAACTTGTGAAACTTGGCATATAGTTTTATTGATCTGTTTACTACATACAAACAAATTTTTAAACAATTTCATCAAAAAATCCGCCTCCCACCCCCCTCGACGCGCGATGGTCCTTTTTTGATGGTGTGCACGATTACAGCCTTCACGTTCATCCTGCAACAAAAACCCAAAAAGCATTTTACTTTAGACACATATAGCTATCGTTCGATGAAGGGGGAAAAAAATTGACGATTTGGTGACGTTTTGAACTTGAAGTATCGATTTTTCGAAAAAAATTGATCGATTTTTTGTTATAAATAAAAAACTATTAAACGTATTGCTTTTTTGCTTCATCAAACGATAAAAGGATGTCAGCTGAGCATTCTGTCCAAATTTGAAGGCAATCGGTTGAATAGTTTTTGAGAAATCGTGCACACCATCAAAAAAGGACCATCGCGCGTCGAGGGGGGTGGGAGGCGGATTTTTTGATGAAATTGTTTAAAAATTTTTTGTATGTAGTAAACAGATCAATAAAACTATATGCCAAGTTTCACAAGTTTTCCGTTGTATACTTTCTTCACAAAAAAATTCCCAAAAAGCGATAAATTTTGCGAAAAAAAAAGACAATCCCCCCTTAACACGGAATCATCGTCCACTTATTTTTGCTGTGAAGACCACTTAGATAAAAGTGTAAACGTCTTATAACGTTTACACTTTATAAGTAACTTTATATTTTTACTGTAGTGAAAATATTTTTTTGAATACGTCTTTCACAAAATGCTTATGATACGTAGCGGTAATAAGTGACAATTTATCAAGACTCTCCTAACTAAAAAATCCACGATCGGAAAATTACTTGTATATGCTTCCACAAATCCACTTTCACACATCGTTGCTCGAAAATTAAACTAGTTTTCGATTTTTTGAAAATGCTCAAGATATTTTCCGATGTAAAATGACACCAAATTGTACACTCGTGTGTAAGCCGTATACATAGTTTATTCGGTCGCGTTCGAACGGTGATGTCACAAGTGTCAGCGCCGCTAGCGTGGCATTTTAGCGCCAAGATCAACGCAACAGTTTGAATTATCGTGATATAAAACAATCAATTATTTCAAAGAAAACAAATAAACAACCAATCATTTGCAAGAAAAACCCTTTTGACATTGTTTTTTTTTTGTCACAAAAGATCAATTCTAACTAAAAAAATCGAACATTTTTTTTAACAACTCAATTCCATTTCGTATACTGACTGAATGACTCGCGCGTTTACACCTAAAACGCCTCATCTAGGCGCAAAAAAATAAGGCGCGTTTCGAGACGCGCTATTCGAATGGCGCGTAAATCGCATCATCCGGACACGGCCTCACGTATCACTCGCGTTTGCGTTTTGTCGCGTTCGTCGCACATCATTCGTGTCCGCGATTCGTCGTGCGGCACGCTCGTTCCGTCGAAACATTTCTGTCTCGCGACGAGCAAGTTCAAGCCGACGTTCCATCAATTCTTTTTCACATCCATTACATTCTATTCCGCGTTCATATCTTGAGGGTTCGAGTTCTCCTTCCTGATCCATTAGTTCTCGTTCGCGTCTATCGTCTTCCTTGCTCTTCGCGTGGCTACGAGATTCTCTCTTACTCCCAGCGGATTAGGTCGACTGATGCACCTTAGTACAACAGCCCGTCGGGTCCTTCTCCGTCAATCGGGCATTGAGATTGGCTGGACCACCGACCGCTAATCTGTATGCTTTCGCTTTGGCTCTTTTAGCCAATTCAGTTGCCGAAAAATCAGCGGGTTCAGACATTTTCGTCTTCGGCTTTGTTGTATGATGCCCCGTCTTTGTTCGTTACCCATGATCCCCGACGAGCCCCCAAATGTAGTGTAATAATGTTTATTAAAGTAGAATAGTTCATTAATTCTTCTGTTATAATAATATAGAATATTGTCGGCGAACAAAGTCGCGGCTTAATCGTGTTGCATGCCTCCGTGTGTCGTCGGTCGACTGTCTTCGTTGTCCACAGGGTACAACTTCGTTGTACCCTGTCGCTAAGACGTTTTTTTTGGGCACACTTCATTTTTTGTTATTCTTGCTTGGTTTCCTTAGTTACACGAAAAACATGCACTGTCTTTTTCTTTCTTTCTTTCGTTGTTTTTCTTTCACTCACATGAGCGCTGTCTTGTCACGCTATATATTGGACACCTCACAATAATATATCATATAGGGGCGAATATATGTTATACGATATAGTACTACTGGGCGTCCCATTTCAATATTACACCTGATTTATCTCGAAAAATACTGCTCTGATTAAGAATTGAGTATTATAAAACTTTTAGGGTTCAAAGCTGGAGTTAAAAAAAATTAGTCAAAAACTCTAAATCGTGACGTTAAGATGGCTGCCACATTAAAAAAACGGGACTATTACTTTTTTCACCAAAAAAATTGTCAGCCCAAAACTAATAACTTTTGTAGGAATTTTTAAAAATAAAATTCATAACTTTCACGTTAAAATACTAATATCTACTATTTAGGGGGTGGGAGGAGGCAATAATCATAATTAATAAGTACTTATTCTTTAAATTTTTTCTATAAAGGACAAACAAATTGTTACAATAGAACATTTTCATCAATAATGAAAAAGTTTATCAGGGTTTGTTATAAATAATATCGTGTTCGTGTGTGTGTGTGTGTGTGCGTGTGTGTGTGTGTGTGCGTGCGTGTGCGTGTGTGTGTGTGCGTGTGCGCGTGTGCGTGCGTGCGTGCGTGCGTGCGTGTGTGTGTTCATGTGCGTGTGTGCTTGCGTGTGTGAGTGCATGCGTGCGTGCGTGCATGTCTGTGTGTGTGTGTTTTTTTATGAAGAGGGGGGAAATGCTTTATGCACCGTAGCTTGCATGCAACCCGTGTGTTGGACTCGCGCACTTGCTGTACCAACTAAAACCCTGAACCTCTTTCTCACTGACCTATTGTACTCCCGCGGGACCGCCGCCAAGCATTACTTCGCGAGAGTGATAACAGCCGTAGCTCTTCCTCTGATGGTGCCGACTGGCTTTCTTCCTCTTTTTCAAGCATCAGCGGCTATCGTCACTGTCCCGCTTCTTCTTTTCTTTTCTTCTTGGCGCAGTTTCTTGAGCACCGCCGTAGCGAAACTACTAATCGCTACCCAGTTCTCTTCTGATTTCATCATGAGTCCCACCAAGGTCTCTGGACTTGGTGCTTCCACTAGTACCTTCTCCAGTTCCTCTCTTTCTTCTTGGTATCGTGGGCACTGGAAGAATGCGTGTTCAGCATCCTCTGGTACTCCACATCCATTTGGACAGTCCGCAGACTCATCGTGACCAAACCACCGCAGGTATGCTCTGAAGCAGCCGTGGCCTGATAGCATCTGCGTCAGGTAGTAGTTGACCTCCCCGTGTTTGCGGTTCAGCCAACCATCTATCTGGGGAATTAGGCGGTACGTCCATCTCCCCTTCACGGATGCATCCCACTTTTGCTGCCAGCGTTGTAGGCTGCATTTCCCGATTTTCTCTCTGTGCTCATCTTGGAGTCCTGCCGCTGACCTCCTCTGGTGGTATAGGGATTTTCTCTCTTCGGCCAGGACCTCTATAGGTGGCATTCCCGAGAGTACGCACACTGCATCTGCCGATACTGTGCGGAACGTACAGGAAACCCTTAAGGCGCTGAGCCGGTAGACTGCTGCCGTCTTACGTCGGTACTTCTCGGTAGTCAATACATTGCCCCAAATGGCAATACCATAGGTCAGGACCGAAGTGACCACTGATGCCAGTAGCTTCCTCCTCGCCTGCCTCGGCCCGCCTATGTTTGGCATCAGCCGCGCTAACGCCGCTCTAACCTTTCCCGCCTTGCCAACGACGTGCTCTACGTGCTCTTTGAAGCTGAGTCGTGCGTCGATCATCAGACCCAGGTATTTTATACTGGGCTGTGACGTAATTGTGTGATGTCCCACAGTCAGCCCTATCGTCTCTATCTTCTTCCTGCTGGTGATCAGCACAGCCTCCGTCTTGTGCTCAGCTAGTTTCAAGCCAGCTGTACCCATCCAGTGCTGAATCTGGGTGTATGTCTCTTCGAAAATCCTGTTAGCTTCTTCCAGGTATTTCGCAACGATAACCACTGCGGCGTCATCGGCAAAGGCGACTATCTCTACTCCTTGTGGCGGTGTTAGTTTCAACAAGCCGTCGTACATTATGTTCCACAGAAGTGGACCGAGCACCGAGCCTTGAGGTACACTCCCAGTGATTTTGTACTCTCGTGGTCCATCTTCTGTGTCATACTTCAGGAACCTGTTGTCAAGGTAGCTTCCTATTATCCTTTTCAGGTAGGATGGCACGTTCAGCTTATCCAGCGCACAGCAGATGTTACTCCACCTGGCTGAATTTAAAGCGTTTTTTATATCGAGGGCGACCACGAGGGAATACTTCTTTACCCCCCCCCCCTTTCCATCTTGTGCCGGAGATAGCTTGGCTCGCTGTGGTGACCACGTGGCTTATCGCGTCTAGCGTCGATCTGGACTTACGGAAGCCGTACTGATTGACTGCCAGGGAGTTCCCGATAGCGGCTTCTACCCGATTGTGGACAATTCTCTCCAGGATTTTTCGTGCGGTGTCCAACATGCACAACGAACGATATGACGATGGATCGTCCGGCGGTTTTTTGCCCGTTGGCAAGAGAACAAGTCGCTGCCATTTCCATGGATCAGAGAATTTGCCTTCCCTGAGGCATGCATTGTACATTTCTATGAACATTGCGGGAGCTTCTTTGACGGCTGCTTTAATAGCGATGATCGGGATGCTATCCGTTTTCGGTGCCTTCTTATTGCCCACCTTTCTGCACGATCGGAGCAGCTCCTCCTGCATAACAGGCGGGATAGCTTCAATGTCCTCAACTTCCACTTGATAGTTGAGTTCCTCTTGTTGGGGGAAGAGAGTTGACACTATCCTCCTGAGTTGGTCTGGGCAGGTAGGTTGTTGACTTGACTGCCTTTTCAGGCAGGTCATGACTACCTTGTAAGGCCTGCCCCAGGGATCACCTTCGAATTCACCGAGTAGCTCGATCCAGCTTTACCTTTTGCTCCGCTTGATTGCCTTAGCCAGCGCAGTTCGTGTCGCCGTGTGCTTCGCCTCCACTGCTTGGTGCGAATCCTTGCCCCTGGCTCTTTAGGCTAGCCTCCTCGTTCGGTTGGTTTCGCGTCGTAGCCCAGCAATCGTATCGTTCCACCAAGACATAGGGGGGTGACGGTTTCCTTTCCGTCTTCTCGGCATTGTAGCATCACAGGCCCTTGCTACCCTTTTCATCAGTTCTTGGGCTTTGGTCTCTGCGTTTTGGTTGTCGGTTTCCATTTCACTGCCGTCCAAGGCCTCGGGAAACACGTCTATGTCGAACATGTTTGTTTTCCAGCCGAGGACCTTGGAACCACCTAACGTCCGTCGCTTGCGCTGCTGCCTCGACGCTTCTCATGTGATGGCGCAATGGTCACTATGTGTATAGATTCCCGATACCTGCCAGCGTGTACCGCCGTTAGCGAGTCCACCACTGACGAAGGTGAGGTCTATCATCGAGGAGGCATCTCCCTTGCAGTACGTTGGTACCTTGCTATCGTTGAGCAGAACTAGGTTCAGTACGGACAGTGCTTCCAAGAGTGCCTGACCTCTTTTGTCCGTCTTTTTACTGCCCCAGTCCAGTGCCCAGGCATTGAAGTCACCCGCAATCACATGTGGAGTCCGATCCTTGGCGTCTTTTACCAGCCGGTCCAGACTTTCTTCAAAGTTCTCCAGTGTTGTGCTCGGTGGCATGTAGCAGCTGAAGATGTGAGCGCCGTTTATTTTTGCCCTAACAAAGCCGTCTTCCCGTCTCTTTGAGATATCCTGGAATGGGTACTCGCCGCAGGCCCAGATAGCAGCTTTGCCCGCTTTATCCGCTACCCAGGAATGGTGGTCGAGGTTTCTGTATGGCTCCGAGATGATCGCCACGTCAGCCTTGTGCTCCCGCACAGTCTGCATAAGCAGATCCTGTGCCGCTTCACAGTGATTAAGATTCACTTGCAGTACTCTCATTCTCGTTTTCGGATGAGCGTCTGGTAGGCCTTCTTATACGCTGGGCATTTGAAGCTTCCTGCCACATGCTTGCAAGCATCATCATCCTCTTTGCCGCTACACAGAGCACAGCGGGGCTCTGCAGCGCACTTTTCGGCCTTGTGACCTTCGCCACCGCATTTGATGCAGCACTTCGATCTGTCCACCGTGCTTTTGCAACTGCTAGACAGAAGCCCATAGTGCCAGCACTTGAAGCACTTAGTTGGCTTCACTATCTCTCGGATTCGACAGACTGCCCAGCCAACTCGAACTTTCCCTATATTTGTAGCCTTTCTCGCTACCGAGGCAGGTAGTGTCACCATCGCTGTTAGGGTGCCACTGTACGCTTTCCGGGTAGATTTGACAGCTGCAGCTTCCACCAAGGCGTTCTCGCCTAGGACGTCCTGGAGGGCTTCGCACATCTCCTGCTTCGTCGTATCTTCGGCCAGGTCTTTGATTTCGATCGTAGTGAGCTGCACCCTGCTTTTTCTTGCCGCTTCTTCGCCGAGGGCCGTCTCGATAGCCGTAGAAAACTTGGCGGTTTTGTCTTGGCTTGCTTTATCGAAGACGAGGATGATGTCACCCCCCATCGTTCGACGAATTTTCGAGACACTTTGTCCCACCTCCTCTAATTTTTCGTCCTTGTTCATCTTAGAGAGGATCTCAGCATAGCAGAAATCTCTTTTCCGCTTGATGATAAGTGCATTGGGGAGTGCAGGCTCCTTGCGCTGCTTCCTTCGCGGTTTCTGTTGCACTTGCTTCCAGTCAGCACTGGCAGCCTTCTTGGTTAAGTTCCCGTTGTCTTTGGGAGGTTCCGGAGGTGGTTCCTCTCGTACTTTCTTCTTCCTCTTGGGCTTGCGGACTTCTGTCGGGGGCGGAGTGCGCTTCTTCTTCTCCGCGTTTTTCGGACGTTGCCCGGTTTTTGGCGTGGTCACCACAGAGGCGAAGGTTTTCGGTGTCGTCTGTGTCGAGGCAGCGTTCGTTAGTGCCGGTGCTATGCCCACCACCGTCTTGTCTGCTTCTTCCTCCAACCTAAGCACCCGTTTGTACGAAGTGCTTATGGAGCTGGCGAGCTTTCGGGTTTCACCGTGGACGTTCGACTTGTCCTTGATGAAATCCAGGAGGCTAGTGATTTGGTTACCTAGCATATACAGCTCTTCTCTCCACTTCTCTTCCTTTCCTTCACTTGGAACGTTGTGCGCCATGGAGGCCAAGTGGCCCACCTCCATGGTACTGCGGTCGTTCGATGACGACGCCCGGGAGCCCGCTTGCTCACTCCCTGGAGGCGCCGGTACTGGGGTTCCGTGCCCCTGCACCCTAATCCGTACATTCTTCATTGAACTTCCCATAGTCATTTGTTGTCGAGGTTTGTTCCCCGTGTCTGTTGGTCCACGGGAGGTATTTTAATTGCCATATTTATATAGCGGGCATCCCCCTATCCGCCATCTGGGGACACGCCACATAGGGGTTTCAGACTCCCCATGTGGTGTGTGTGGGTGTGTGCGCGTGCGTGCGTGCGTGCGTGCGTGCGTGTGTGTGTGTGTGTGTGTGTGCGTGCGTGTGCGTGTGTGTAGGCGCGCGCGCAAGGATGTCTCTGCGGAGGGCGGTGGGGGGTAGCCATAGGCCTGAATACTTACCATAGATCGGCGGATGGCAAGGCGAAGTCATCGTTGAAGAAGGCTATGCGGGGCAGGGGGAGGCTACCGCGTCTGTGGATACGGTAACCACAGCTGGCGGAGGGGGGGGGGGGCAGAAGGCGGCAACAACCATAAAATACATTTTCTACGACAATTAATGCTCGTCATGAGTTAAGGAGTGAGGTCTAGTTGGAACGTTAAAAAAAAAGCCTTTTTTCCGTTTTTTTTTCGGCCAAACGATAAAATAATTTACAACAAAAGTTCTTCCGTTTAAAAGATATATATTTAATGTAAACATTATAATTTTTTTAAAGAAATATGTTTCAAAATAAGCCGATACGTATCAATGGCCGAGGACGCTGCAAAAAAAAACAGGTTTTGCGGTGATCACTCTCAAGCTGTGACGGATTATCTGAAACCATCAAAACAGGGGAGAATCTTTAGTTAATGATATAATGCTCCGGTTGAATGAAGGGTTTTGAAAAATTTCCATTTTTTACAAAATGGCGGACGTTGAAAGTCAAAAGTGTTGTTTTGACTAAAATTTCACTTACAAAAATTGACTATAAAAAAAAAAATTGTCCAAAAAAAAAATCCTTCGTTCATCCGGAGGAAAACTATGTATAGAAGAAGTGATATAAATTTCAACCCGATCGGTAAAGCCGTTCTCGAGTTACATTGATCACCGACTTCGAAAACATGGTTTTGAGAAAAACGAGTTTAAAGTTTTGAGTACGATTTCCATGCAGATAAAAATTTTTTTTGTAACTTACATAGAGTCGTCTATTCCTGGGCCATATAGTTCGCCTTCCTGCGCTTTATTAACGCGGTCCTCTAGTTTCTCGGCTGTTTTTTTACGGCTTTTTCAATAATTTTTTACGGGCAAAGCATCGAAATAATCAATCTCATTGTTTTTGCATAATCTTTATTAACATTTAAATAAGCTTTACAAATTTTTTGAAGTCAAAATATATAATAGAATAAAAGTTATAGTGGCCGACAGGAAGACATCAAAAGAGGTAAAAGACAGTAAAAGAGGTGCTTGACGGTGACCAAGATTGCGGCTGTTCTGCTTATCTGAAATCAAAAAACCAAACGGCATTTTAATCTTCATATTTAAGACTAGCGATTGAACTAGAGTGAATTCTAAATTACAAAAATTGACTTTTTTATACACTTTTGAAAATTACATTCTATTTTTTACTCATTTTTTCTTAAGTTTTTCGCTCGTACAAAAAAAAACTATCGAAGCAATCATGATAATCCTAGTTCAATCGCTGGCTTATAACATATTAAGGGGGGATTGTCTTTTTTTTCGCAAAATTTACCGCTTTTTGGGAATTTTTTTGTGAAGAAAGTATACAACGGAAAACTTGTGAAACTTGGCATATAGTTTTATTGATCTGTTTACTACATACAAAAAAATTTTTAAACAATTTCATCAAAAAATCCGCCTCCCACCCCCCTCGACGCGCGATGGTCCTTTTTTGATGGTGTGCACGATTACAGCCTTCACGTTCATCCTGCAACAAAAACCCAAAAAGCATTTTACTTTAGACACATATAGCTATCGTTCGATGAAGGGGAAAAAAAATTGACGATTTGGTGACGTTTTGAACTTGAAGTATCGATTTTTCGAAAAAAATTGATCGATTTTTTGTTATGAATAAAAAACTATTAAACGTATTGCTTTTTTGCTTCATCAAACGATAAAAGGATGTCAGCTAAGCATTCTGTCCAAATTTGAAGGCAATCCGTTGAATAGTTTTTGAGAAATCGTGCACACCATCAAAAAAGGACCATCGCGCGTCGAGGGGGGTGGGAGGCGGATTTTTTTATGAAATTGTTTAAAAATTTTTTGTATGTTGTAAACAGATCAATAAAACTATATGCCAAGTTTCACGAGTTTGCCGTTGTATACTTTCTTCACAAAAAAATTCCCAAAAAGCGGTAAATTTTGCGAAAAAAAAGACAATCCCCCCTTAAAGATGCTGTATAAATTTGAACAAGATCGGTGCAGTAGTTTCTGAAATATCGTGGTCACCGTTTCAAAAATTGGTGTTTCGAGAAAAACGCGTTTGAAAGTATACCTGCTCCGTTCCAGGGCCGTAACTTGTGAACCACTTCGAATATCGAAAAATCCTTTAGCACACATTTTCTACACATGTTGTAGATGTGATTTATGAAAAAAAATCGATTTTTTCGACCCGAGAAACTAGAGGACCGCCTTAATTGCATCTGAAGCCATTTTCAGTTGCCGCCGAGCTACCCTCGCCTCTTGAGTGTTTTCCAGGGATCGCCGGTTAGCTTTCTCGACCCGAATACAATCTTCGGCCTTGGCAAACGCGTGGGCGTGTGGTCCCAACTTGATCCCCATGGCATCAAAGACTGCTAGCAAACCGTACGTGGGTCATTTGACAAGTACCTAGCCTCACCGCTAGATGGTGCCACTATTGCAAGAGAAATACACTATAGTGTAGTACCGTCTTGTAGACGGCTACTGACAAAATTTCAGCCGGATCGGACTTGTAGTTCTCTTTTGAGAGCGTATGAAAGCAAGTGTGTCCGTTGATTTTTGAAAGAATGGAGAAAGAACAATATCGGTCGGTGATTCGATTCTTGTTTTTGGAAGGGAAATCGCGCAGTGAAATTAAAGAACGCTTGGATGCAGTGTATGGGGATGCTTCTCCTTCGATGGCGACCGTTAAATTTTGGTATAACGAGTTTCAACGTGGTCGTACGTCGGTTTTTGATGATCCACGCCCAGGTGCTCCAAAAACAGCCACTACGGAGGAGAACGTGACAAAAATACACGATATCGTTTTGTGAGACCGCCGATTAAAGGTGCACGAGATAGCTGTGATAGTAGGCATCTCAGAAGAACGCGTGTGGCATATCCTACATGAGACTTTGGGCATGAGGAAGCTGCCGGCAAGGTGGGTGCCGCGTTTGCTGACTGCAGACAACAAGCGCATTCGTGTGACCACTTCAGAGCAGTGTTTGGAGCTATTTAATCGCAATCCAAAAGAGTTTTTGCATCGTTACGTGACCGTCGACGAAACATGGATTCACTGGTATACTCCAGAGACCAAGGAGCAGTCAAAACAGTGGACCTCACCCGGTGAACCTGCTCCAAAGAAGGCGAAGACGGTCCCGTCGACTGGAAAGGTGATGGCCACTGTTTTCTGGGATTCTCAAGGTGTGATTTTTATTGACTACCTGGAGAAGGGCAAGACGGTCACGGGACAGTACTACGCCGAACTATTGAGCCGATTTAACGCCGTGTTAAAAGAAAAACGGCCCCATTTGTCGAGAAAGAAAGTGCTTTTCCACCACGATAATGCACCGGCTCACACCTCCGCGCTCGCCACGGCTAAATTGGTCGAATTACGCTATGAACTGCTGCCCCATCCACCGTATTCTCCAGATTTGGCTCCGTGCGACTTTTTTTTTGTTTCCGAATCTAAAAAATTCACTCGCCGGGAAGAAATTCCACTCCAATAACGAAATAATCGCCGCCACGGAGGCCTATTTTGCAGACCAAGAGATAACATTTTTTTCAACGGGGTTAAAAAAATTGGAACACCGCTGGGCCAAGTGTATTCAACTAAAAGGAGACTACATTGAAAAATAAATTTTATTTTTAGCAAAATTTTTGTGTCTTCATTTGTAGGCTAGGTACTTATCAAATGACCCACGTATGTACCCTCGTTAAAAGTGCAGGTAGCGATGTAAGCGGCTATCCTGACGGTAGTATAGCTGGCAGGTAATGTTTTCGCCATGATCTTTGCACATTTCACAAGACTCGTGATCGCCGAAAAAACGGTAAAAAAATGATTATTCTGTAATCAACTGCATCCGTTTTTAGCACATGGTATTCATCCTGATCTCTCAATTTTTTTGCTGACGTACTCACTCTGCCATCATCAGTCTCCGCAGTTTTTGGATTAAAATGCTGTTTCCTTTTTAAGGTTCGCGACTTATAAATTTTCCTATCTTCTCGCGATACTTTTTTATCCATTTTGCACTGAAAAACTCAAGACACTGTTCCGAATATAAACGTTCGCACGGTTCAACGCTTCGAATCTAACTGCTTCTGAAACAGTATGTCGAACTACAAAGGTTTTTCTTATTTTCTATATACATATACATATACACACATATATATATATATGTGTGTGTGTGTGTGTGTGTGTGTGTGCGTGCGTGCGTGCGTGCGTGCGTGCGTGCGTGCGTGCGTGCGTGCGTGCGTGCGTGCGTGCGTGCGTGCGTGCGTGCGTGCGTGCGTGCGTGCGTGCGTGCGTGCGTGCGTGCGTGCGTGCGTGCGTGCGTGCGTGCGTGCGTGCGTGCGTGCGTGCGTGCGTGCGTGCGTGCGTGCGTGCGTGCGTGCGTGTGCGTGCGTGCGTGCGTGCGTGCGTGCGTGTGTGTGTGTGTGTGTGTAGGTATGAAATACAATAAAGACCTTCAGCGACCCTTTGGAGTCGAGCGCACAGCTGCCGCTACCTGTTTACTTTATATGGCTCAAACACGGCGTCCTTCAAAGTTATGTATTTCGGCAAATAATGGTCTGATGTACATTCAATTAGTCGGAAAATACTCGTAAGATATTATACTTTTAGAAAATGAAAAAAATCGATTTTTTGAAAATTCTAACTAGACCTCCCCCTTAAGTCGAAGTAAGAGAAATCGTTTGTACCCGTCAGTAATATCAAGCAATCGTTTGTACCCATTCGTACTGACGAGTATATCGTTTGTACTACTGAGAAATCGTTTGTACCCGTCTGTAATATCAAGCAATTGTTTGTACCCATTCGTACTGACAAGTATATCATTTGTACCACCGAGAATACGTTGTTACCCGGCTGTACCGTCGAGGAATCGTTTGTACCCATTCGTACTTACGAGTATATCGTTTGTACCACCGAGAAAACGTTTGCACCCGTCTGTACTATCGAGGAATCGTATGTACCCATTCGTACTGACGAGTATATCGTTTGTACCACCGAGAAAACGTTTGTACCCGTCTGTACTATCGAGGAATCGTATATACTCAATTCGTACTGACGAGTATATCGTTTGTACCACCGAGAAAACGTTTGTACCCGTCTGTACTATCGAGCATCCGTTTGTACCCATTCGTACTGACGAGTATATCTTCTATCGCCGAGAAAACGTTTGTACCCGTCTGTACTATCGAGGATCCGTTTGTACTCATTCGCACTGACGAGTATATCGTTTCTATCACCGAGAAAACGTTTGTACCGGTCTGTACTATTGAGGAATCGTATGTACCCGTTGGTATCGACGAGTATATCGTTTGTACCACCGAGAAATCATTTGTACTCGTCTGTACTATCGAGCAAAGGTTTGTTCCCATTCGTATCGACGAGTATATCGTTTGTACCACCGAGAAATCGTCTGTAGCCATTGGTATAGACGAGTGTATCGTTTGTAGCACCGGGAAAACGTTTGTACTCGTCTGTAATATCAAGCAATCGTTTGTACCCATTCGTACTGACGAGTATATCGTTTGTACCACCGAGAAAACGTGTGTACCCGTCTGTACTATCGAGGAATCGTTTGTACCCATTCGTACTGACGAGTATATTGTTTGTACAACCGAGAAAACGTTTGTACCTGTCTGTACTATCAAGGATCCGTTTGTTCTCATTCGTACTGACGAGTATATCGTTTCTATCGCCGAGAAAACGTTTGTACCGGTCTGTACTATCGAGGAATCGTTTGTACCCGTTGGTATCGACGAGTATATCGTTTGTACCACCGAGAAATCATTTGTACCCGTGTGTACTATCGAGCAATCGTTTGTACCTGTTCGTATCGACGAGTATATCGTTTGTACCACCGAGAAATCGTTTATACCCGTTAGTATCGACGAGTGTATCGTTTGTACCACCGAGAAAACGTTTGTACCCATCTGTACTATCGAGCAATCGTTTGTACCCGTTCGTATCGACGAATATATCGTTTGTACCACTGAGAAATCGTTTGTACCCGTTCGTACCGGCGATTAATCGTTTGTACCCATTCGTACTGATGAGTATATCGTTTGTACTACCGAGAAAACGTTTGTACCCGTCTGTACTATCGAGCAATCGTTTGTACCCGTTCGTATCGACGAGTATATCGTTTGTACCACCGAGAAATCGTTTGTACCCGTTCGTATCGACGAGTAAGACGTTTGTGCCCGTCTGTACTATCGAGCAATCGTTTGTCGCCGGTAGGACTGACGAGCATATTGTTTGTACTAGCGAGATAACGTTTGTACCCGTCTGTACTATCGAGCAATCGTTTGTACCCGTTCCTATTGACGAGTAAATCGTTTGTACCCGTCTGTACTATCGAGGAATCGTTTGTACCCGGTAGTACTGACGAGCATATCATTTGTACCACTGAGAAAAACGTTCGTTCCCGTCTGTACTATGGAGCAATCGTTTGTACCCTTTCGTATCGACGAATATATCGTTCGTACCACCAAGAAATCGTTTGCACCCGTCTATACTATCGAGTAATCGTTTGTACACGTCCGCATCGACGAGTATATCGTTTGTACCCATTTGTGCTGACGAGTATATCGTTCGTACCGCCGAGCAATCGTTTTTACCCGTCCGTATCGACGAGTATATCGTTCGTACCACCGAAAAATCGTTTGTACACTTCTGTACTATCGAGCAATCTTTTGTACCCGTTTGTATCGACGAGCATATCATTTGTACCGCCGACTAATCGTTTGTACCCGTCTGTACCATCTTAAATTTCATTTGTACCTTAAGAGGGAGAAAAGTACGAGGATATGGAAAATGGGCCGTAACCCATTGAGAGCTAAATGATTTTAAAATACGCCAGTGCAAGGGAATCGTTTATACCCGTTTTTACCGTTGGAAATTAAAAAAAAAGTTTTTTGCTGATTTTTTATTTTCATTTTAATCGGGCGTTAATGACGGTAAGAAGCTTAATTTAGTTTGGGCCTTTAAGGAGGCGAAAATACAGGGCGTGAATGAAAAAAAAACGACTACAAACAAGTACAAACAATATACTCGTACGTAGGACGAGTACAACTCTTGATTCAGCAGTATAAACGATAGGTCAGTGGTACAAACGATTGCTCGTCGATACGAACGATTAAAAACTTACGCTCGGCGGTACAAACGATATACTCGTCAGTACGAATGGGTACAAACTATTGCTTGATATTACAGACGGGTACAAACGATTTCTCAGTGGTACAAACGATATACCCGTCAGTAGGAATGGAAAAAAATCGATTTTTTTTTCAAAAAAAAATTTGACAAAAACACGTTCAACGGTACAAACGGGTACAGTCGATTCTCTTTTCAATCACGTTTATTAAAATTGTTTAGCCCTAAATGGGTTGCGGCCCATTTTTCCATACCCCTCTCCGACGCGATCAATCAATAACCATGAAAGGACTGTTATATTAAAACTTGGCGATGGTTAGCAAAGAATGATCATGATTACAGGAGTAATGATATTTACGGAAACGAGAGTACATATTGAATAAAATAGTCATAACTTGTTTTTTTGTTGAAGTCCAACAACATGTCATTTTTGCGACTGCACCGCAAAAATGACATGTTTTGGTTTCTCTACTAGGAGGCTGCTTTTACGGTCCATAAATGTTTCGTTGTGCTTCGTAGCAGTGGATACTTGTATGGAGCCCAAGAGCGACATCTCATATTCAAGTATCGTCCACTTTCCAATTTTTGAAGTAATGACAATTTATTGATCTCATTTAATATTATGTGGGGCATAGGCTATTTTGTTGAAGTCCAACAACATGTCATTTGTCCGACCAAAACATACGATTAAACGCTGGTACAAATAATTTACTCGTTGGTACGAACTGGTACAAACGATTGCTCGGTGGCAAAAACCCAAGCAAACGATTTCTCGGCGGTACAAACCATATACTCGTCGATTCTAACGGGTACAAACGATTTCTCGGTGGTACGAACGATATACTCGTCGATATCAACGAGAACAAACGCTTGCTCGATAGTACAGACGGGTACAAACGAAATGTTCGTCGATACGAATGGGTACAAACGATTTCTCGATAGTACAGACGGGTACAAACGTTTTCTCGGTGGTACAAACGATATATTCGTCAGTACGAATGGGTACAAACAATTTACCCGTCCGTATGCACGGGTACAAAAGATTACACGGTGGTAGAAACAATATACTCAGCAATACGAATGGGTAGAAACAATTGCTACGTGGTACAAACGATTCTCTTTTCAATCGCGTTTATTCAAATTGTTTAGCTCTAAATTTTTTTGTTTAGCTCTTAATTTTTTCCCTCTATATTTTTGAAAAGTGAAAAATTTGCCTGAATAATCGTCAGATAATTGTCAATAACAAATTAATTGTGCAATATAAAAAAAATCCTACGTACTTCCATACACAATGTATTTTTCAAAATATATTCAACATTTCAAGTGAATCGGTTGAAAATTGTTTGAGTTATGTTCCCGGCCAACTCAAAAACTGCAGTTTTGAGATAAGCGCCGCACAGCCGCCATTTACAAATTAATCGCCTCAAACAAATTATTGTACACAGTCACTGATATGTATGATAAACACCCTTTTTGTAATCTCGATTTATTTTGTAGTTTTTCTGAATAAAAAATCCCCAAAAAGCCTATTTTTTCGGCCTCTAGAGTGGCCTAACCCCTTAAGCGTCTTCGAACCTCTCATGAATGTCTTCGAAAGTCTCTTAAGGGGTGAGATGTAGTCAGACGCGTGAAGGAACGAGCATTTTCAATCATTTTTAAAAAATAGTAATTACTTTTGTTTTACAAAAATCGTTACACTGACTTTTTATGTTATATTTCAACTTGACTTGTACAAATTTTCGAAGAAAAAAATTGATTATTTATAAAAATATCGCCATCTTAGTCGGACCCCCTTCGGCATGTAGTGCTTTGCGGTGACCATCACAACATTTTACTGGATCTTCTGAAATAAAAAATACATCATTAGTTTAATAATCAATCTAGTCTTTAATAGAAGCTTTTTTTTCAAAAATTAACAAAATGGCGGCTTCTGACAGATAACTTTCGATTTTCGACCGAAAAATCGCTCGTTTATTGTTTAAAAAAAAATATAAATTTCCAACAAAAATGAAAATCCTTCCATTAAGGACTAGTTTTTAATGCTACCAATAAGCACACCAACTTTCATCAAAATCCATGTAGTGGTTTTTTAATTATAGTGGTCACCGACTTGAAAAACGTAGTTTCGAGAAAAACGTGTTTAAAGTTTTTCGATGTGGTTACGGTTTTGCATGTTCGTAAAATTTTTAGCTCGATGGATGAAGCTAAACTTTTTTTTATGTATTTTGATCCGCTGAATCCGGATATCGAAATTTTTTAGTCGAAAAGTCGAGCATTCAATTGTTCATAGCCCATTGTTAAAATAATTTTTCAAAAAATTAAAGTTTTTCGGGATGAACTATTTTTTTAAACATTTTTGGGCAGTTATAAAACGAAAGTATTCTTTATAAAATTTTGCTAAATTTCATAGTTTTTGAGTAATAAATTTTGGAAAATTTCTGAAAGAGTTTTCTAATTTTACACTTGATTTATGTATAGAAATACTAATTAAAAAATTACTTACAACGAATCATCAATTCCTGGCCCATACAATAGGGCTTCTGCCGATGTGGAAGCTTCCAAAATATCAATTTGTTGTTGTCTTCGAACCGAAAATTTTCAGTTACGAACACGACTATTTATAGAATATAATAGGGGGGCGGGAGTCGAAACCGATTGCTTGCAGCTGCCGTCCGCTACCAGCCATGGGGACCCGACGCCCCTTCATTAATTGTGGGATATCCCGGAAACCATTGATCGGATTGACTTGAAATTATCAGGGAATATTTTCAAAACATCATACTTCAAAAAAATGTTTACAAAAATCGATTTTTTCAAAATTCTGACTGCATCTCACCCCTTACGTCTTCGACCCCCTCACGGATGTCTTCATTCGTCTTATGAACTCTTAAAAGTCTTCAAACGGCTTATGAACGTGTTCGAAAGACTCTTGAACCTCTCACGAACGACTCTCGAACACCTTTGAGAATTATTTTCAATCAAATTCCATACAACAAAAATTAAGTTTCACATTCGAACGGTTACTTTATTCAGTTGCATAATACGATAACAGATGATACTGGTATAACGAAGTGCGGGGCGAGGAGAATAAAAAAGTACATAACGTTACATTTCTTTTATTTGCACGAATCTTTATGATTCAACCACCAATTCAAGATTCTAAGTACATTTTGTAAGGGGCAATTGTTTTCATGCTTTTCACTAACAAGGAACATCCCTCAGGTGTCCGCCTCCGATTTTGTTGAAACTCATATATGTGATAGAGCATCGAAAACTTTGAGACACGTATTTTTTTTTATCGGCGGAAAAACGGATTTAAGGGGGGAAACCGCCCCTCAAAGAAAGGCGTGTCGAGGAGTGATTTTGCAGTTTCAGCCAGAAGCAATCCATCGATCTGAATGAAACAAAAACGAAAATCCTTCTAATGAAAAGCGATGAAATATCCACTATAAAAATGTTAAGAAAAAATTAAATTAGGGGGTAAACCACCCCTCAATTTGCCTTTGTTCACCCCACACTTAAGAGGGTTGTATGCAAATTAATAAAACAGGTATCATTTTGAAGGGCAATTAAAATTAAAGTTGACGGGTTTTTGCGTTTTGGCAGCATAGCTAATTTAAGGGGGTAAACCACCCCTAACATTAATTATTTATCATGGTCGTTTTTTCTGCGTTTAAAGTATATCCGCTGATTTTAAATATTTCTATAAGCTACATTTCAATGTTTTATCATATTTCAAAATTATTACATTCGTCTTAAGGGGTACTACCCCTCTGACAAAAAACATCATTAAAGTATCCGCTTTCGATTTCGTTGAAACTCATATATGTGGTAAAGCATTGCAAACTATTAAACATGTTTTTTTTTGTATCGGCAGAAAAACGGTGTTAGGGGATGAAACCACCCCTCAAAGTTTCTCCCACAAGCAGCCCACCGATCTGAATGAAACAAAATAAAAAATTCCTCTAATATTAAGCGATGAAAAATCCACTACAAGAGTGTTGATTAGAACTATAATTAAGGGGTAAACCACCCCTCCATTTGCCGTTTTTCACCCCACGCTTAAGGGGGTTGTATTAAAATTAATAAAACAGGTATCATTTTGAAGGGGAATCAGAATTCAAGTTGACGCGTTATTGCGTTTCAGCGGGACAGCAAATTTAAGGGGGTAAACCACCCCTAACATAAATTTGTTCATTTCCATTCATTCCAAAAAAACAGAAGATTTTGAAAATCCTGTTACCTTTGGTTTTGGTGAATCTAACACACATTGTGAAAAACCCGGTTGCAATAATTTGGCCATTATCAGATGTGCATGGTGCAAAAAGTCGTGTTTAAAGCATTTTTTTGACGATTATCATTATTGCAGGAATTATGAGCCATGATTGTTGATGGTTGATAGTTGATAGACTAGAAAAAAAAGTACATATCACAAGAAAATGATTTGACGGCATATGACTGCGATACTTTTCACAAGTACTATTAATTAAATCAGCTGATATGATTCCCAAATGAAATATGTCACAATATATTAAAAACATGCTCGTTAACCTACTGTAAAACCCTCAGTTTCATTTATATGTTTAATTAAATAAACGGTAAAATAATAAAAATATACATTCCTCCACAAAACTACGTCGCTGGCTAAATTATCGCTTGATCCAGGCGCATCATCGTTCCGAAGTATACGAAGTGAGCCTTATAACTTATTCTGGAAATTATTATAATTAATGATATAGTAGAAGTGTATAGAAATATTTAAAATCAGCGGATACTCTTTAAACACAGAAAAACGCCCATCATAAATAAATTTATGTTAGGGGTGGTTTACCCCCTTAAATTTGCTATGCCGCCAAAACGCAAAAACCCGTCAACTTTAATTTTAATTGCTCTTCAAAATGATACCTGTTTTATTAATTTGCATACAACCCTCTTAAGTGTGGGGTGAAAAAAAGGCAAATTGAGGGGTGGTTTACCCCCTAATTTAATTTTTTCTTAACATTTTTATAGTGGATTTTTCATCGCTTTTCATTAAAAGAATTTTTGTTTTTGTTTCATTCAGATAAGTGGATTGCTTCTGGGTGAAACTGCAAAATCACCCCTCGACACGCCTTTCTTTGAGGGGTGGTTTCCCCCCTTAAATCCGTTTTTCCGCCGATAAAAAAAATACGTGTCTCAAAGTTTTCGATGCTCTATCACATATATGAGTTTCAACAAAATCGGAGGCGGACACCTGAGGGATGTTCCTTGTAAGTAGAATTGAGTTTCCATTTAAGCGAAGGTTCTGCCTTGTTGGGTCAAAAAATGTTCGATTGTTCACCAATTTTTTATGCGCAAAGCATTAAAGATAGAATGTTGAAATTTGGTATGTTGACTAAGCGGTCTTTATTGAACATCAGAATATTTTTTTAAGTTTGTCAAAACATGGTGGTGGAAGTGGGAAGAGCTACGTATGTCGGTGCGCGGGCGATGACATTCTTCGCTTGCCGAAGTCCTAAGTCCTAAGTCCCGGACAGGTGATCTGAAGTAAAAAAACTAACATATTTTTACTTTGTACAATATTGTGTATAAGTTGACCTAGAATCCAAAAGAAAAATTTAAAAGCTAAAAAATAGTGAGCAAATAACTGCGAAAATTTTTGGGAAAAAAGACCGCTTAGTCAACATACCAAATATCAACATGCTATATTTAATACCGTTCGCTTAAAAAATTGGTGAAAGATCGAACATTTTTTGGCCTAACAAGGCAAAACCTTCACTTAATTTACTCAATGCATCCATATCTTCAAAGTCCACTTCCGACGACTCAATAACTAGATTATTTTTCATATTTAGAATATCAGCTAGCCATTCTTGTTTTTCATGACCCTTAACATATGCGATAGGACCCATGTCGTCTTCCGTTGAACCCTCAACTGTAGGCATTATTAAACCTTTAGCCATGCTATATGGAACGTTTCTATAGGCCCACTTTAGACCATGATGATTCCGAATCAATCATGATGCTTCGTATCTTTTAGATTTTGTGAAAAGTCTCCATGGTATGGGACTTACGAAAATGTAATGGGAGAATATGCATTCCGCTTTCAGAATTGCTACTTCCTTCACGATAAAGTTCCTTCCATTAAAGAATCCTTGTAGATTCACAACTCGTTCTGACGCGATCAATCAATAACCATGAAAGGACTGCTACATTAAAATTTGGCGACGGTTAGCAAAGAATGATCACTATACAGTCGTAATGATACTTACGAAACCGAGAGTGCATATTGAACAAAATGGTGATAACTTTTTTTTTGTTAAAGTTCAATTTCGAGTCATCGTGAGAATAGAATTCCGAATTGAGATAAAGTTTCGCACTGGTGAGTTTGCAGTCGGTGAATAATGTAATGTCCTTTACCATAGAATTTTTCTTACCCGCCTGCGCCGCAAAAATGACATGTTTTGGTTTCTCTACTAGAAGGCAGCCTTTACGATCCATAAATGTTTCGTTGTGCTTCGTAGCACTGGATACTTGTATAGAGTCCAAGAGCGACAACTCATATTCAAGTATCATCCACTTTCCAATTTTTGAAGTAATGACAATTTATTGATCTCATTTAACATGATGTGGGGCATACGCTATTATATCTTGAGCAATTCAACTTCTACCTCTACTGATGGATGATGACTGCATACAACATTATTGTCATTGCGCCAACGTATTAAACTTAATTCATGACGAGCATTAATTGTCGCAGAAAATGTATTTTATGCACAGCGCTAGTGTCTCCAGTTCCTCCACAAACCATGATATGAAATCAGCGCTGTGATTGATACTATGATAGCAATTCCTCATACGAATAACACATGTAGTAATCAATACTAAATGTTTCATGATATTGATACATATCCTTTGCTACGTTCTTCTCATCAGTCTTTGCACACTCTCATCTACTCTCTATCATTAGTTAAAGACACTCCAAATAGGCGTTTACAATGAGTGGATGTCGTGCTTTTCGACTGGAGTTGGTGATTTAGAACCACTCATTGGTATCATTTGGTAGTCGGATGGTGCTGTTTTTTATTGCCCCACAACCGATCTCATGTGATCGCAGTTTATCCTTTGATCTAAAGTAATGCAAACACCTGCGAAATAATAGATTATTGTTTAATTCGTCTAGTACATATAACGATATAGTATTTATGTCAACTTCACACACCGATGGCACGTATATATATATACATTTATGGCTGTTACTGTTCAGTTGTGCGCTCAGGAGTCTCAACAGGTTCGTAATACATGCGGAATATCATACATTGTTATCTTCGGTATCTTGTATGTATAACAAATCGATATGCGTTTTCTTCTTATGTTGGGCCACGCGTAATGGAACAATGTCTTTTTTGGTGGTATACGCAGTGATGGATAGATTGTTATGAAGGTCAATTTTTTTTATCTATAGTCACTGGGGTTTCGATATTAGGTGGATTCAGTGCTTTTGAATAATGTGGGTAAAATATGCATTGTCATTGTTCCGTTCGGCTGGGTATAAAGCTGCAACCTGCACCCATGCAAAACGTTTATTATCTCTTAATTGCACATCAATCGCAGCCCTTATAATCATTATCTCCCGTGGCAATGAGATATAACATTCACCGCGTATTGGTTTATACTTATTTGCATTTGTTGCAAGATTGAGTATTTTTCGTAAAGCTCGGCCATTGTCACGTTATTGAAATTCATCGACCAGGGGTTAAAGTATGGACCATCACGCGTTCAACTCAGTCTCTCGCTATATTAACTCATCACCGCTGTGTCCTGCACCCATGTGTATAAAATGCCTGTGCATGGAATACTTTATATCCTTTTACATGCGATATTTGGGCTATCAATGACTGTTGATGTTCAGTTGATAATCGTAGGCGCTTTATTCGGTTTTGTGTTTTCAGTACTTCAATAAAGTGGACGATCCGTTGTTGCCGCGCAGCAAAGTGTTCGACTGAACTTAAGAGCGCAGCTTTGTTGTGCAAGCTTTGTTCTGATGGTTCAATATTATTTTCCATATTAACGAGTTGAAAACTGTTCCTCAATTTGCATATGCTCAAGTTGCACATGCATAGCAATGTGAAACCTCAAAATCCTAAGATCCATACTCTGTTTTCAAACGCTGTTTTGTGGAGATCGTAAAATTCAATACTTGAGAAGAGTCTTAGCAAGTCAGCTTTTGCCTCCACGACGGAATCTCACTTTTCTTTTCGGAAAGCGCATGACCACCGTTAGTTGAGAAAAAAACATTTAGACTAAATCTTTCGTCTGTCCATAGACGGGATGTGACATCTTAGAAGGCCAATTTTTTCTACACATCCCCATTATTTTCTGCATGTTCGAGAGATCAAAAACCCGTTTGCATATCCTGGTTTTGATGTTTGGAAAATTTCGAGCAACACATGGCCATTCCCACCATACTGCATCCCAATGAGAATCCAAAAATCAAAATCTTAAAAAGGTTCGGCACAGCCATTTTCACTGTTCTTCAGCCTTCGAGGTCTGATTTTGTAACGAAAGAGCCACAGAAAAAAGAAAAGTACAATAGTAGTTAATAAAATCCGTGAAGTTGAAATGATCGATATTGGCAACGACGACAACGAGATGAAAGTTAAAGAAATATACGAACCGGACAGTGATATCGATCGGTAGATTCCGCGTATGAGAGTGACCCTGCTGATGATTATCATAATGTGCGAGAAAACAGACCGGACGTGCAACATCTTCATCATTTCAACCAAGAAGCTGTATATTGCGTGAATTATTTTTATTTTGCGACAAATGGTCGAGCGAAGTATTGCACTCCGTGCTATTTCCATGTACAAGAAGAGTTTCAAGAAACTATATCAGTGTGTGATTACTACAGCGAACACTAACTATCGATGAGAGGGATCTTCTGCAACGACTGTCCAGATCCGGTGCATCAAATTGTTCTATCCAACATGTGTTCCACTTGTATGAATGTGCACCGAGCTAATTGTTAATATTTCCATTAAACTTTGGTATCATTCTAAATAATATCAATAGGTCACATACATCAATAAGAAAAAATGCATGGTTTGTTTATTTCAGAACCATTGTGTATAATATAAATATCATGTATAAGAAAGTATGATAAATTGTATCTGGAATTCATCATTCATTATTGATGCAAATGTTTAAAAACCATTCATTTATGCACTTCATTGTTAAACAAATTAAACGAGAAAAGTACTTATTAATTATGGTTGTTGCCACCTTCTGCCCCCCCCCCCCAGCTAAAGCAAGCCTCCCCCTGCACCGCATAGCCTTCTTCAACGATGACTTCTCCTTGCCATCCGCCGGTCTATGGTAAATATTCAGGCCTCTGGCTACCCCCCACCCCCCTCCGCAGAGACATCCTCCCGCGCGCGCCCACACGCACACACCCACACACACACGCACACAAAGAAAAACTATCGAAGAATATTGTATCCAAATTTGGACAAAATCGGACAAGCCGTTTTCGAGATACATCTGGCACCGACTTTGAAAACTACGTTTCGCGTTTGAATCGCTTCCCGTCAACGAATTTATTTTTAAAAATTCCTAAACATACCTCATTATACATATTTTCCAATTTAAAAAACCTGGATCCAATCGAAACATTAGTTTTTGAGATAAAAATTCCCGAAGTTTACCTGTTTTTCTCGCCGTTTCCTCAGGTACCTCCCCTTAAAAGGGACATCCGGTATATCTGCCGATATACGTTATGCGATATAATAATACATAGTATATACGCCAATGTACATTATATGATATATTAACATCATAATATTATATTGGATCGGATATGATAATATATCATATACCTGCCAATATACAATATAGGTTATACGTTGAAATAATATATCAGATATACGCCAATATACGATATAATAATATATCTGTTCTACATTATTTATTCGTTATATTTATATTTCTTCCTTTCCTTACTCCGTTCACATTTCGGTCCTTCTGTAATCCGTTTTTTATCGCGTTCAAGGCACAGGACGAGTTGAACCTCGCGAGGACCAACTTTGAGGCTCTTAATCAGCAGCTCTTGGAGGAGTTGCCGGTACTCGTGGACGCGGCGACTTCAGTACTGGCAAATTGCATCACGGCTTTCGCAAACGCCAGAAAGTTGCTGAGCGGCCGAACCGTCAAGTGTTACCTGAGCCTGTCCACGGTACGGTTGAGTTCCTGCATCTATTGTAATCGAACTTATGGGGCTATTCTACTGTGACAGCTAAAAAATAAGCTGTTTTCAATCCTTTTTTTTAACTGTTGCATGTATCGGTACACACTTACAGAATAGAAAAAATATTTGTTGTTGCATATAAATGTATATTTATTTAAAAATGTATAATGGTGTAAAAGCGTGGAGAAAAATATGTTGCTGGTGTTTATGATTTTCGCTCTAGATAATCGGAAAAAAATCAAATAAGATTCTTAATCTGTACGTGTGTCACTATCGCCCGTGCTAGGATTATTATTTTACATTGCAAAATAACAAAATGGCGTCGTTTTTTTTGCAAAAGTGTTTGGAAGACACTTTTTTTTCGTCATAATTCGGGCGAAAACATAGGTTAAAATTAATATTTTTTAATAATAGTTCGGGCGGTAGCCATATATATGCTGAATATGCAGTAACATTTTTAGCCCGATTGGTTAAGGGGTTAGGCCACAGTAACTGGTATAAAATCATGTGCGAATTTAACAATTTTTTTTTGTACGAAAAAGTGATTCACTCATAAAATTAATTACACATCTATTTAGGATGAATATCAAGCTGTTAGAAAATATATATATATATTTTTTCGATGTACAAACTGGCCGACTACTAATATTTTCTTTTGTTATCTTTTTTTAGGCGCTCCGCTGCGTGACATTCAGCATCCACAATTTTTTACCTAGAACAAAAAACAAAAATTCTCGTCAATCTACATTAGAATACCTAGAGAAGTACGTACGGAATTTAAAAAATATTGTTTTATTCAAAAGTTGTAGGTATTTGAACTTAAGTTCAAATTCCTACAATGAATTTTCAGTGAAACATTTCGTATAAAACTGCTCATAAAATGAAAAGTTTTTGATTAATCAGAAATTCCGTACATACTTCTCTGCTAAATCCAATTAGGAACATAACTTTTAAATATGAAGTAAATCGAGTGAAAATTGTTGAAGTTATTTGTCACGCCAATTGGAAAAAAGCAGTTTCGAGAAAAACGCATTTAAAGTTTTACATATGCCTCTGGTCGTGCCAGAGGTGGGCTTACGCTATACGCTCAAAGTCGGTGAACATTTTTTTTCTTGCTATAAATGAAATAGTAACTTATTCTTATGACGAAGAAGCACCGTTTTACCGAGAAAAAAAAATCGATTTTTTGAAAATTCTACTGTGACCGTACCCCTTAAGCCATTTTTTCCGCAATTACCATTTCATAAAGCCACGTGGAAAAAAGTCGCTTCGACAAAAAAAGCATTTAAAGTTGACTATACTATACTATACAATACTAACCGGTAAAGCATCCTTTTACTCACACAGTGAAAAGAGAGACTATACAGTAAATGTATAGAAGTATACTTGTAAATGTGTATACTCAGGTATAAATTCAAAATAGCTGTTCCCAACAGCTGCCAGGGATTTGATGTCAATGCTATGATGGAATAGAGTTGGAAAATGGAAAAAAAAAATTCGCTTTCATCTCGTCACAGTAGAATAGTCACTTAAGGGGTTGCGTGGGTTTCGAAGCCAAAAAAGCATATTTTCTTTATAAAAAAAAATATAATATATAAACTATTCAAAATGTTAAGCACATAAAAAAGCAACATTAAAAAAAAATCATCAAAAAGTTTGGGCAATTCAGCCGGTAGGACCTGATTTCCGGAGACCCCTAAAAAAGTATCCTCGTAGTGGTCAGGATAACTCATGATAGCTTTATCTGAAATTAAAAATCAAATTTTTTCTGTCAGTACATAAGTGTAGCTCGTGATTGAACAAATGATTTAAAAAAAAATTAAATTTAAATTTCTGGCAGAGTTGTATGCAAAATAGTTCAATTTTTGGTACAATTTACACTACGTAAACTTGTAACGCCTGGTAAAGTTGTTGTAATCGAAAAAAGTGCATCAATTTTTGAGAAATCGTGTCCACCGACTTCAAAAATAGTGTTTTGAGAAAAATGCGATATACCTACGTCGCTCCCGGCCGGTCTTTCCCAACAGGGGGAATTCCCAAAGGCTTTCTCTCTTCTAGACACTAGGCTGAATCAATAAGAACGACGAAAAATGCAACTCTGTTCTGTGTTCTTCTTAACGAAGCGACAGCACGTGAGTTTAAGGCCGTGACCAGATAAAGCGATTTACGCGCGATTGTGAGATACTAGACGTCCGTATATTCCGTCCTCATGCACTCGCGCGATTTGTCGATCGCGCGTGAATCGCGTGCAGTACGCGAGAACGTAAGTTCTACGCATGCGTCGAGACACTAGGGGCGCCGTTATTTCGTCCAATAGTCGCGCGTATTGGTATCAGAGGACAAATTCGATTTGTTGCCAAAATGGGGCCGGATCATTTTGATACTGAATTATGTTTTAACGAGGTGAAAAAAAATACGGCAACATGTGACATGAAATCTTTGGACTATTCGAACAGAAATATAAAGGGAGAGCCTGGGAAGGACTTATGAAGATGTTCTATATTCTAGGAGAGTCCGAAAAAATAAAAATGCTTATGAAAGTGAATATAATTAATTGGTACATTTGAGAGTATATTATTAATACATAACAAATTAAAACATTTTGTTTTTCCACGGAAGTTGTCACTCATAAACGAAGCAATCGGCAAATACGTCTCTTGAGTTTAGAATGGTCCCTCTGTAAACCCGCGCGAAAATGCCTTATCTGGAGGCAACAAAAAGAAGGCCTGATTCGAGTAGCGCGTTTCGAATCGCGCGATTGTGAGATACTAGACGCCCGTATATCCTGTCCACATGCATCGGCGCGATTTGTTGATCACGCGTGAATCGCGTGCGGTATGCGAAATCCTCGACTCGCGCGCTTTGCGCTTGCGTCGGGATACGTGGGGCGCCGTTACTTATATATACTAACTGTATACGAGCTTTCCGCCATATTGATGTTCCTCATAGAAGCAATTGCGACGCCTGACAGTCAGCCTCGGTACCACGTAGGACGCGGTGATTTTAAACAAATCAATGAGCTTAGGAGTAGAAAACGATGGATCAGTCGGATATGACATCATCTGTAGGCAATCTTTAGGATTAATATAAGTATCTTTAGTATTCATCACATTGCATATTGTAATATTAACAACAATGTGATGCGAAATGAAATTACTGGGCTATAAATGAAAACAAGAATAAATTACTATAATTCCAAAATCCTCATAATTGGTTATGAAAGATTCCAAGTAACTAGATCTGAATTGGGTGAACATTTTTTTGCTAGTATATAATTTGGAAATACAAATATCTGTAAAATGATGATAATGGTACTATTTCGCCATAATTTTACACATTTCATACTATAAACTAAGATCTTGAAAACGTAGAATATTTGAGATTGATGTTTAGATTTAAAAACTATTTACAATGAAATGCGTTTTGAATATCTTAAAATATTGCTAATTTTGCTTCCTCATAGAGGAAAATTTGCGACGGTGAAAACATTTTTTTCCAGTTTTCAATGTAAACGTATTCAAGATGTCCCAAAACTTTAAAAAATCATTTTTCGAAAAAATGTCCGGATGTGTGTGTGTGCGTGCGTTTTCTGGCGTTGTGAAGTTAAAATGTCTATAACTCGAGAACGGTTTGAGCCACAGCGCTCCCGTTTTGCACAGATGTTAATCTATACCTATACAATGTCTTTATTCACTGTACATTTTGTGGAAATGACTAAAACATTACAAATTTTACATTTTAAAATTTTCAAAAAATATCTGCAGTTGCGCTAATTTCCACATTTTTTTTATATTCAAGGCGAATTAAAAAAAAATAAATTGAGTACCCTAAACGGAAGTAGTACAGTCGTGCTGTATATTGGAATAAAAAAAAATTAGATGAAGGCTAGTTTTTTGACAGGTGATTTTGTAGGTGCCGCAGGTGCTAAATCTAAGTTTGTCTAAAAATCGTCGTGTAGGGTTTTTTTAGGGGATAAAAGGGGATAGGCGTGGATCAATGCCAAACTACAACCCCCACGAGGTCGGCGCCGGGAGACAAAATGTTAAGAAAAATCCGGGTTTTATTCTTTTCCACAGCGCCGAAGTCGTGGAAGTTCATTTTGGGGGTGAAAAAGTGGGGTGAAATTTTGAAAAATCAGTTTTCATTCGCTAACTCTAGGAAAAATTCATACAATTTTTGTTCAAATGGGAACGATGTAACCCTTGAAAAGACGCGTCGATCGAGTATTGGATCATCCCTCTCCAATAATACCTTCACCCCCAAAGGAATTGTTGAAGTATATAAAAAAAATTGTTTATTAAATAACTCAAAAACAATCGATTTTTGGGGGATGGTTTAAATGTACGAAATGTAGAGAATAATTTTCTCTATATTTTCGTTTCTATGAACCACCCTTGAATTTTGCTATTTCGAACTCCTCTTAAGGGTTGAAAATTCAAAATGAAATTCTGGGTAAACTATTGACCGAAAATAAAGAGATACAAGTTTGGCGCAGTGAACAAAAATGTAGTTGAGGGTTCAAGCTACATATTCTTCTACGGCAGCGAATTCGTGCGGTCAATAGTTTTCCCAGAATTTAATTTTGAATTTTCAACCCCCGAGAGCGGTTGAAAAATCAAAATTCAAGGGTGGTCCATAGAAACGAAAATATAGAGAAAATTATTCTCTATATTTCGTACATTTGAACCATACCCGAAAAACCAATTGTTTTTTAGTTATTCAATAAACAATTTTTGTTAGTATTTTAACCATTTTTTGGGAGTCAAGATATTATGGGAGAGTGATGATCAAATACTCCATCGAGGCGTCTTCTCAAGGGCTACATTTGTCCCCTCAACGTTCCCATTTGAACAAAAACTATACGATTTTTTTCTAAAGAGTTATTAAATTAAAACTGATTTTTCAAATTTTCACCCCACTTTTTCACCCCCAAAATGAACTTCCACGACTTCGGCGCTGTGGACAAAACTAAAGCCCGGATTTTTCTGCATATTTCGTCTCGCGGCGCCGACCTCGTAGGAGATGTAGTTTTGCATTAATCCACCCCCATCTCCTTTTATCCCCTAAAAAAACCATACACCCCGATTTTTAGGCAAACTTGGATTCAGCACCTGCGGCACCTACAAAATCACCTGCCAAAAAACTAGCCTTCTTCTAATTTTCTCCGATTCCGGGGTTTTTCAGCAGCGACAGCACGACTGTACTGAAGGTTTGTATTGGATTTTAGAAACATCAGACAAACGCTTTAGAATTTATGAATTTTCGAATGTTTCGAATAATCGTTGAATCGCTCCAATTTTTGCAAATTTCAAGATATTAAGCTATTTTTTGCTTTTTACATAGATTTTTATAAAAGTAAAGTTGGTATAAAATTAGGAAAACATCGGTCGATGGAAGTTGATTACTCATATACAAATTCCACATTTCATTGAATCGAGTGTACATTCCTTCTAGTCCTCACGAATGAAAACCAATGCAGTCATGATAACGATGAATTTCAGGATTATAGTTTATGATCTTATTTGCGACCTTCCGATTGTATACTGCTTTCTGATGTTCAATCTGCGAAATATGTTTCATCACATTACTCAATACCCCGACTCCCAATGAGGAAACAAAGATGTGGCGACGCTCCGAAGAAGCGCAATGTGTCACGGGCCGCTCTTAACGACGTGCGATTCTCGGAGGTTTGTGGCTCGCAATAAGACGTTCCTATGATATAACTGATTTTATACCGATACTGATATACTGATTTTGTTTGGGTTCGTACTGTTATGTATAAAAATCTGTAATCTATGTTAGAAAAATATGAGTTTCAACTGCCTCATTGTACCGTACGTTTCGCAGTGGTTAACACACTGTACCGACCTATAGATACATTGTACCCCACCCACGGGGTACAATGAGCCACGCTGCAGTTTTTTATCGATCCGATTTTTTTGGTATTTTTAATCGTTTTGCAAAAAATATGGGAGCTTCATAGTACGCCCAAAGGACTATAAAAACGGTTATGACCTTTTTTCTTCTAATCAGACTACCTTGATTAGAGTAAAATTCGTTAGAAAAAAGTAACACACTGTACCCCACCTCTCCCAACATAGTGTAGGTAGTATTATTACTTTCACAGTCAGAATTGCACGCAATTGAATTACAGTTCTAATTTTTGATAAGTCCAAATAGATCTGTCGACTTGGGAAATTACGAACATTCGGGCCAGTTACAGAAAGTGCATGATTTTTGGTCAGCGCATAGAGACGAAATTCAATAAACACGACAAGAATTTGTTTAATAAGCTTATAAACGTGATGTGAAAGTTCTTCTACGACAAACATATCGCTGACATGCTCTTTTAGTTTAGGGAATATATCATAATTTGATAAAAGTGAATGGTTAAATATAGTTAATGCAAGGACAACCGGAAAGTTCGATTTAAGGCGGAATATACATTTACAACGATTAAAAAAATCGATTTCTTTTTTCTTTATTTAAACGATACTATATATATATATATAGAAACGAACTATATATATAGAATATTTTTCCAAAGTTTCAAAGCGAAATTCGCAAAACTTAAAATGTTACAGCCCGTCAACGCTGTACCTCACCGCTCGGATTTGGAGCGGGCGTGAACTTCAAACGCGTTTTTCTCAAATCTGCATTGTCGAAATTGGCGTGCAGGATTACTCAAAAACTATTAAGCCGATTGAGTTGAAACTTGGTAGCAATATTGATAATATCAGTACCTTCTACTTGACGAAAATTGTTCTAGAAAAATTGAAAAAAAAAGTACTTTTTTAATCCACATTTTACAGAAATGTTGCGTGACATGTCAATTTTCTTTGTGAATGCGTGCTATTCTCTCAAATTAGCATTCTCTTCATTTTAATTACCGTCACATAGAATCTATACATGTTCTAACTGAAAAAATGTTTGATTTTTTTTGCAAATCACAGTCTACGGGAAGCTAGACTGCACGTCGATTAGCAACTCCCGCGGCGACCTTGCTGTAACACTCTGCCACAGCTCCGCCATTTTGATGATGAATTGATTAAAAAAAATTGTTCCCTATACTTAAATATACTATTAAAGTGTACCTAAAGTTTGATAATTGTAGAGTAATTATTTCTTAGTTCAAAAAATCCCTCACTATTGCTAATTTTCTTCCTGTCCAAATGTATATCCCGCCCTAATGGGAAGCTTCCCCAAATTCGCGTTGCCTGCTCCAGGAAAAAACGTTTCAGCAATTTTGCATATAGTGACGACACTTGCTGATGGAATTATCAATCCGAGTTATAGTCGTTTTAACTTTACAGTGCCAGAAAACACACACATGCGGACATTTTTTCGAAATATGATTTTTTTTTAATTTCGTGACTCTCTAAACACGTTGACATCGAAAACTGGAAAAAAATGTTTTCACCGTCACAAAGTTTCCTCTGCGAGGAAGGAAAATTAGCATTATTTTAAGATATTCAAAACGCAATTCATTGTAAATAGTTTTTAAATCTAATCATCAATTAAAAATATTCTACATTTTTGAGAACTTAGTTTGTAAATAGTATGAAATATGTCTAAAACTATGGCGAAATAGTACCATTATTATCATTATACAGATATTTGTATTTCCAAATTATATACTAGCAAATAAGTGTTCACCCAGTTTAGATCTAGTTACTTGGAATCTTTCATACCCAATTATGAGGATTTCGAAATCGTAGTAATTTATTCTCGTTTTTATTTATAGTCCAGTAATTTAATTTCGCATCACATTATTTTTAATATTACAATGTGTAATGTGATGAAATGAAACCCGAAAGATTCCCTACAGATGATGTTCTGTTTCATTATTTGTATGTTTATTATTGCTGTAACCGACTGATCCATTGTTTTCCACTCCTAAGCTCATTGATTTGTTTAAAATCACCGCGTCCTACGTAATACCGAGGCTGACTGCCATGCGTCGCAATGGTCGAATCTCAGCTTCTATAAGGTACAGCCGCTGACCCATAGCTACGGTCTTAGATAGAGGTCTGGAAACTCTGGCTCTTTTTAGTGGTAGGGGTAGGGCCCATACTGAAGACATTAAATACGTAGTGGCGAAATGAATGGTATTCATTTCGGAATATGTTCTCCTCTGTGTTATAAATTCAACATTATAATAAATAGGTATGTGTAAGTACGGAGGTGGAATCGCGGCGAAAGTCCGTGGGTGAGACTGGGACAGAGATCGCTCTCCCGTAACCACCGTCTCTCACCTATGTGGATAACCCTACCGCAGCGCCGCTAGTGGCCCCTACATAATTAAAAATGTCTTCAGTAAGTGACCTACCCTTACCACTGGAGCTTCCAGACCTGTATGTAAGACCGTGCCCATGGCTCCATAGGCAAACTCGTATGCAGTTAGTATATATTGGGAGTACAAACACGTCTCCGCCGTTTGACAAAAGATGGCTCCACCAGGAGGTTATGGTTGAAATTGTCAGATGTAAAACGTCATATAGTACGATTGGACATCCAGCAAGACCTTGCTAATATGCAAAACCTTGTATAACCTTGCAATATTACTGATTTTGTATTAGCATCACACAATTTTTTTCGTGCGAAAATGTCGAGTTTTGAGCCGAATAAGCGCCATTTGCGGGAACTCTTGCGTTTGGCACGAATCTCCCTCCAATAATGCTTCCAATTCCGCCTCTTCGTTTCGGCCTTCCGCTACACTCTTTGTTTTCGACGTCAAACTCACCGTTCTCAAACTTTTTAAACCACTCACGACAAATTCTCACTTAAAGCAGTCTCATCATATGCTTCGACAAGCAATCGATGCGCCTCAGCTGCGGATTTAAAGAAGTAAAGAAGAGTTATAAAGTTCCCGCAAATGACGTTCATTCGGCTGAAAACTCGACATTTTCGACCGAAAAAAATTATGCGATGCTGATACAAAAGCGCTAATATTTCAATGTCTTGCCAGATGTCCAACTTTACGATATGACGTTTTACATCTGACAATTTCAACCATAACCTCCTGGCGGAGCCATCTTTTGTCCAACGGCGGAGACTTATTTGTACATCCAATATATAGGGGGCGAATTATTGCGATTCGATACGAGTCGACTCGGCGAGCTTCGTATAGTCTTTAACGTTAGGCTTTATGTTGTCTCACTGATGCCTATGCGCGAGTGTCGATAACTCTTGCTCGTTGTTGCACAGACGTATGCTTGAAACTTGAGATGGGATAACACGCTGAAGGTCCGTGAATCAAACATTGATGTGAGCATTTTTTTTTACGTTAATTTTTTTTTAATTCGTATATCAGTATTTTAATAGATTTTATTGATAATAATAGCTCCTCTTATAATTAACAATTATAATCGCGTATTAAAAGAAGATTAAAAGACTTTGGTACAACCACATTTTGTCGTTGATATATTTTGTGTCTATTTATTGTTCCATTTAGCATCATAAAACCAATTGGAGGTATGCTGAGAATAATCAAATTTCAAATTGAAACTGAAAAATAAAGTTCATCAGTAATCGGCCGGCGACCAATCCATTGTTTTTCCATATAAAAAAATTAACTTATTAGATCTTCCTTCAAGTTATTTGCGTTCGTGTTATATTTTTTTACCAAAAAGAATTCGTATACGATCTGAGAGATATGTCTCGAACATTTACAAATTTGTTCTAAGTCATAAATGCCGTTTGTGCATATTGGACCATTATATTTGTTGCTCATTGTTGTAGATATTACCATTTATATGTCTAATCTTTCAGTGATACTTTTTTACTCAACGAAATGGCGAGCCGCCGCTCTTACATTGTGTTTCTATTTACACTTTGGTATCATTTTATGGTAAATCAGAAATTCTATAAGGAGTACAACTTTGCAGTGACCGTTTTTTTCAAAAGTTTAAGGCTTTATTATAAAAAAGTGAACCGATGTGTTGGTCTAGTGGTTAGAGTGCTTGCCTCTGGAATCAACACATCGGGAGGTCGCGGGTTCGAATCACCGTCTCGTAGTTTCGGAGAGAAATAAAAACACAGGCGTGACGTAGCTCCAGTTCTACACGGACGTCGCGCACACGGACCGGTACGTGTGTGTGTCGGGTGTGTATGGCTGTAGCCTGTGAGCTATTTCTCGACGAAACGCGACTAGCTCCGAGGCTGGGAAGCGAACCCGTGACCGGCTGTATTGGTATAGGTTTTCCGCAGTTTCCCTATACCCATGACAGAAAATGTCATGGTGAATGCGATACAGAGGGGGAAGTTGGCTGCGGCCGCAAGGTGGGGATAGATCAGGGATGTGGATTGGAGAAAATGGTGGGAAATGTAAAAAGGGGAAATCCCTGTACATGGAAGCTACAAATGGCGAAGCGTTCACCGTAGCAGATTATAAAAAAGTGGCTACATATTTTTTAATCAAAGTACCGCCCGTCGCTAGCTACGACCTCGGCCCATCTTTCAGGTAGCATTCGAATCCCGCGTCGATAAAAGTCTTGGTCCTTGGAGGCAATCCAGGAATCGACCCAATTTTTGACTTCTTCGTAAGTACCGAAGTGCTGGTCAGCCAAATCGTGTGCCATTGACCGGAACAAGTGATAGTCGGAAGGGGCAATGTCTGGAGAGTACGGCGGGTGGGATAAAACCTCCCATTTCAGCGTTTCCAAGTACTTTTTCACGGCATTTGCAACATGGGGTCGGGCATTGTCATGCTGCAGTATCACCTTGTCATGTCTTTCGTTGAATTGTGGCCGTTTCTCTTTGAGTGCCTTACTCAAGCGCATCAACTGACGTCGGTAGAGTTCCCCTGTGATGGTTTCGAATGGTTTGAGCAGCTCATAGTACACAACGCCCAGCTGTCAGCCCGTCTTCAAAAACTTTCTGCCTTCCGCCACCATGCTTGTTCTCGACCTCAAAATGTCCACTTTTGAAGCGTTGAAACCACCGCCGACACGTTTTCTCACTAATAGAATCCTCCCCGTAAGCATCTACAAGCAAACGGTGGGCCTCAGCCGCAGATTTCTTGATGTTGAAGAAGTAAATCATAACCTCCCGCAAATGCTGAGAATTCGGTTCGTAGGTTGCCATGTTTGAGTGCCTATAACTTTATAATGCATACACGTATCCGTTAGCTTTTTTAAATTGTTTACATTGGCAGAGCCTCTAGTTTAAAATGCCCCTTTTTTATTGAGCTAGGGCCACTACTTCGGCCGCAGTGGCTCTCTAAGTAAAACGGTCACTGCAAAGTTGTACTCCTAATATTATTGTAAAAGGGGGGAGTAAATCTCAACTGAAAAGAAATTTGAATCTGTTTAAACTATTCCAATTTAAGACTATAGTGAAAAAATCGTAATCAAAATAGTATTATAAGGCTAGAATGATGTTTGTTGCGAAAAAAAATTCGTGTAGAACAATTTTTCCCTTTTTTTCAAATAATGAAATTAAACATTTTTTCCTGCGAGTAACGAAAAATTCAACACTATGTTAAAAAACAACTTCTCGAACGGAGGTTTGATCAGCGAACCTGCGGCTCCACGAGACCCAACACTCCCCACTCAACCACGGCGGGGATGTTAGGAGACTTTTACAACTCATTGGTCCCATTCGTCTGAGTGGCTTAATATAATTATGTCAATTACTTCAAGACGTTTAGAAGTTACGAGGGCTGGAAAATCTTTATTTTCTGTGTAGAATGGGTTTTTTTGCCAAAACATTTTCATGGTCTTGCACATTGTTCGTTATTTATTACATTTCGGAAATTAACTTTTTAAACGTTTTATTACTCATTAAATGAATATTTATGAAGCGAGTAATAAAAAAGTTCAATAAAATCAATACAAAAGCTCCATGAACGGAAAAAGAATAAGGCTCAAATATATAGTCCACACCAGGACCGCAAGCACCCTAGGCACGAGATAACTTGTAGGTGCGAGCGAGAACGCACTATTACCCCAAGCATGGAAAGCGGCTGGGTGCAAGAGAGCGCGCGCTATGACCCAACGTTAGTGTATTCGTTCACACATATGTACAATAGCGCCAGGGTGGCTGGGGTCAGTACTAAGCGGACCCCAGAACAACCGTGCCATGCGCACCCGTAAGCCCTGTTGTTTCATGTTCCCTGTTGTTCTCTGGTATGACACATGAGATGTACGAATTAGGTGCATATCTAGATATGTAGTGCATATCTAGATAAGGTTAAGAAGTGTGGGTACCCTAAATCCGTGATAATGCACGTTTTCTAAAATGCTTAAATGGTTGCCACATTTTGCTGTATATATCTCTATTATTATCTCCGTCTACCCATTAAATTTGGAATCTTGTTGCTGACTGGTTGCCGAGTAATTAACAATAAAAGCGGACCAATTAACATGGCAGTATATCGAAGGCGATAAGCGATGCTTAACTATGGATGAAGAAGAGCTGACAGATAGTTGAAAAAATAGAGAATCATGTGTTGGATACTAAAGATCATTTTTTGTTTGTTTATTTTTTAAATAAAATCAAGCGATTTTCATGCGAATTTTCATTTGATTTCATGGTAACTCTCCATGAAATTCGGCAACATTGCAGTGGCGACAAGCGTTGCGAACTTTCAAATGAGTTGCGCTCAGAGTCAGTGGGTGGTCATTATTATTACGATTACTATCGCAAATCCACATGTTCATTTTTTCGTCTTCTCAGGCTCAATTTTTTCTTTCGAATAAAAGCCCTTTACATTTCGAGTACATTGGCAAATGAAGGTACGATTTTTTTTCATTTGACGAAAGGCGTCCAGTTAACATTATTGTTATGTATATAAATATATTTTTCGTATATACTTACATGTACATACATTAGATCCGTAGATTTTATTGAAACTGGAATTCTTTGTACAAACAATTGATGTGTAAATAATAATAGTTCATTGTACACTGATATTTGATCCCAAAATTGATGAGTGTAGAAATTGATACGGACAATAATTCTTTGTGAGTAAAAAAATTGCATACACTCAAAATATTCACTTAAAACAGTCTTCGAGAACTTGTCTGCATTTTTTACAGTAAATTCAGTTCCATTCTAGCAGCTTTTTTGCAACTGTCCTTGGCTACTTTTTCCACAGCGATGCCAATTTTCCATTCGCACTTGTTGAAACTCCTCGATGCTAGGAAAGCCATTTTACACATTTTAAACAGTTTTCCATCAAACGATGACCAAGTCCTCCATGTAAAGCTCTTGTAAATACAAAAGCATCATCCTTGCTCATTGGAAGAATAATATTATTTTTAATTCAAACAAACAAAATTATCCAATGCCAATTTTAAATTTATACTAGGAACAGGACGTTTTGTTTTTCTATTCTTGATAGAGTGTGTATCGCTTGTATGCACAGTGTTGAGTAAGAAGCATTCATGCCAGCATATTTTCTACCCTGTGGTAAGATGTATCCCGTGTTCATGCTTGTTTTTTTGTGGATCCAATACACTTTGCCAAAACAGGAAATGCATGTTCCTAATAACGTCTTTAATTCTATGATCCGATACCCACCAAAGGCATTTGATGTGCTTGCTACAGTTTCTACTGGGCCACAAGTGCTTCTTCGCCATCACGATTTTACCGATCATTGGCGTTATTGGTTGGCCACGGCAGACGGACAATAGATCCTTTTTTCTTCGAGTGATCATTATAATCATTCGCAGAATCGTTACGTTTTGAAAACTCATCGTTCTTCTCGGGATCATTGTCGTCATCACTGCAATTCACGCAATAACTATTGTCTTTAATAATTCTTATTTTACGTCCAGCTTCGGTCTGCTTAAGACGTTTCACATCAACTTTATCACTCACTTTCCCGTCCATCTTTTCCGCGAACTCAACTACTCAATTTGTGCAATATAGATTTTTCAACATAGGAAAATATTTATAAACACAACTAACGTATAACATTGAAGGTCCTAGCCTGTATGTACGAAGTTCTTTCAAGCGGTCGCAGAGGTGTAGTGCTCAGTTCCGCCGTGGGCGTCGCTAGTGTTCTTGGGAAACGATAATATATAGTAATACAAAACTGCATAAGATCCGAGCTCCGCCTCAACGGCCAATCACAAAACTGGGGTGATCGTGTTTCTCTCGCGTACTCACTGGGAACAGTCATGGTGCTTTCTCTCTCGCACACCCGAACGATAATACCATGGAGCCTAGATACCAGGAGGTTCAGCAGCAATGCAAAGGCGCTGAAAAAAGCGTCCCCGAAAATGTGTCGAAGTGATGGCGCTGGGATGCAGCGGCACCTACATATATAGGAATATATTGGTCAACGAGGTGAAAGTGATCTGATGAGTTTCTAACCTCATGACAGACCGATCGTGACATCAAACGTCGAAATATCCGCGGATTCATAATTTCCTCATGACGGTTCGGAAAAAAAAACGCAAAAGCGAGAAAAGATCTCAAACTCAAACTCAAAATAGCGGCGATACAGCCCATCTAGAAAAACGTGTTTTTTTTTTTACAAATAGCTTCACGGGAAAACGGTTTTCTCGTAAAATATAAGACCTGAAACAAAAAGCAAAAAAATGATAATTTATATATTATTAGCTGTGAGACTACCTAAAAATTTGCTTTCAAATTTTGAAAAAATAGCGCACTTTGAACGAAATAAATCGATTTTTTGCCAAAAAAGCAGTAAATTGTTTATAAAAATAAATGTTACATTTAATCAAAAAACGGCTACGTACTCCCATAGAGAATGTAATTGTGAAGCTGCTATCAAAATTTCAAATCGATGCATGCAAAGGTGGTCGAGCAATCCGTCTTCCGAGATTGAATAAAGTGGTTTCGAGAAAAACGCATTTAAAGTTGTACGAGCAACTCAGCGCGCGCTCCGAGGTGCTGCGGCCAAATCGATAATTGAACCTTCAAATTAAAAAAATCGCTACAGGACCAATTGCATATTGTTTTATGGCACCAAAGTATTTTTAGGCAAGAAAACGTCTTTCCAAAATCCCAGAGTGGTGTTATCCCTTAACACGAATGAGGGTTAGGTACATCATCTGTGATCTGTCTTAGATCGCAACCGTGTTTAGCGTATATCTATATACATTTAGATTTACTATGTACATATAGAACCGTGTTTTGGGGACGAGTTAAAAGGCCTCGCTGAACCTCCTGGTATCTAGGCTACATGGATTTTACACCCAAGTGGGGATTCCTTTCATTATAATATATAATAATATTGTGTACATATATATAATAAATAAAATATAAATAATATTAATAAAGCACATATTAATGAAACAACTCGTGTTGTTTTATTCAAATGGGCTTATTATATAATAAGCACATCAGATATAATAATTATATGAGTAGAAGACGAGTTATTTTATTATGGAAACTTATGATTTGCCTGTTATGTTTAAAAATATAGCTAATTATAATGAAACGCGAAAGCGATAAACCAACCGTAATGTATTTCGTAATGTATTTATTATTCGGATGCACGTTACTCTGTTTTTCTGTACAATAATAATAATAATAATAACAATAATAATTCCCTACGCCATAACTAATGGCGTAGCGAAGCTGGCGTGCCCATCGCCCGGGGGAGCACAACTCCCCCGCAATAGCCGCCGACGTGCCAGGCCAACCACCTAGCACGCCGAAAACTAGGTTCGAACACCACCTACTCAGGCCCCCCACAACCGGTTCCTCTCGGATGGGGACCAAGGATCAGTTGGGAGGGGCACCCGGATAGGATCCTCGGCAACGACTACGGCTCAAAATCGGCGCCTAGAGTGGACGGAAGAACTCAAGGAGGACCTCATCCGCTGCTGGAGGGATAGCCTGCCGTCGCGAAGGGGCTACATGGCGAGGTTGCAGGCCCTGTGGAGCCAAGTGCACCCAGAGCTTGCATACCTCTCGCAACAACATCTGCGAGACCAGGCCGCCCGTTTGCGACGACAAGGCTACGATCTCTTGTTACTATCACCAGAGCTGTCCGGCAGGCGCTCTTCCGCGCGTTCAGTGCGGAACTCTGCCGGACAGCCTCAAGATCGGTCCCCTCGGCAGTCGGAGTCCCCCCGTTGGCGCGTCGATTTGACAGAGGACTGGGAAACAAGGAGGGAGAGAATCACTGGGAAATTTTCTCTTTAGCCTGGTTGCCTAGAAGCGGCAAATGAGTCCCTTGCAGCAGCAATCCCTGAGACTGCTGATCTCCTCAGCTTGAACTGGGCTGTGTATCACGCGGCTGTTGAGGCGAAACCTCGGACACGCAATGATAAGGCGGCGTTCGTGGTTAAGACTCGGCGGCGCGTTGCACAGCTTCAGAATAAAATCAATGAAGCACGGAGGCAGGCATCCCGTGTTCAATGTGTGTTAGACTTCATTACGGCGGGGAGGGCGTTTACCCCTAAAATCCGAAAAATCAGCTCGGAACTGAAATGCCGTCACCACACATTGAACAAAGCTATCCTTCTTATTGTGAAGTAACGCTACATGGAGAAGGTGCGGAACCTGGGGGTTGCGAAGTAATCCCTATAGAGGCGGCTGGGTCGGGCGTTAGCGACGCCCTCTTCCGTTCTGACCCAGGCCAGATGGGATTAACATCTTCTGGTGGAAGAAATTCACGTGCACCCATACCCATCTAACCCGCATCTTCTCGTCGTTCATCGATGGGACGGTGCCCATCCCTGCGTGACTGACAGAGGGAAGGACGGTGCTACTCCCCAAAAAAGGGGTTTTGTCTCGTCCGGAGAACTACCGCCCGATAACGTGTCTGAATGCGCTCTGTAAGATCTTCACAAAGATTCTTTATGAGCGTGTTCTGCGCGAGATCGAGCCTGCATGGCGGGAGATACAAGAACAAAGGGGATCCAAGAGGGGGCTGGGAGGTTGTAAGGAGAACCTGCTGGTGGACCGCTGCATCACGCAAGACGCAGTCCAGCACAAGCGTAACTTCTCAGTCGCTTGGATAGACTACCGTAAGGCGTTCGACACTGTCAGTCACAAACTGATTATACACCTGCTCGAACGCCTTTCGGTGAGTCCTTACATAGTGCGATGCATTAAGCAGCTCATGCCGCTCTGGAAGACACGCTTCACAGTTAAGACTAGTGACGGCAACGTGTCGACCGGAGTGGCGGGGTATTGGAGGGGGATTATCCAGGGAGATTCTCTCAGCCCCCTCCTGTTTTGCATCTCACTATTACCCTTATCAATCGCCTTGCGGGCTGCACGCGGGTACGAAGCGGGGCCCCCCGGGGAGCGTGGGCGAGGGATCACCCATTTATTTTATATGGACGACCTCAAGCTATACGCTCCCGGGGAGTGGAGGCTTAAGCTCCTCTTGAACATCGTAGCGACGTACACGCGGGGGGCGGGAATGGACTTCGGATTGGACAAGTGCGCTGTTCTTCATCTCAGGAGAGGGAGAGCAGAGGGTGTCGCGGCTGATGTTCGGCTGGTGGACGGGAGCGTCTTCAAACACCTGGACGCCGGGGGGTCTTATCGGTACCTTGGCATCGATCAGCGCTCTCTACAAGACGCTGAGGGTGTCAAGGGGGCCCTCCGCAGCGAGTATAGGCGGCGTCTCAGACGGATCTGGAAATCAGATCCGTCTGGGAAAAATAAGATCAATGCCACCAATATGCTCGCTGTCCCGGTCCTGCTCTACTCCTTTGGCGTCGTCAAATGGCGTAGAGACGAGCTTAAACAGCTGGACATCGGCACACGCAAAATAATGAACATCCAGCGGAGTCTGCACCCTCGATCTTCCACCCCGCGCCTTTATTTGCTGCGTCAGAGCGGCGGGTGTGGGCTTTTGGGATTGGAGTGTCGTCATGACCGCATGGTCCTCGGAATAGCAAGCGATGTGATAACAAGCTCGGACCCGCTCCTGGAGATTGTGCACCAGCATGAGCTTCATGGGGCGGGTGCTTTTCTTTATAAGGCGGCAGATCGTGCGGCAGAGACCCTCGGCTTGGAGTTCTGCCGGCGCCGGCGTGGCGCCTTGCCAACAGACTCCGTCGCTCGGTTGCCCAAGTCCCGACGTTGGCGGGCAATTAGGGCTGCCGAGCAGACTGTCCTGACTCGGCAGCACGTGGACACACCCATGCACGGTGTGTTTTTTCACCACATCGAGGAACAGGGGCTGTCCACCCAGCTGACCTTTTCCTTCTTGCGGTCAGCTGGACTGATGTCCGAGACCGAAGGGTTTATCTGCGCCTGCCAAGACGGAGTCATCAACACCCTGGTCTATCGCAGCCGAGTTTTGGGTCAGCCTCTGCCGACCACTTTGTGTCGGGCATGCAAACAATCGCCGGAGACACTAATGCATCTACTGTCGGCCTGCCCAGTATATGCAGTCTCCGGCTATATCCATCGCTATAACGCGGCCCTAAGAGTGTTGTACTACCATCTACGGCACTCTTATGGGATAGACCGGGAGCCCGTGCCGCCTTATTTACCAGGAGATATTGAGTCCGTTGTCGTGGGCGAGAGGTGCAAGATTTATTGGAACTTCTCATTCGCGACCATCGGGCCGCTTCAAGCGACTAAGCCTGATGTTGTCCTCTTCGATTTCGACGACAAGACGATATACGTCATTGAGTTCTCGGCTCCGGCCGAAGTGAACGTGTCGCGAAAGGAAGAGGAGAAACGGCTCAAGTATCAGCCTCACCTGGCCGAGCTACGTCGTTTGCACCGAGGATTCAGGGTAACTCTCGTTGTCCTCATCATCGGCGCGCTAGGGAGGATAAAAGTCTTTTGTATCGGGCCTCGCTGGCATACCGGTTTGCAAACCCGGTGTCCGGTTGCTAGCGGGTCGGATGCAGAAGGCGGTCGTACTTGGATCCCTCCGTTCACTCAGGCAACACGATTGTGGACTGCGGTAGCCGCTAACCCTCTGGCTTGAGGGAGCGGCCATCGCAGAGCGATTTATTGGACTTTTCACGCGTTTTTTTTTACTGGGCGGCAGTCAAAGTGGTGTCGGAACTCTCGAGTGTCGCCCAGCGTTATTGTTCCGGTCTAGATTAAGACCGAGCCTAACCCCCGGGGGTAGGTGAATGTTTCCCAGTGCAAACTGAGGAAGTGTGTTGCCCGGAGCAATAAAGTCCAATATTAAATTAAATAGAAAAAAAATAATAATAACATGTACATGCAAGAAACCGGGCGAATGCGGGAATGTTGGCTCTACATGCTGGGGTTGCCTTTTCAACACGGGCTTATTATATGTATACCCATGAACACTCGTGATTTGCTAGTTACGTTCAAAAATGAAGCTAAATATGAATTAAATTAAGCGACGAACCAACCGAGCAAGCCGTCAAGCGTAATTGAACCCCAAGCGCGGCAATCACTTAAATATGATAAGATTATATTTATTGCCAAATGATTGTGTGGCGAAGTTAGTAGAACGGTAGATTACTGTATTGAAGGTCCTAAGTTCGGCCCTCCGTACTTTTAATTTTTTGTTTGTTTTGCATTCGTATAGGTATCCGGTTGTACGAGCAGTTTTCATACTAAGCTGACATACCGCCTCTGCTCTAATAGTGATCGTAGGAACAACTTTGTCGTAAAATGATTGGAAAATTGGCCGCGGGAGATCCATGAACGCGCACAATTGTGTTATTCCATTCAATCCTACTCCAAGCAGCCGCATAGCAAGAATAATTCTGTGATTAATGTCGTATACTTTTTCAATAAATGGAGAACTCGGAATGAAAATCTTGTCACATTCTTTACACGAAATTGAACGATTTTGAAACCCAAGCCGGGCTTTCCAAATTCGGTAAATGTCACATCAGATTTGCATTTTTTACGCACAACAGCTTGCGACATAGCGGAGAACACTGCCCATAAATTCAACATTCGGTAACCGAAACCTTCTTCTACTTCAAAGTCGTCAGAATCGATTGCTGATAATTTTCTGGCCGATGTGTTAGCCTGATCGATGCTTGGCTTCTCCATTTCGTTACGGTTCAACGGAGCCGCTTTGAAATTTTCGGTCTCTTCAAATGGGAGCATTTTTCCCTTTCGGATTTTCTTTCACTATACATTGGTCTTTTATCACTCATATTGTTTATCTTATTCACTTGAACACAACGAAATATGTAATATATATTTATCGAAAACAGAGATCAACGGAAAAAGCAAAACGAAGCGTCTGCACGGCGTCGCTTGGCAGCTGTACTGACTCACACATACACGTTTATTATAGCATCTGCCCACCCTGGCGAATACCTGATGAACCCTAAGGGCCTTTTGCTCTGTAAGGAACAGGTCTGAACAGCCCCATCTATTATTTCGACGGGTAAAAGCAACAAATCAGAGCGCGCCGCGTGAGTTATCTATCGAGCTTAGCGTGTGCTCCGAGGCGCCACGGCAAAATCGACAATGAGCCTTTAAAAAAAATCGCTCCAGGACCAATTGCATATTGTTTTTATGACCCCAAAGTATTTTTTAAGCAAAAAAAAACATTTTTCCAAAATCTTAGAGTCGTGTTATTCCTTAAGGGGTGGAACCACCCCTCAAACTAAATCATGTCAAGAGCTGATTTTGCAGTTTCACCCGCGAGTAGTCCACCGATTTCAGTGAAATAGAAACGAAAAGTCTTCTTATGCACAACCATCAGAAGTCCATTATGGGTACATTGAAGAAAAGAAAAATATTTTCCGTTTTTTTTCTTTTGTCACATCCGGAAGGGACGTGAGCATAATTTTTTTTGTTTCCCTCTTTCTTACCTACGCCTAGCGCAATAGCACGGGATGAGGGTAAAAAGGGGTAGTGCGTGGGAAAGAACATAATTAAAGAATTGACACGAGGTTTCGGAACTGAGGAATAATTCTAAGGATTTAAGGATTTAACTGACGTTTATTACAGATGGGTAGTCAGATTTGAATGTCGATTAATAAAAACAGAAGAGTAAAGGGATAATACCGAAAAATAACAGCATTATGTCTTTCGCTTACATTTGTCGGTGTGCGTAGCTGTGTGTGTGTTCGCTCGTTAAGATATCGGTAGACGCTCTTATGAATATAGGCTTTTGCTCGTGGCCAGATGCGCTCGCTGTTGGAGTAGGTCGGAGTCACGCGCACGAGATTTTTGGTCGGTACGTATATATAAACATATGGACGGCGAGAGCCATTTGAAGCTCTGTATGATCTTAAAGCACGAGAAAAGGATTTGATTTTTCTACGCGGGCTGTGGGTCGAACTTATACGTTTAATCAGTTCAATGGATGTTGTCGGGAGACTGGGATTGAGACTCGATAGAAGAACTAGGTTCGATGGTAGTTGACGGGAGACTGACTTTAGGAAAGAAATCTTTCTTGATATGAAAATTAGGAGGAGTTAAATGGTGGGAGAAGCAACCCTAGGGATAGTGCGGTTTTGGTCATCCAGTTCTTCAGGGATTGGTCCATTGGTCATGAATATATCGGTTGATTAGCATGATTGGTCGCGGTATGGTGTGCGAGTAGGTTACAGATTCGCTGGGCACGCGCATGGCCTTATTTCAGGGCATCGGTTCTGATTATTATGCGTAGGAAAAGAAGGAGACCTTTGCTCCGTGTTTCGGCGACAAAACGCATGGGATATAGAGTTCGATATCTAAGACCTAAGCATGCGCATGGTTTGTGTAATGTCAATTTATGGCTATGGTAACTTCTCATAGCGAGAAGTTTATACAGGGTGTCCCTCTTATCTCTGCCACCCGAAAAAACTTGGTAATTATCGACGTCACAAAAAAATGTTCCAGACAAAAGTTGTACCGTGTGAAGGGGGCCATCAAATGGGACCAATTTTTTCATTTTGGTGGAGGCGCCGTCGCACAGTGAAGGTCACCTCCACTTTTTTAAATGGAATGGTACATTTTTTTCCAATCATCGTGTGGAGCACCTCAAGCTGCATAAAAAACATCAAGGGGTCAAAGGCGTTCAAGGTCATTCAAGGTCAGTATGGATGATACAAATCTAAATATCTCGGATCACTATCAAATATTTGGTAGTGATCTGAGATATTTAGATTTGTATTTCAGTTTAATAGGTGACCTTGAATGACCTTGAACGACTTTGACCCCCTAATGTTTTTATGTGGCTTGAGGTGCTCCACAAGATGGTTGAAAAAAGAATGTACCATTCCATTTAAAAAAGTGGAGGTGACTTTCACTTCGCGTCAGCGCCTCCACCGAAAAAAAAAAATTGGTCGCATTTGGTGGCCCCTTCACACCCTACAACTTTGGTCTGGAACATTTTTTTGTGAGGTTGATAATTACAGAGTTATTTCGGGTGGCAGAGATAAGAGGGACACCCTGTACATCGGACTACGCTTCGAGACTGGGTGTTCTATTTTTTAGTCAGAGTTATAAATTCGTCGGAGCCGTCTAGTCTATGTTATGTTTAAATAATCTTGGGTCGAAGCTTCTATAGGTTTTTTGCGGTAAGGCTCTGTGTATCTTACTAAAAGCCAAGGTGATAGGAAAATTCGATGACTGACGGTGCTGCTATCGTGCATATATCGCGGTGGTGCGAATATGCTTGCGGAACGTACGCACGTTCTTTTTTATACTGTTATTCGTGTTATTCTTAGATCTATTGAGGTCAGATAAATGTCATTGAGGTTTTGTCAAAAGCTCAAAATTACGTTGGAAAAACGCGAAAAACGCCTTGTTACCAACTGTTAACTTATGTTTCAAAAATAAAAATTGAGGGTTTCGGTGAAAAGAATGGTGAATCAGTATACAAAGGGTAATAAATACATCGATGCGAAGTTAGAGAGAAAAAAAGAAAAATCCATTTTTTCATACATTAGCAAACAATAAAGTTTCTTCACCCAATCGCTGCTCATATATTCTTCGTTTCTATTTAAGGGGAGGGTAGGGGTTTCAGCGTGAAAAAAAACATTGCGAATTTTTGCGATTTTTTTCATCTATATGGATAGAGTAAATTTATTGAAACCTTTTGTACATTGTTAAATGTCATTTCAAGAACATTCCGTGAAATTTTTACGCGAAAATATCCACAACCAAGTCGGTGACAAAGCTTTTCCAAGAACGCCTTTGGAAAAACACGATTTGCGGTGTTTACTGTATCTCAGCTAGAAATCATCTAAAATCAAGTACCATTAAAATTTCGTCAAAGTATCATCAAATCCTCCCCCCAACGGTTTTTGACAATTTTTTTTTTCATTTCTAAAGGGGGTAGCCGGTTAAGGGGGGTCTGACGGCCCCCACCGAGTTTGATCGAATCGACCCAAAAACCTGAAAGAGGGCTGAAAAACAAAATTTTAGAGATATTTTTTAACCCCCTAAACCCTTATGAAAACACCATAATCGCAAAAAATGCGTTTTTTGATGTTTAATTTTTTTTTGAGCTTTCAAATGCATTTTAAAGCGGTTTTAACACAACCAAAATTTTGTTTCAGATGTGTAGACATGCCCTGAATTTTTCCAGATTTTTTCGTAAAGTTAAATCATGTGCAACATAATTTTAATGGCAAAAAAACCGTAAAAAATCGTCATTTTTTGTATTTAATGCTATGGTTTTTATTGACGTATTAATGGTAACAAATCGTGCACCATAGCATAGAAAGCTACTATCTTCCTCTACAAAATGACGCTAATTGGGCTCAATTCGGTCGTCTCTAGCGTCCGAAAATCAAACTTGAATAAATTCCGTTTTTATAATTTGAGCATTTTCAGTTACGAAAATGACACAAAATCATATTTTTCAATTATTTTTTTTAATAAAAGTACATTTTGGGGTTTCTGAGGTCGCCGATTACAAATTTGATGTCAAAAATTAGTTTTGTCACATGACAGCTGTCAAAACGAAGAAAAAATATTTTAATTTCTGAATTTTTTTAAAAAAGCTATGGGAACGATATTAATAAGGATTTTTTAGGTCGCTGATTATAAATTCATTCTTATACACGAATTTTTAATCGTAACAGCTGTCAATAGTTATATTAACAAACAAAAAATTACGTATTATTCAGAAAAAAAATTTGGAATTCCCCGACTAAACTGTCACCTGGCGGAGAAAATCCCAACTTGTACCTTATTAAGCCACGTACCCGAGTGCCTAAGGCCACCGTACCCACGTGGGCCTTAGGCTCGTATGCCCCTCCGCACGGTACTGCGCATGCCCACTACGCACTGACGCATCGAGAACCCCGCTCCACGCGGTCTCTCTTTCTCTCTGTGTTCAGCCGCCGTCCAGTACACACGTCATGCGACGCGCTCTGCTCCGTTAAACAAATCTATTTGTTTTGTTAACAGCGTTTTTTTAATTTATCGTTTAACCTGCCTATCTCAACACGAAGTGATTGAAGCAGTATTCTAAGGTGAGTTTGAATATCAATTTAAATATCAATCAACATAAAAATTGATTTATAATCATAACCTCAATCTACAATCGTTTGCCTCATAGTCGACTTGAAATCGTACAGAAGGTGGCCGTCAACTTCAAGTTGTTGTTTAGTTCACTCACATGAAAAGAATTAAAAAAAAGCAAAAAAAAAAACAAAACTAAGACGAAACGATATTTCAATAAAAAAATGATTTGGAATACAATAATTTATTTCTGTTTTGTTTACCGATGTTTTCAACATTTTTTTTGTTTTGATTTACAATTTTTAATGTACTTTCGATTTTCGTTACTTTTGTTCTATTTGTTTTTTTAATTATGGTTTTTTTTATTCCGGGTTTCAGTTACTTTTTTCATTTTTTTTCAAAAAAAAAAAAATAATTTGTTAATCATAATAAAAAAAATAACAATGTTCTTTTTTTTTCTTTAGGAAAAACTGTGCGATGCCACCGAAAAAACGAAAATGTACGGCTGGTGAAAGGTGCATAAGATGCAACAGATTGTTGCGTTATGATACCGGAAAACAGAAGTCCATTTCTTCAGATGATGACGTACACTTATATACTAAACTACTAGGTAAACGAGTAGAGAAAGGTGACGTTTTATGTCATCTGTGTCGTTCCGCAATCGCTAAATCCCGAATGGTTTCACCATCGACGAGCCAAACCGACGACGAGCCAAAATCCTCTGCCAAACGTCAATCCCGAGGAAAATCCTCTGCCAGATGTTGATCGCGAACAAAATTCTGTCGATCCTGTAGAGAGACATTCATCAACACTCTCCAATTTGACAGTATCAGATGACACAGAACAATCTTCGGAACAGTCTTCGCAACAATTGTCACGGTCGGAGTCTGGATCTTCCACAGGACAGTCATCACAATCTTCTAAGGACCCTCCTTACGTTCTTCGTCCAAGAGAACCGGACTATGAAATGATCGAGATGCCTTTCAACAGAGTTACCGCGACTCACAAATGTTGTTGCGTATGTCTTACTCCAATTACGACATCTCCGGTTGTTCCGTTTAAAGCGAGGTTACAGGTATTTATAAGTTCACGAATTTTCATTCCAAAAGGCAATCGCTGTTGTCCTGTACATCTTATCAGTGAACGTATGTACGTTGACGAAATTTCAAACTTGAAAATATTTTCGAATACTTGTACTATCAGTTCTCAAGAGTTGGCATTATTTTTGGATGCACTGTCCAAAAAATGCGACAACAGTATTTTAGACAGAGTAGATGATTACAATTTATCGGCAGAGCGCATAAAATCGCTAACTGGATACACAGTTGCAGAAATCAAGACTCTAAAAAACATGTTGGTCACTTTGCGAAATTCTCAAAATCGCAGTATTAATCAAGCTCTTTTAATATTCCTTTTTAAATTAAGAACTGGAAATTCCAACACAATCACTGCGTCAATTTTCGATATCAAATCTGAACAACTAGTATCTGCTTATTGCAAATCGGTTTTGGATTCATTCGCGAAAGACGTCTTTCCACTTCGTTTCGGAGCTCGGGCATGTTCTCGCGAAGATTTAATTGCTAATCACACGTCGCCTTACGTAAAAAAATTACACGGATTTGAAGATCGCCTGCTCTTGATTGCTGATGGTTCATACCTTCGACACCAAAAAAGTAGTAATAATTGTTACCAAAAAAAATCTTTCTCTGGTCAGAAAAAGTGTCCACTCTGTAAACCCTTCACAGTTTGTGCCACAGATGGATATGTAATAGATGTTTACGGACCGTACGAAGCAATTGTGAATGATGCGAAAATCTTACAACATGTACTAAGTGATCCGAACGGCTTGAGATCAATCCTCAAAAAAGGGGATGTTTTTATACTTGACAGGGGGTTCAGAGACGTCAAAGATTGGTTAGAATCTCAAGGGTTCGTTGTGTTGATGCCAGCGTTGAAAGGCAAAAGAAAGCAACTTCCAACAAATGAAGCAAACGAAAGTCGATTTGTTACGAAATTGAGGTGGGTGGTAGAGGCTGTCCACGGTATAATCGGTAGTAAATTCAAACTCTTGCATAATCAGTTTAACAACAACATGTTGGATTCAGCGATGCTTTATTGCAAAGTAGCGAATTTTTTGGTTAATGAGTTTGGAAAAAGACTGAATTGCGATACCGATTTACAAGATCAAATTGCCGAGCAAATGTTGAAAAGAAAAGACGTTGACAATTCTTTAGCGAAAGTTGTGGAAGAACAAAACTGGAATAGGAAGAAAAGGATCTTCAAACCGTTAACATCAAATGACGTATTAGACTTTCCGGAAATGACAGAGCAAGATTTGAAGATCCTTTTCACTGGCTCGTACCAGTTATCGCAAACTGTTTCATACTTAGCTGAAATGTATACCGAAGAAGGACTTTTGAATATGCAATACTTGTTGGAGGACGATACCATTTTGAAATGTGAAGTTAAATCAAGACATATAAACAAGAAAGTATACAGATGTTACGTTCAGTACGACCCTAACAGTATTGGATATAACGGTATAAAAAACTACGTATGTGATTGTGCAAATGGGCTAAGAACTGTTGGTTGCTGTGCCCACGTTGCAACAATCATTTACTTTTTAAGTCATGCACGGTATTTGTCCAAAATCATCCGCCCAGCTCAAATTCTAACGAATCTATTTCACGTTGATAATGTCGAACCTGTTATTGAAGAACACAGTGACGAAGATTAACAACATAACAATCATGTTGCAATGTATGTATTACTTGTGTCTGTTTAATGTATATATTAGATGAATGTATGTAATATTATTATAAATAAATAGATTTTTTAAAATACAATGACTTTTAATTATTGAAAAAACCGAAATAGCAAATACCATTTTCATTTGATGACATGTGTAATTTTTTTTTTTTGTTAGCTGTTTGACATCAAATTTGTAATCGGCGACCTCAGAAACCCCAAAATGTACTTTTATTAAGTAAAATAATTGAAAAATATGATTTTGTGTCATTTTCGTAACTGAAAATGCTCAAATTATAAAAACGGAATTTATTCAAGTTTGATTTTCGGACGCTAGAGACGACCGAATTGAGCCCAATTAGCGTCATTTTGTAGAGGAAGATAGTAGCTTTCTATGCTATGGTGCACGATTTTTTACCATTAATACGTCAATAAAAACCATAGCATTAAATACAAAAAATGACGATTTTTTACGGTTTTTATGCCATTAAAATTATGTTGCACATGATTTAACTTTACGAAAAAATCTGGAAAAATTCAGGGCATGTCTACACATCTGAAACAAAATTTTGGTTGTGTTAAAACCGCTTTAAAATGCATTTGAAAGCTCGAAAAAAAATTAAACATAAAAAAAACGCATTTTTTGCGATTATGGTGTTTTCATAAGGGTTTAGGGGGTTAAAAAATATCTCTAAAATTTTGTTTTTCAGCCCTCTTTCAGGTTTTTGGGTCGATTCGATCAAACTCGGTGGGGGCCGTCAGACCCCCCTTAACCGGCTACCCCCTTTTTGGTGGTCATGTAAAGTGAAAAGTGCTATTTTTCACGAAAAATTCCGCCATTTTGGGGGTGGAAAACCCCCTCAATGTAAAAAAATCTCAAGCTAACCGTTGGGGGGAGGTATTTTATATGTAGAAAGTGTGTACCAAGTTTGAAATAAATCGGTCATGTAGTTTTCAAATGGCAGTGAACACGGACTTGGAAAAAGTGGTTTCGAGAAAAATGCGTTTGAAGTTTTAGAAGCTAAAAAGTGATTTTTTTTCAACTTACACTGAATTATCGATTCCAGCTCCATAGAGTAGACCCCTGCAGCAGCTTCGATGTCTTGAGCCTCTTTTTTTTCAAGTCTTTGCCTTATCCTGGCTTCTTTGCTCTGCTTCTCAGCTTGTATCTCGGCCCTGTTGATGCGACAGTTATCCTCCAATCTTGCGTATTCGTGAGCGCTCGGCCCAACGCTGATGTTCATATCCGACAGAAAGGTGAGAAAAGCATCAGCACCTTCATTGAAAGTGCATGCAGCCACGTAGGATGCAAATTCAACGATTTGTTTGCTGCCAGGTAATTTTTTCGGTGCAATCCTCCAAATTAGCTGGTTCAGACTTTCGTTGGCATTTTGGGTAAAACCTTCAAGACACCTTTCAAGAAGTTCATCCTTGCTCAGATCTTCGTAAATCGGTTTGATTGCTTGTAAGACAACTTCTGGAAGTGGAGTGTAATTGTGTTTAAAATTTTCCACTCCTGTTGTGGCCAGAGCTTTTTGATAAGGACACCACGAGTCCTCGCCGTTCAGGCACTGATCGTGTTGAGGGTTATCGTCTGTCGACTGCTGGTGGTAGTACGTTGCCCAGATGGTATTTTTCATTTTCTCTACCGAATCACAATTATGTCTTATTGCTGCTCCGTACTATCGACTCAAATTATCGATGACTTTTCCGGTGAGTTTTCCTTTGCCGCCAAGTACTTTACTTCGCCGTTTTTTACCTGATTTTTTTCCTGTTTTCACGATTATATCTTCAACAGTATTTTTTACCAGATCACGTAGACGTTTTCCCATTCTCTTTTGCACGTGACCTACACATTCTTTTTTATTTATAGTGAAATTTTCACCGTAAGGTTTCGCTTTCACTAAATTGCCATAAGTTTTGCTATCGCCGTCTCCGACATAGTTGCTGATATTTGCTCCATACTTTGCCTCTGAGCGGCGGAACATCTCGATTACTGCGCCTACATCCATGTTACCTGATGGTCCGGTGTGATTGGCTTGACATTCATTATTATCAACGTGTTCTTCGTGCCACTCTTCGAATTCAGTTGTATTCAATTATTTTTCCCACAATTTACAAGACTGACAATACAAACTACTTACGAAAATATCAATAACTTTTCCAGTCCAAAAACAGATCAATGAAGTGACGCCAAACAAGGAGCTAAAGCCTTGATTCTGCCACGTGCCGTCGCCAGAAACGGTCAAAGGATCAGACTCCGAATTTGCCCTTGTTTTCTCTTTTTCTTCGTCTGCGGCAGAAAAGAGATATTTTTCAGCAGTCGTTTCGACATAGGAGCAAATCGATTTCATAATATCCAAATAAGACGATGTGGCTAAAAAATTACTTGCAATGTCCATTAGACCGCAAAATTTATTACAGCCTGCTAAACTCAAATCTAATGTACGCATTCCGAAAACAAATCGAGTGTTGATTTCGTAGCGATGACCAGTTTTCTCACTCGACGGTATATAGCATAGATCACAATTGGCACATTTTACCTGGATTTAAAAGCCAAGACCTTCTTTTTTACAACTTTTAAACGCAACTGAACCATCACACTGAGCACATTTCACCAAACTTGCAATTGTTGCGAAAACAAGCAAAAAATCGACAATTCTATAATGATTTTCAACGTCTTCCGGCACGCTCGCACTGGTATTCAACTTTATCTTTTTCGATGATGCACTCTTCGTTTTAGCTACATCCTTATTTTTTTTACATGGATTAGGCTTTTCTTCGATCTGCACAAATGCGTTTTTGTATCTGTTCGGTCACCTCTTGAAACTTTAGACAATCTCGGCATTTTTAATCAGAAAATATCTTGACGAAATTATAAAATGACTGAGAACAACCGCTCGACCGAACGTACAACAACTGACTGACGCTCGTTTCTCTTTTGAAAATATTATACACCCATAATATATGTATACGGCTTTTGTTACCTCTCTTTACTCAATAAAACGTTTTCGAAATAGAATAATGGGAAGGACGATCGCCAAGTGAATAAACTGCATACCTGCTCGTCAGCTGCGCGCTGCCTTTCCGATCGCCCGCAGCTGTCGGAGCTACAGTGTTAGAGGATCGGGACTAAATAGTCAACAACTTCGAGAGTTTTGCTCTGATTGTCTTGAAATTTTGGGATTATATTCTTGAAATGTTTAATTATAAGAAAAGACAAAAAAATCGATTTTTCAAAAGTGCAAACCCCTACCCTCCCCTTAAAAATCCGCTATGCGCGCATGCTCTTCAGAATCATTTGCTAAAAAAACGGGCGCCCGATTCATCGAGGTCCAATTATTTTTGGCAGAATTTAAAAGTCGGACCATAGATTTTTGCGTTATTTTTTCATGCTCTAATAATTTATTTAGAGTTAGTAGAGATATTATAAATCAGCACATACACGTTAAATACAGAAAACAAAACAACTGCGATAAGGGACTCGAAGTAAGAGGTGGTTTACCCCCTTACTATCCGGCGAAAATAAAAAAGAACATAAACTAAAATGTTATTCTCCCCTCTGAAGTGTTACCTGTTCCATTCAATTTAATGTAGCCCTTTTGAATGTGGGGTGAGAGGAAGAAAAATAAAGAGGTGGTTCATCCCTTAATTATTTTTTGAATGTACTCAGCGGCGGTTTCGGATCGTTTTGTATGAGAAGTTTCGTTTTTGATCAACTGAAATCGGTGGACTGCTTGCGGGTGAAATTGCAAAATTGACCCTTGACATTATTCACTCTGAAGGGTAGTTTCGCCCCGTTAAGGGGTTATACCAGTATGAACGGTGAAGATTTGGGTGATTTTCGGGAATTTTTTGGAAGAAAAGTACTCAATTAAATGTTTCCGAAAGTTAAGAATATATTTGGCTATATTTGAAAGATATTTGGCTTGCTGCCAAAGAAAAAGTTCCTCCACTGCTGACATGATTCCGGCCGATCGAGTAGCTGAAACCGAGAAAGGAAAAAATATCGTTAAACTGGAAGGTATTTTCTATACAATGACGTAGGATTTTCGAAAAATATCAAAATCTAACAAAATGGTGTAGTTATGAAAAACAGTCTGTTTTCTCGCCTATAAAATGGTCATTTTCCTCAATGCCAAATCGTCAATTTTCATCTAATCAAAAATATCCTGCCATTGTAGAGTAAATATATTCAAGAGTACTCAGTTCAAATTTCAAGTCAATCGGATAATTGCTCTTTGAGTTACAATGTCAGCAAATTTGAAAAATCTCATTTCGAGAAAAACCCGTTTAAAGATTTAACTATCGATTTTTGCAAGATAAAATGATATTGATATAAATTATATAAATGATAATGATATTCTTGAAAGTATAAACTGTCGAAAAAGGCAAAAAAATCGTTTTGTTGAAAGTGTCACACTGGTACAGCCCCTAAGCAGTTTTTTGCCGTTCAAAAAAATATGTATCTTATACTTTTCAATGCTCTACCACATGCATAAGTTTCAACAAAATCGAATGCGGACACCAACGTGATGGTCGTTATGAGCGTGCTCTGTTTAGCCCCGTCAATCTTGTGTTCCAAATGGAAATTTTCACGCAAGTATTGTTCCTCATTCATTCCGCAGACGTGGTCTTGGGCTTGTTCGATTCCTTGAACTCTGGTCTATTCGATCTTGCCCTTTCCCGTGGCTCCCGGCATCTTATATTCTTGTGTTCGGGATTCATTGCCCGATTTTTCTTGATTTTTAACAATGTTCAGTATTCTGTGACTCGTAACTTTTTAACTATATTCTTTTCTCATCAAGTCATTCTACGACGCTCGGCAAGTTCTACACGTACGCATGAAAATCACTCATCTATCTTATTCCGTGACCCAGCTACAGCTGATTCGTTGTGGCGACGCCACTTTCCCCACCATCATTCGATCACGCGAGCACGCGGATACGCGGGGCCTACGTGTAGATAAGCGGTCCATGATGTGTTTTCGAATATACACGCCACAGGGCCACACAGGTCGCAATACATAAGTTATAACGAAAATAAGGTGACATCGTTTTTGTCGCATCTCTAATTTTGGCGGAAATAGTACTGTAACAATTTTAAAGACGCTTTCACGTCAAAGGAAAAAAATTGTTCCGAACTAACGACGCACCGTTTTACCAGAGCGCGACGCAGGTATCGTCCCAGGACGTCCTCGAGTCCTTCTTGGTGAACCACAATTTAGTCTGGAACCAAATAAGTCGAGGGACCTTCGGGACGGCCAGTCCCATGCATGGCACGACGGTGAGCCCGTCGGCCTCGGACGCGTGTCCCGCCCAAACGGAGGGCCAGAGAGCGATCCTGCGGGCGCGCTACGCGCCCGAAGCGCTCTACATCGCGTCAGAGGACGTCGCGAGCTCCTCGTTCTTGGACTTAAGCGCAACCCAGGGCACCCTCGTCGCCGTCATCAAGAGGCAAGACCCTATGGGTGACCCGCGCCGATGGTTCGTTGACAACGGCGCCGTCCAGGGCTTCCTCGCCTCCAGGGTATTGGAACCCTGCGCACCCTTTGGCGCCGATTACAACGCCCTCGACCAGCCCGATCTCATGTCACTCGAGTCACCAGAAAAGAAGAAAACCTCGCCAGTCCCCGATTTACGGCATGCCGGAAATTTTTATCTGCACTTAGGGAGCCAGGAAGATGAGAGCTCGATAGGCGACTCGAATCACGATTTTTTGAACGCGCCACAGCGCTACGAGAACGTCAGACCGGAGGTGAGCTGGTTTTTTGCACACGGGAAAAATCGTGCAGTAGTAAGTCATACCCAAGGGCGTCGCCAAGAAGGACAGGGAGGGGCGGCTCCCGCCCAACCCCCCTAGACATTCGCCAAAATGTATATAAGAGGCGAAAATGTCTACAATTCATATTTCGACGACGCGCATGTTTCATATGTCTACAATTCATATTTCTGCGACGCCCTTGGACATGCCCAACAATACTCTTTCTCGCCCTATTTTGATTTTGTCGAATTTGGAGATTCTTTTACATGAAATCAATTCAGTGTTAACTTGAAGTTCAATTCTGTGCCACATTTTCAATTTATTGGAAACGATTCACACATTTAAGGAGTTTTACGGCGTTCTTTGGCGGAGAGAGAATGGGGATGAAAATACAGTGAGTTTTCGGCAGAACACCAACCTCGCGAATAAAGTTTCATGTAAAAATTAATTGTTATTGAGCAGTTTCCATCTCATAATATTGTTGAAAAATATTTCATAGCGGGGAATTATATTAATAGTCATTATTTTTGCAATTAAATATAAATACATTGAAATTGTATTAAAGCAATATACCGAGAAAATAACCGATAGTCTTGACACAGCGACGGTTTCCGCCATTGGGGGAACTGACTATCGCTAAAGCGTCGTTGGCTGTAATACGGGACCGGGTTGAAACTTCGAACTTTAAATGCTCCGACGGTTGAAAATCCCGAATTTTAATGTTTCGAAATTCAAGATGGGGCCGGGTTGGAATTCCGAACTTTAAATGGTCAGAACGCTCAAAACTCAGAAAGAATACTACCCCGAAAGATCAAGACTCCGAAAATCTTAACACCGTCAAAATAATTCGGCTATGGAAGTTTTAAAAGTTTCAACATTTTCAATAAATCGACGAATTATTTTTTATCAATCGACGAATTTTTTTTATTAAGAAGTGATTTTGAGTCAGTTTTGAATATGTCTAGACAATGTTATACGTTCTACACCATTAACAGTCAACTGTGTAGACTTTTGCTAGCATAATCTTGACATGAGGGCCGGGTGAAATTCCTAACTTTGGATGCGCCGACGGTTTAAAATTCCTAATTTTAATGTTCCGAAAATACAAGGTTCGTTAAGATTATGCCAGCGAAAGTCTACACAGTTGACGGTAAATGATGTAGAACCCATAACATTATCTAGACAAATTTCAAAATTTACGTAAAATGGCTTCTTAAAAAAAAAAAATTCTTGAAATAATTCGTCGATTTATAGAAAACTTTGAAACTTTTAAAACTTTCATAGCCGAATTATTTTGACGGTGTTCCGATTTTCGGAGTTTTGATCTTTCGTGTAAAATTCTTTCAGAGTTTTGCTCTTTCGGGGTAGTATCCTTTCGGAGTTTTGAGCGTTCTGATTATTCAAAGTTCGGAATTTCAAACCGGCCCCTGTAATACTATGTATGTTTCATACACCATTATTGATTTTTTAATGCCCGCTAGTTGATGCTTGACTGTAAGTGGTTCACTCGACAGAGCCAGTTAACGCGGTGTTGCCACTTGTAGAAGTTTTGTTAATGTCCAAAAACATACCGCTCCAGCTCAAAATTCACATTTTCTGTCGTCAAAGTAGAGGAACCACTTGATTTTTTGACACGACATTCCTAACACTTTAATCACGGTTTGCTCACTTTAAATTAAAATCTTAATAATACTTTAGTCCCTACAGCCTTATAATTAGTTTTTAGGAGATATCGTGTATTGCCAAATGGATCAAGGTTCAACTTGAACCCTAAAATTTTGCGAAACTAATCGATTTTCAAACAGTTAATGCACCATAAATTATTCTCTCAATTATATAAATTTCAATTGAATCTAAATATTTCGATTTTAGTCTCGAAACTGAGGGGTCTCCTGTGCTTGAGATTAAAACAATGGGTTGATTTTCAATATTTGTTCTGATGAGAGTATTGGGATGACGAGGTCAGGATTTTACACACAATTAATGCATAGGCTTACCAATCTTGAGTTTTTTTAATTGAAAAATATTAATAAACATTGAATTTATTATTATGTAAAGAAAGTTCTGCTCCTGCTGCATAGCGAATCGATGTAGGTGCTCCTAGCAACTAGGCAGATGAGAAATAAAAATAATGTACTTTCAATATAATAATAAAACTTTCGTATGGCCGAATACTTTTTTTTTTTAATTTTGATTTTGACGAAATAGTACAATCGTGCTGTAGCAGAAAAACCCCGGAATCGGAGAAAATTAGAAGAAGGCTAGTGTTTTGACAGGTTATTTTGTAGGTGTCGTGGGTGCTTAATCCAAGTTTGCCTAAAAATCGGGGTGTACGGTTTTTTTAGGGTATGAAAGGAGATGGGGGTGGATTAATGCCAAACTACAACCCCTACGAGGTCGGCGCCGTGAGACAAAATGTGCAGAAAAATCCGGGCTTTAGTTTTGTCCACAGAGCCGAAGTCGTGGAAGTTCATTTTGGGGGTGAAAAAGTGGGGTGAAATTTTGAAAATTAGTTTTAATTAATTAACTCTTTAGAAAAAAATCGTACACTTTTTGTTCAAATGGGAACGTTGTAGCCCTTGGAAAGACGCGTCGATCGAGTATTTCATCATCACTCTCCGATAATATCTTCGCCCCCAAAAAATGGTTAAAAAATATAAAAAAATTGTTTATTGAATAACTCAAAAACAGTCGGTTTTTCGGGTATGGTTCAAATGTACGAAACGTAGAGGATAATTTTCTCTATATTTTCGTTGCTATGGACCACCCTTGAATTTTGATTTTCCAACCCCTCTCGGGAGTTGAAAATTCAAAATGAAATTCTGTGAAAACTATTGACTTCACGGATTCGCCGTCGTGGAAGAATTTGGAGCTTGAACCCTCAGCTACAATTTCGTCCACAGCGCCAAACTCGTATCTCTTTATTTTCGGTCAATAGTTTTCCCAGAATTTTATTTTGAATTTTCAACCCCTGAGAGGGGTTCGAAAAAGCAAAATTCAAGAGTGGTCCAATGGAACGAAAATATAGAGAAAATTATTCTCTACATTTCGTACATTTAAACCATCCCCGAATAATCGATTGTTTTTGAGTTATTCGATAAACAATTTTTTGTTAATTCTTCAACAATTCTTTTGGGGGTGAAGACATTATTGGAGGGGGTTAATCGAATACTCGATAGACGCGTCTTTTCAAGGGCTAGAACGTTCCCATTTGAACAAAAATTGTATGCATTTTTCCTAAAGAGTTTTAAAGAGAGAAAACCCGGCTTTTTCTGAACATTTTGTCTCCCGGCGCCGACCTCGTGGGGGTTGTAGTTTGGCATTAATCCACCCCCATCCCCTAAAAAAAACCTACACCCCGATTTTTAGGCAAACTTGGATTTAGCACCCGCGGCACCTACAAAATCACCTGTCAAAAAACTAGCCTCCTTCTAATTTTTTCCGATTCCAATATACAGCACGACTGTACTAAAAATGTCAGGCTGTAGAAAAAAAGTTCCACTTTCGACCAAAAAAATCGTAATCATTTGTAATTAAAACTATAATCATTTGTTATAAAAACCGTAGTCATTTGTTATTAACAAATGGATAAACACATGAAAAAATCATTTGGTCCTACGAAACACAATGTTTTAAAGTGTGCTCTGTCCGAATTTGAAGCGAATTTGACCAACAGATTTTGAGATAGGTTTCATAAAACATAGTTTCGAGAGAAATGCAAAGGGAAGAAAGCGAGTATTTAGAATCTACATTTTCTGCGTACATTTTTCATCTACATGTAGAGGTCTGTTGAGTATCTTCGTTACAGCTTTATTTTTGAGTACGAAAAAAGCGAATATAAAAGTTAAAAAAAATAAAAACATCTTTTTTTATAAACAAATTAATTGTGTAAATAGCAATTTGGCTATGCTTTCCTCTAAAACAATGCGTTTTAGAGGGAAAAGCCTTAAATGAAAAATGTTTGTTCATGAATTTACAACAAAAAAACGTCTCATTATTTTTTTTTACAAGCTCTGTCAGTAACGCAGGAAGTGTGTGTAATGCAGAATTTTAAAAATTCGACATGTGGCCGTAGTATCGTTTAATTATGCAAGAGAAAATTGTTTGTTAATGCTTCCTTTTGTCTCTTTGCGACAAAAAATGAAAATATTCTAATGGATTACATTTTTTTAAACGTTGCAATTTGGGGTCTTGAAAATTAATTCGCCGCCATTTTATTTCGCTCGAAAAGTTCCTTAAAAAAACTACTACGAAGAAACGTACAGAACAAAATTATGAGCAAGCAACCTGCAAGCTTTCTACTTCCCTTTTTCTCGCAAATTTCTCACTAATTTTTTTTCTTTTTGCGGACATTTTCAGTTTTTCTACGCCTCGTACGATTTTCAACAAGCCGGACCGGAGACCCTCGCGATAACGAAGGGCCAAGCCCTCAAGCTTGTGAGACGTCACGACGAAAGCGGAAACGACGACTGGTGGTTTATGGAGGATCGTTGCGGAAATGTCGGTTACGTTCCTCGAAATTATTTGCTGACGCGAGATTAAATTTCGCCACAGTTTTTCATTAACTAAAAAAATGCAAAAGGAGATCTCAAAATAATAAGAAATTCCAAAAAAGGCAGCTTTGATTGTTGAAGTTCCGGTTCAAACATTTTTGTAGACAATCTACTCGTCAAAAGACATAAAAAAACAAAAGAAGTATCAATCGCATTGAAAATGCTGAAAACGTCGATGTGAAAAATAAGAATAATGATAATATAGTAGGATCAGTTGGGAGGGACACCCGGATAGGCTCGACGCCAATGAACACGGCTCGAAATCGGCGCCTCGAGTGGACGGAGGAACTCAAGGAGGATCTCATCCGCCGGTGGAGGGGGAGTTTACGGTTACAGCGGTGGAACATGGCGAGGTTCTAGACCCTGTGGAGCCAAGTGCATCCAGAGCTTGCATATCTCTCGCAACGACAAGGCTACGATTTCTTGATAGTACCACCAGGGCTGTCTGGCAGACACTCTTCCGCGCGTTCAGTGCGGAACACTATCGGACGGCTTCGAGACCCCCCCCCCCGCAGTCGAAACCACCCTATTGGCGCGTCGATTTGACAGAGAACCGGGAAATAAGAGGGGAGAGAATCACCGGGAAATTTTCTCTTAAGCTAGGGTGCCTAGAAGCGGCAAATGGGTCCCTTGCAGCATCAATTCCTGAGACTACAGATCTCAGCTTTAACTGGGCTATGTACCACGCGGCTGTTGAGGCGAGGCCTCGGACATGCAATGACAAAGCGGCGTTCGTGGTCAAGACTCGGCGGCGCGTTGCACAGCTCCAGAATAAGATCGTTGAAGCGCGGAGCAGGCATCTCGTGTTCAGTGATTGATTTCATCACGGCGGGGAGGGCGTTCACCCCGGAAATCCGAAAAGTCAGTTCGGAACTGAAATGCCGTCTCTATAGATTGAACAAAGCTATCCTTCTTATTGTGAAGGAACGCTACGTGGAAAAGGTGCGAAATCTGGGGGTTGCAAAGCAATTCCTAGTGACGCAGCTGGGTCGGGCGTTAGACAATGCCCTCTTTCGCTCTGACCCAGGCCGCTGGTTCCAACTAGCGGCCTGGGTCAGAGCGAATGCAGGTTCCAACGAGCCCGGATCGAGGAAGATATATGAACAAAGGAGATCCAAGACGGGGCTGAGAGGTTGTAAGGAGAACTTGCTGGTAGACCGCTGAATCACGCATGACACATTCCAACACAAGCGTAACCTCTCACCCGCTTGGATAGGCTACCGCAAGGTGTCTGATCAGTCATAAACTGATCATTCCTATACTCGAACGCCTTTCGGTGTGTCCTTACATAGTGGGATGCATTGAGGGACCATTGCAGTGTGACTGACTAGCAAATTGCTGATTTTCATGATAAAAAAAACGATAATCAGTCCACTTTTTTCTTCGTTTATTCAAATGACTTATGTTGTACATGAAAATATTTTTTAATGTTTCAGTTTTATTTTTGATATAATTTTTGTTGCCCCTTCAAAATGATGCTTAAAAAAATAGCGCCTAACGGTGAAAAGTCCTACTCTTCCAAAAATTGTCTGAAAGCAAAACAACCAAGAAGATTATTAATCAGCATGAAGCACTGTAGAGGCGTGCGGGGGATTTTCTATCGATGAAAATTAACAAAATGATGACCATTTCAAAATTAAGTGTCAAATTGGGCGTTTTTTTCGAGTGTGTCGTGAAAAAAAATTTGAAATTTACACATTAAACAAAAACGCTTGCGTACGACGTTAAGGAATGACGTGAAGAAATATGTGGCAAAATGTGAGACGGATAGCTTGAAAACTCTTCGTTTAATATCTTGCACCGTTTTGAGAAGCGACGTTTCAAGACAAACGCGTTTTTCCGCGTTGGGTCGCACGCAGCTGGTTGAATCCCTTTTACTAAGAAAAGTTGCAGCGACCGGAGTAATTCGAATTTTGCGGCCAAAATGTAACAGCATGTTTATGAAAGTCCATATTTTTGAATAATGCAAAGAAAAACGATTTTCGAAAAAATGTACACTGCACTGATCCTTTAAGTAACTCATGCCGTTCTGGAAGACACGCTTCACAGATAAAACTAGTGAAAACAACGTGCCGACTGAAGTGATGGGGTATAGGAGAGAGATTATCCAAGGAGATTCGTTTAGCCCCCTCCTGTTGTGCGTCTCACGATATCCCCTATCTGTCGCCCTGCGGGCTGCATGTGGGTACGAAACAGGGGCCCCCGGGGAGCGTAGACGGAGGGTCACCCGTCTATTCTATATGGACGACCTCAAGCTAGACGCTTTCGGCGTGAGGGCCTTAACTCCTCTTGAACATCGTAGCAATGCACACGCGAGCGGCTGGTATGGCCTTCTGGGTGAACAAGTGCGCTGTTCATCGTCTCAGGACAGGGAGATCAGAAGGTGTCGCGGCTGATAAGCTTGGTTGCCTAGAAGCGGCAAATGAGTCCCTTGCAGCAGCAATTCCTGAGACTGCTGATCTCCTCAGCTTGAAGTTGGCTGTGTATCACGCGGCTGTTGAGGCAAAACCTCCCCAATGGGAAGTTTGTCGATAACGCGTTGGCAACAGCACGCCAAACGAGAGTAAGTTGTAACGGAAAAATTGCATCTTTTGCTGCCGTATTAAGGGGTAAAACTACAGTAGAGTTTTCGAGAAATCAATTTTTTTCTTGCTAAAACGGTGCATTTTCATGATAAGAATAAGTTACTATTCGATTTATAGCAAGACAATTTTTTTTTGCCGATTTTGGGCGTATAACGTAAGCTCACCTCTGGCACGGCCAGAGGCATATGTGAAACTTTAAACGCATTTTTCTCTAAACAGCTTTTTTCCAATTGGCGTGACAAATAACTTCAACAATTTTCACTCGATTTACTTCAAATTTAAAAGTTATGTTCCTAAAAACATTTCGCAGAGAAGTACGTACGGAATTTCTGATTAATCGAAAACTATTCATTTTATGAGCAGTTTTATACGAAATTTTTTCACTGAAAATTCAAGTTCAATTCAAATTCAAGTTCAAATACCTACAACTTTTGAATAAAACAATATTTTTTTAATTCCGTACGTGCTTCTCTCAGTATTTTAATGTAGATTGACGAGAATTTTTGTTTTTTGTTCTAGGTAAAAAATCGTGGATGCTAAATGTCACGCCGCAGGGTGCCTACAAAGAGATAACAAGAGAAAATAGTAGTCGGCCACTTTGTACACCGAAAAAAATATATTTTCTAACAGCTTGATATTCATACTACATAGATGTGTGATTAATTTTATGAGTGAATAACTTTTTCATAAGAAAAAATGTTAAATACGCACATGATTTTATACCCGTTACTGTGGCCTAATCCCTTAAATCTACATTAAGCTGTGTTCTAGCAACACACTACTATGTATCCGTGCGTGAATGCCACGCCATTTCACCTAGCCCGTGACCCCGACCATTTCTGATTTTCCTGTTTTTTTTTTGTAAAATTGTACCTCAAGAACAGAGGATCCACACCAATTTTTAGATTTTTATCTCTTCTTTTTCAGGAGTTATAATTTTTTTTTAATGTCGTCTTCGGAAGTTTTGGAAACGTTTAAACGCTGATAACTCAGGAACTGATTCGATATCGACAAATGTCGATATATCACTTTTTTTTCATTTTGAGCATACTTTCGTTAAAAAATATGAAAAAATGATCAAGTATCAATGTCAAGATTTTTTTGCTTCTGAAGTGAAAACTATTTTTCTAAAGATGAGGGCCTTTGTTATTTATTCCAAAAAAATCTGTAAAATAGAGTGACCCATTCTATGATTTTTAATACTAGTCTCATCGTGGGCCTATTTTTCCCTCTAATTTTTTTCGAATGAATTATATTTTTTTAGCAGATTTTTATCATTTTAATCTTCAATAATGCTATTAATGATTTTGTGATTTCCAATTCGGCTTTAACAGGCCTGAAACGATTTATATTTCATTGATGCTGAATTTAACGAAAAAATAATGTAGTTAAAACTATTTTTTGTCCCTAATGTGAACACTGCACTACGAAAATAACGAATATTGGCCGTACACTTGGAGTCCGTCGTGGCGATCTGTTGCCGGTACAGACGAGGTAGGTTGTCGCAGCATTGAGACAGAAACTTTGGAATGCGTCGTTTCGGCAATGGTGAGGGCACAGCGATGGTACGCTGTGACGTTCTGTTGCCGGCATATTCAGAACACACTGTAACACTCTCGTCGGCATAAGCGAAGCACGCATAGCGCACTGCCAAAAATATTTAATTTAAATAAAATATACTTTTCTTGTCTCACGGCCTACTACGATCCTATTTCTTTCCAATCTATTTCAATTGTATTATATGCATGAAACCTTTCGGATAACAAAATAAAATGAAATAATTTAAAGTTCTACCACAATGATCTTGTATCATATTTGTCATTCCCTGACCGTTCGGAATGATTTTTTTCGAAGAAAATAATTTCGCCTGCACATAGGATTGAACCGAGGATTTATTTTATTTCATTATTTATTTATTCGCGACACCATCTCCCCCGTTCCTTCCCGTACCTCTCTTACAACGACCGCGAAAGGACCACGCGGCCTGTCGACTGGGGCCACGTCGGCCCGGCCGTCAACTCGACGACGCGGAACGTCGGGCTCGCCGTCCGTGGGCATCCTCCTGCCATCTCCCGAGTCTCCGGCCCACCGCGCGTCAGGAGAGACTGCAGCTCTCGCGCGGCATGGCTGGTGAGCGCCGTACCGGCTGGGGTGTTCAACGACTCGGGAGAGAGAGAAAATCGATCGAGGATAACGCCCGGAAGAGCGAGCCAACAACGATCGATGGGAGGTTCGTCGTCTATCAAGGAATTGGGTGAGACGAGGAAGCCGGTCGGCGTGGTCCGGTATTAAGTCTCCGAGCGTGGTCCGGCATTAAGTCTCCGAGCGTGGTCAACGTAGGACGAGGATTTCCGGGTGAAAAAGCGAAATGGATCGCAAGCCCCGGCGTAAGAAAAAGAGAAATGGAGAACCGACAGAACGGATCTCTATTGAGTCAATCGAAGGATCATCTCTTCGACGCCTGTAAGTCTTTTCTCTTTTCTTATTTTGCCAGAGCGGCCAGCGAGAGCCGCGTAAAACTTGTACGGAAAAATGTGTTGCACGGGCGATTTTAGAATCGGTCCCTTTCACCCCTCTCCGTATGAAGTCCCAAATCGACGTCCCTCTTCCGTGCGCGTCGCCACGAAAACAGTGCAATTTAGAGTAATTATCGTAAAATCAGTGCGAATCACTCCGAGCCATTTGCTCGAGTATTATACTTGAAAATTGTCGCGAATAACGTGTTAAAAGGTGCCGTGGTGGATCCCCGTTGTCCCTCGAGAAATTTTCTCTCGCGCGCGCGTAGCCGCGGCCTGGTGTCGCGTAGCTACGGCCGTCGGCCGAGTCGAATGACACCTTTCGTGAGAAGACATCGCGACTAGACTAGAGTCATTAGTATTTTCCTTTATTTCCGTTGTTAATAATTAATTTGTGTTTTCTAGCGTTATTAAAATAGTCGTGGTCCGGTTATTAAGAGGCCATTGCGTTCGTAGAACCCAGTCTGTTCCCGGTACCCCGAGATGTCCCGTAACGTGTAGAACGGGTCTCGTGCGAGCTAACGTTTGTTTTCGTTTTTTTTTTTTGGTTGTTGATACCTTGCGTACGCGGTTGGCCGCGTTGCCCAAGAACGGCTGGCGCCCAAAAATTAGAGTGAATTTGTAACATGTAAAATATTGAAACGGGTCGAGAAATCGAGTAGGGATTTCGCGTGTCCAGTAACCTGTCAAATTCGAGTCAAGATTATATCATTATTATTTCGGAATTTATTTTCATTATATCGAGTCTACCTTTATTCTTTCTTTTTGTAATTATGCCATTAAATTCTTTTCTTTTGTATCGAGCTTCAACTATTTTTGTGTAAATTAAATTATGTTTGAATTTACGATTGTTGGACCTTTATTGATTTCCCCTTCCCCCTCCCTCCGCCTATAGTAACACGCGATACCCGTCACTATATATATATATATATATATATATATATATATTATGACGTCATTTTTTCGAACCGCGTCACAAGAGCAGTTACCGATCACGTGATTTATGTGCATATGCTCGAGTCGCTACCGTGACGAGTGTTGAGGGCCTTTCCCCCTTGTGCTCCGTTTTTTTTTTGTTATTGTCGATTCCGTTTCCGTTTAGTTGGCGGGCGGAACTCGGTAGAGTGGCGTGGCGCGCTCAACGTATCGAGCAATCCCGATCGAGGAAGCGGCCAACGAGACCGCTCTGGGGAATCGGCGCACGCCCGGCTGAGATGCCGACGCCCCACGGTGTGGTGCATCGTGTTGAAGAGCGGGCCGTTTGCGTTACGAGCGGAAGCTGGAGCTTTTCGCGCCGCGCTTCTGAAAAGAAGCATTGCCCGCTCTCGCACGATGGGGATGCGACCCCAGAGAGTCTCACTGTTACCGTTGGAGAGACACCCGGTATGTTCCCGATCCGATCTTGAGGTAACTCGGGCAGAGATGACGGCTACCGAATTGAAATATTATTGTAATACTATTTCAGCTCCCGATTTTAAGCACGAGAGATTTGCAGGAAACGTCAAATTCGCCGGGCAAGCAAGACAGATGCCTATCTACCTTGCCGTCACCTGCTACGTTTCTCGCGCTCAGACCCAGCCCTCGAGTCGCATCGTCGTCAAGGGCAGACTGCAGCCCTACAACAATCCTTCGAACGCCAAAATTGGAATCGCTCCCATTAAAAAACTATTTGACGGAGACAAAAAAGCCTTGACAGTCATACTCGGGGTATCCCGCTGAAGCCGCCAGTTCCGGGTGTACAGGTTATTATGAATCACCTCGTATATGTGAGTATTATATATATGTCAGTTACATACAGTTTACGCTGTTACGCATCGTTGAGTGATATTTCGGTATTAAAAGTATTTATAAAATCAAAACAGAAAAAGACCATCCAATAAAGGTAAGAACTGAACCTTAATATTACGTTTATGCAATTAATTCGCGAATTAGCGAAAATATTGACAAATATTGACATCGGCATGTGCAACTACATGTTGATTCATTTTGTCAAATCGTTTGTATTACTTTTATTGCATGCTATCGTCGCCGAATTCAATTATAATTGCCATTAATTTTAATGCTGTTAGAGATTTCTTTGATGCTGCAATAATTGTTGTGCCCTAAAAAGACAGGAATTTTCATATTGCTAACGCATGAGGTTCAAAGACCCCATGCGACGATATCGAGCCCGATATTTCACAAGCCCGATATTCCGCTCGACTCAGCCGGAAAAGCGCTGAATCGCAATCGAACGAATCGAACGTTCTCGAACGATTGGTTGCGAAAACCCGAGTTAACAATTAGCCGAAAGATTCAATCGAAAGGCAGTCTTCGGCCAGAAGCCGAGGAGGTCGGTCTCAAGGCATAAAAAAGAATTGTAATATTGTTGCCTAATTTTAAATAAAATATAAGTTGTTCAAGTTGCAATATCCCGAGTTGGAGATTTACTCGGAACGGGAAAAGTCCCCACATACCCTCGCCCTCGAGCATCCGACAACCCACGGTGTCAACTTACTCGAGAGCGAATTTCCGTGCTCTTCGCGCATCGTCAGAAGCCGGGGCACAACATTGGTGGCAGCGGTGGGATTCCCGCAATTGGGGATACCGCAACCTTGCATTGCACAACTTCAAAAAAAAAAGAAGAAGGAAACATCCTATCCAACGTACAAAATAAACTGAACGCAGCAAGTGCTGAAAAGGAGGTCAACGAGTAACCCGATCGACGACCGTCGAACCGGACAAATAAAAAGAAAACGTGCGGCGTAAGCAAACGCCCGAGTCAACCGTACAGAGCTGTCCAAAAGCAACCAGATCCCGAGGATCATCGATACCAGACCGACCCCAGGACGAAGACTCACCAAATACCTTCTACAACGGAACAACAGAGCGCACGAGAACAGCAAACCAAAGCAACACGACAACAGGGAACAACACTGGCAATTTCCTGCCAAACAGCTACAAGAACGAGGTCAACATCTTGTGAACAACCGACTACGAAGCATCGATCAACATGAGGCGCATCATCGTACTGTAAGTGACGGAACATTTATCAAAAAACACCCTCCAAAGCCAAACAATTAAACATTAATGTCAAACGAAGACGAGCTTCGTAAATTATACCGATTACCGGGTAACAACAAATTATCGCGTTCATTAAATTCAATTTTCGACGAACTCATTGCAAGAGATCGTCCCGAGAAACAAAGAGTCGAATAAGAACTACAGGAACCTAGGAAAAAGCGATTTCGATCCGCAACAAGTTCAGACGAAAGCCCAAATTCACAAAATTCCTCAAATAGGCCGACAGCTGCGAAACGTACCAAAATTCGATCCACAGCAGATCGAACCGTCCATTTTTCTGATCAATCTCCAGAAAATATAGACACTAGGCGTGGTCGCGAAATAGAAATTCAAGAATTTTCCCTACTCCAACTTAATTCAGATAACATGGCACAAGAAAATGCTTTCATGACCCTAAAGGAGGCGCGAAGCCTCATTCCCCGATTTGATGGCGAAAAACCTGAAGAAGTCGACGATATAATTGAAGCATTCGGTTATGCAAACGCGTGCGTTGCAGCAGCCGATAGACATTCCCTTTTACAATCCGTGTTAGCAACAAAAGTAGTAGGAAAAGCGCGAAAAGATACCCGATATAAAGAAATAGAATCGTACGAACAATTTAAAGAAGAAATGACAGCATTATATGGAACGCGACGTACAGTAGCCGCGTTACAGGTCGATTTTAATACGTGCAAGCAAAAATACAACGAGAGCGTGTTAGCATACGGTCAACGACTCGAGGCCATAATGATGGAATTAATCGAAGCCAGCACAACCGAAGCAAGATCGCCTGCGGAAAAAAGAACAATAGAGACATATGTAAGGCAATTAGCCCTATACAACTTCGAAAGAGGACTTCGAAGGGAATACCAAGTCATCGTAAAGGCTCGAGGATTTAAGGATCTCGGATCAGCCCTTAAAGGAGCAATGGAAGAGGAAAAATCGCTACAAGGAGGCGAATCTATAAACAAACAGACTCATCTGGAAAAACGACCGCCGATGACGTGCAATAAATGTCACAAAATGGGACATTTAGCGAAGGATTGCCGATCCAATACATCGTCTTACGGACGATACAGTCTACCAGCACCATCGAAAAGCGTGCATCAATTCAACATTACTTGCAATTACTGCAAGAAACCGGGACACGCGTACAAGGATTGCCGAAAAAGGAATTGGCAACAAGGACAAGGAAACGGATACCGACAGGCACCGGGAACCGGGTATCATCAAAATCATCAAACGAATTATCAGCAGGGCCAAGGAACCAGCTACTACAACAAGAGTGGGCCCCCAGGGCGCCCAAATCAGTATCACTGGAACGCAAATAAAAATAGGCCAAAAGAAGACAGACCGAAGGAAGAAAATCGCAACGACAGCGAAAAGAAAAAAACAATTGGATCATTTTCGCTCGATATGGTAACGGCAACAAACGTAGACAGGCCAAGAGAAGATAACCGCAACGACAGCGAAAACAGGAAAACAATTAGGTCATTTTCGCTCGATATGGCAACGACAACGAGCGGAGACAAAAAACGAAACGTCAGAAAAATAATCGAAGCATCGAATACAGGTCCGTCCAAAAGAAAAAACACAAGGAAGAAAATAAAATCGTACTGGATAACGACAATCAATTCTGGAGGAGCCGCTAGCGACTTCCACATCGCGTCTCCCCAGGCTAAAGACAAAATCCTCACGTTGAAAGGAGACACCGGAGCACAATGTAGTCTCATAAAAAAGAGTGTATTAAAAAAGGACACAGAAATAATAGAAGAAACGATCGAACTCAAAGGAATCGGAGGAAAAAAATTCTACGCACTGTGTAAAATTATGCTCGTGCTCGAAACACCCGCAGTAAACGTAGAACACGGATTCTACGTAATAGATGACACAGTACCACTGGAAGTAGACGGAATAATGGGTTTGGACCTCATGAGAGAGCACAATGTCGACATCCTAAGCGGAAGACATATTAAAATATACGGACATCCGATCCCCATGCTGGACGGAACGAATAAAATTAAACTACCTCCCAGAACAGAGCAAATGCTATACGCAAAAACATTGACGGCAAAAATAGGCTGTGTCGCAGCAAAAGAACTGCGACCAGGAGTAAAGATAGGCGGATGTTACGTCCACCCAGAAGGACATTCCTGCCTCATAGTAGTGCGAAACTCAAACAATGAAGAAATCGAAATAGAAAGGCCAACCGTGCAAATTGAAGAAATTAAAGAAGAACAGCCAACCGAAGAAAAGGACATAAGTGCTGTAACGATCAAAGAAAAATTAAGAAGAAAAAACAAAATATGGGAAGAAATCAAAAGAGATTCGAACTTAAACCCAGAAGAAGAAAAATTCCTACGCGAATTTGCTGACGCATACGCTGACGTCTTCCATTTGGAGGAAGAGTCGCTTGGGTGCACCGCTATAGTGGAGCACCGCATAAGCGTACGATCAGGGACAATGCCAATAAAAATTCGTCCATATCGATTACCAGAAGTCCACAAGCAAGAAGTTATGGCGCAGACAAAAGAGATGCTAAAAAACGAAATAATTCGACCGAGCAAGAGCCCATGGAACGCTCCTCTACTCGTCGTTCCAAAAAAGCCTGACGCCAACGGAAAAATACGCAAGAGAGTGGTAGTAGACTTCCGAAAACTCAACGAAGCAACGGAAGGAGACTCGTATCCATTGCCTAATATTACCGAAATATTGGACCAATTGGGACGAGCAAAATACTTCACGACTCTCGATTTGGCATCGGGATTTCATCAAATCCCAATGGCCGAAAAAGACAAGGAGAAAACCGCTTTCTCCACTCCTCTTGGACATTACGAGTACAACCGAATGCGATTTGGATTAAAAAACGCCCCACCAACCTTTCAAAGGCTGATGGACGCTGTGCTTGCTGGATTACAAGGACTAAAATGCTACGTATATCTCGACGATATAGTAGTATACGGATCATCGTTCGAAGAACATAACAAAAGGCTGACAGAAGTATTCGATCGACTGAGAGTAGCCCAATTAAAGGTTCAACCTAGGAAATGTCAATTTCTGCGAAAAGAAACCCAGTACTTGGGACACATTATTACCGAAGTGGGAGTAAAACCGGATCCAGAAAAAATAGAGGCTGTACAACGATTTCCAGCCCCAAAAAACGTAAAAGAGGTTCAATCATTTCTGGGACTAGCCGGATATTACCGAAAATTCATACAGGATTTTTCAAAACTTTCAAAGCCGTTAACAGAACTGATTAAGAAAGAAAACAAATTCATTTGGGACGAAAACTGCGAACAAGCTTTCCAAAAATTTAAGGAAACTCTCAGCACTGCACCGATCCTGCAGTATCCGGATTTCGAGAAACCCTTCGTGGTGACAACTGATGCCTCTGACAAGGCAATCGGCGCGATTTTATCGCAAGGAAAAATCGGAGAAGATCTACCCGTCTGTTACGCGAGTCGTACTCTGAACAAGGCAGAAACGAATTATTCAACAACGGAGAAGGAAATGCTAGCAATAATCTGGGCAGTAGCGCAATTCCGACCATATATAAATGGAACAAAATTCACCATCGTGACGGATCATAAGCCTCTCACATGGCTTTTCAACGTAAAAGATCCAGGATCACGACTGATGCGCTGGAGAATAAAAATAGAGGAATTCAACTATACCATCGAGTATAAGGCTGGCAAGAAGAATACGAATGCGGATGCTTTAAGCCGTATGTATGTGTTGATGCTGACGCGGCAAGAACCCGAGACGGTGGTACGTCACAAGGACGCCGAGAAGCGTGGTAGAGGAAGGCCGCGGAAGGCCCCCCGCGCCGCGCCGCCGCCGCCCGCATCAACAGACCCGAGCCAGCATGGCCGTGGTCAGCTGGTCCCGCGAGCACGTGGCCGGCCGACAAAAACAATGCAGCCCGCTAGAGAGGAACGCCCACGCAAGGCGACAGAGGCCCGCGCGAGCGAGAACGGACCGCCACTCCCACCAGTGGAGGCGGACCAGGCAGCAGGCCCGAGCGAAAAAGAGAAGGAAATAGAAAAAGACTCAAGCGCAAGCGAGACAAGAAGCGATAGCGAGACAGAGACGGAAATAGGAGATCGAGAGTGCCCGAGTGAAGAGGAGCGAGGTACGATTCTGCAAGAATACCACGACGCCCCTCTCGGAGGCCACCCAGGCGAAAAAAGGATGAAACAACGAATAAAGATAAAGTATAGCTGGCCTGGAATGAATAACGAAATAAAAAAACTACGTAAAATCATGCGACAAATGCCAGAAAAATAAAATCTCGCGACGCAAGCATGCCCCCATAACTATTACCGACACACCCAAGACACCATTCGTCAAATGTGCAGTCGATATAGTAGGTCCCTTACCCGAGACCGAAGCCGGGAATAAATACATCCTGACTTTTCAAGACGCATTATCCAAGTATAGCGCAGCTATACCGCTAAAAACGCAAGAAGCCAAGGAAGTAGCCAAAGGATTTGCAACTCAAATTGTTTGCAAGTACGGCACTCCGAAAGAATTATTGTCCGACCAAGGAACGAATTTTCTGAGCGAAACTTTCAAGGAGATGTGCCAATTATTCCGAATTAAAAAGATTCAAACGACAGCATACCATCCCCAATCAAACGGAGCATTGGAGCATTCACACCGAACTCTCGCAGAATACCTGAAATGTTTCATAAAAGAGGATCAAACGGATTGGGATGAGTGGTTGCCATACGCGATGTTCACCTACAATACCACCCCGCACACAGCGACAGGGTTCACTCCGTACGAGTTGGTGTTTGGTAAGGTAGCCGATTTACCGACGGCGCTCAAAGAAGCACCACGAAAGACGTACTCATACGACGATTATGTCTCCGAGTTACGCGAACGTCTCCGAGCCACATGGCACGTGGCGAAAGAACGATTGGAAAAAGGAAAGGAAAGGGTAAAAGAAGGGCATGATATCGCCGCTGGTACGGTGGAGTACCGCCCCGGCGACCGAGTCCTCCTCCACGACACTACTGTACGCCGAGGCCGATCAGCAAAGCTTTCCCCCAAGTGGACAGGGCCCTACACAGTACGGAACAAAGACTCCGACGTGAACTACACTATCGGCCGTGGACGCAAGGCTGTACGGGTACATGTAGACCGCATCAAGCCCTACATTACCCACTAACCGATAGAGTAGATACATTATCGCGGGGCCAGCGAGGCCGAACCGCGAGGTACCCCCGCCACTCGCTCCCAAGTGAGAAGTAGGTGGCAAGCACCACCATTGGTGCACGCCCGAGCGGCCAACGTCACGCGACGGATTTGCGTACGGGTGGCGAGCTGCCACCTGTTCAACAAAAAAAATATAAATAAAAATAAAACGAAATCATAAAATAGAAGAAAATGAAATACAGTGATAAAAATAAAAGAATAAATAAATAAATGAACTAATATGAAATGAAATGGAAAGATAAAGTAAATAAAACAAAATAAAATAACGTTCAAATGAATGAAAGAATCTATAACAAAAATAAGCGAATGAAATAGTCGAAAAGAGAGAATAAATAAATTAAATAAAATTTACAAGAGGAACAATAGGAAGAGCTCTAGATTTCTAAAGAAACAAAACGAATAATAAATTAAAAAATACAAAAATGGCGTATAGATATATAAATGAAAAATCCAATGAGAGCAAGAGTTTAAAAAATTTAAAAAAAAAAATATATATATATATATATATATATATATATATATATTTATATATATATTGAATACTATGCAAATAAATTTTTCGAGTGAATACAAAAAGAAAATAATAAATAAAAAGGATAATAATAATTAAACAAAGAGAGGAAAATGAAAGGAAAAACAAATATAAACTAAATTTTTCGCATATGGTTACATTCCAAGTTAAAAAAAAAAGAAAGAAAGAGAATAGAGAGAGAAGAAATCGCAATGTAAAAAAAGGAAGAAAAGTATTGCACCTAGAAATAGGGAAACGAGCAAGAAAAATTTATTGAAAATAAAAAGACAAACCCTTTTTGCAGGTTATTAATCTCAACAGTTAGGATGACAGAAGGGACTAACGAAAGAAAGGAAAATGCAGAATCACGATTCAGGAAATGTGGAAACTGGTAATCCGCATGGATCTTCTACCAATAGCAAATAGAGAAAAGAGTATTAGGGAAAAGTCGGAAAAGCTATTAAAATTATGTCAAACGATGCCAGAGGACAAGCTATGTTCTCTCGTAACGAGTTCTCTCGAAAACATGAAAGGAAAAATAGATTCTGAAATGCAGTCCATTTATGATATAACTGGCACAAAAGGTAGAATAAATAAAAGAGGATTAATAGACGGATTAGGATCCATCATAAAGTCGATAACAGGTAACTTAGATGCGAATGACGCTGCGAACATCGAACGGCAAATTACAGCGATAACGAAAAAACAAGAAACAACAGAAGATGCGTTAAAAGAAAATTTGCGAATCCAGCAAATTACACTGGAAATGTTCAATCGCACAACGAATCGCCTCGCGGCAAACGAGGAAACACTAGGCCGTTTAGTAAATAATATACACCATGGAGTGCAAAATCTCGTAATGGATATTTTAACACGTCAACAATTGGACGAGAAATTAACAACCATTAGCGTAATAATCGAATCCTTATTAAACGATATACGTCAATTATCTAACTTTTTAGTAGGCTTGCCAAAAGGAATCGTTAATCCTACAATATTGCCGCCTAGACAACTCTACGCGTATCGAATAGAAGCATTACCAAATCTACCAAAAGGACTGAATTTTCCGACAAAAATACGTCCAGAAAAAATTAACGAATTACTGGAAATTTCTGAATTAGGCGCATATAGTATTCAGAATACCCTCACCGTTGTGATAAAAATCCCATTAATCAACAACAACGAGTTCAATGTGAATAAAGTTTATCCTCTACCCGTAAGAGTAGAAAAAGACACGTTTCGGTTCATAGAAACGACTGTAAAAAATGTTATAATTGATCGAGAGCGTCGAGAATATCTGTCATTCTCAGAAAACGAATTATCCAAATGTAAACGACAAAATTATCAATATTACTGTCATCCGAAAAACGCGAGACAAATAATACGATCAGGAGTGTCATGCGAACTGTCGATATTTTTAGGAAAAGACCCCGGAAAAGCGAATTGTACGCATCGTTTAGTTAAATTAGAAAATTCTTTGGTCATTGCTCTAGAACAAGAAGGGCAATGGATATATGTAGCCCCAGAGACAATAGCTCTCACGATAAACTGTAAAAACTCTGCGACGACTCATGCAACAATTACTGGAACAGGATTATTGGCTTTGGATGGGAAATGTTCCGTCACCTCCATAGATTTTAAGATTGAAAATTTGAAGGAAACTGTACACGAAAAATTCCTACAATTTTTACCGCCATTCAACCTATCTTTTCTGACTACAGAAAACGAAATACCTCAACCTTTAATATTGGAAAATATTCCTCATACGATAATCAATGATCCATACGAAGTTAACAAAATTGGCGAACGAATCGAAATATTGAAAACAAAATTAAACAAAAATTACGATCATGTGACAACACAGAGTCACATCATAGGGAATTATGCCCTCAGCGGAATTATTCCCTTCGCAATGATTATATCGTATTTCGGAATTAAAGCGTTGCAACGGCGACGTTTAAATGCTACATCGCCGAACGACGACCTTGCTGACGTAGCTCCGGCCAGACCGCGAGCTGCCAAACGCAAGGCAACAGCTGACTCACAAAATCCGCGAGTCATATTCACGCGAAATGCACCTCGCACACGCACAACGTAAATGTGTATGAAACAAAAAAAAAAGAAAATCGAAATATTAAAAAAAAAGGTATATAATATAATATTAGAAAGGCACTTGTACCTTCGTAATCTATTGTATTATTGTAAGCCGAGAGACGACCGAGAGACAAAACTTGCCAAAGCTATGAGAAAAAAAAATGTATTATATCGCCGAAATTGGGAATTTCGTCTTCCCAAGGTGGAGGAATGTTGTGCCCTAAAAAGACAGGAATTTTCATATTGCTAACGCATGAGGTTCAAAGACCCCATGCGACGATATCGAGCCCGATATTTCACAAGCCCGATATTCCGCTCGACTCAGCCGGAAAAGCGCTGAATCGCAATCGAACGAATCGAACGTTCTCGAACGATTGGTTGCGAAAACCCGAGTTAACAATTAGCCGAAAGATTCAATCGAAAGGCAGTCTTCGGCCAGAAGCCGAGGAGGTCGGTCTCAAGGCATAAAAAAGAATTGTAATATTGTTGCCTAATTTTAAATAAAATATAAGTTGTTCAAGTTGCAATATCCCGAGTTGGAGATTTACTCGGAACGGGAAAAGTCCCCACATACCCTCGCCCTCGAGCATCCGACAACCCACGGTGTCAACTTACTCGAGAGCGAATTTCCGTGCTCTTCGCGCATCGTCAGAAGCCGGGGCACAACATAATGTAGTCCATGGTGCTTGGACAAAAAAGTTTTTAGGTTAAATATGCGAATCCTTTAATATGAATACCCCGCGCTCCCATTTCGTATTGTGTATAATGTATTACCTATAACATTCAATAGGATTTATTTTTTGATTTCAGTTTCGCCATGGGTAAATATTGTGCTTACCCCGCATGTCCCTTTCTTCACTAGAATAGGTAGTTCTCTAATATTTAAGTTGTTGCCCCGCCTGGGGTTTAGATTCGGTTTGGTTTGTTGGTTGGTTTGAGGTTTGATGTAAATTTTATATTCTTTTATTTCTTTTTGTAGCGACAAAAAAAATATTTTTCTTGGTAATCAAGTATGCAATATTCACATTATGGCTGTTTAATCGTACATGTCACTGTATACAAATAAAATATTTACAGTATAGGTCACCTCCAAGTCAAAAAATTACTGAAATATTATCATTTCATAATTTAAAGAAAAGCATATCAATATTACTCTTCAGTATTATAAGCTGCCCTAATAAGAAACAAATATACGACAAATTGCGGATCGACGGTTCAAAATCACCGCGCGGACGGAGCCCGGCAGTGGTAGCGCCGCCAGGTGGCTACAATCCGCGGATCGTTCATCACTTTCACAACCATTTCGCCAGCATTGCGTTCTGGCTCCTTTACTCTAGTGTCCATGTCTGGCCACTTTCGCTCCCGTCGCCCAAAATGCGGTCCACTTGTATTGTTGATATATACAATTCGCACCCGTAGTGATAGGGTTGTTGATATTAACCACACCTGTAAGACATAGCAAGCCGTGAAAATCTGTTGATGCCTCAGTCACCGTTTTCTCGTCACAGTCAGTTGTGTATGAGCTTCTGTCGTGTCAAGTTGCACCTTCTGTATCCAAATATAATATTCAGCCTGTTAATAAATATTGTTCTTCTGTTTGGATCTCTTAATCGATATCTTATTCGTCCTCTCGACGCGCATACTTTAACAGGTTATGGGCCCAGGTCTGACATACATGACGAATATTGAACGGAGAAGATCGTGAATAGAATGGCTGAATCAAATTTAACGAAAATGACGCGGATCGAACTTCTAACGAAACAAAACTAGGATATGTGGGTGATCCATGTTGAAGCCCTCTTAGTGAAAAGCGATTATTGGCCATACGTGAACGGTGAGCTACCGGCGCCCATCGTCACCGGTGAAGGCGCAGCGCGAAATGGTTCGCTACCGGCACTAAAGGATTGGGCGGCTCAAGGCAGAAAGGCCAAGAGCGACCTACTACTATGCATCAGCCCGAACGAGTTGCGGCATGTACGAAATTGCAACACATCAAGGTAGATATGGGAAAAACTAAGGTCAGTTTATGCGTCGCAAGGCCCCATGAGAAAGGCGACCCTACTAGAGCGATTATTATCGAAAAGAATGCGTTCGGAAGACGACATCAGAGACTATCTGTCCAGTTTCATGGATACAGTCGATAAACTGACCAATATGGAAATAGAAATAAATGAGGATCTACTCTCCATAATGCTCCTTCACAGTCTGCCCAAAACATTCGAAAACTTCTGCAGTGCGATAAAGTCTCGCGACAACTTACCAAACATCGATATTCTAATGATCAAAATCATTGAGGAATACGAGAGCAAACATCTAAACGAGGACGAACCTGATTGAAACGCGTTGTTCTCGAGACATCAATCGCAGACATCAACAAAGATCGGTCAGCATGAGAAACATGGCTTCAAAAACCCTACCAACAGCGACCCTTACAGGTGTTTTTATTGCAAGAAAAAAGGACATAAGGCTACGGATTGCTTCAAGAAAAAGAGGGATTTTCAAAACGCAAAAATGGCCAGCGACGCATTCATCGCGGAAGACAAATCGAACGCAGCCGCAAGAGAAACGCCCGCAAACAAGGTCGACGAGCGTTGGTGCTTCGATATCGGGTGCACATCGCATCTGTGCAAGGGCCCTCAGCAGTTCACAACGATACACGAAGATGGTTGTGGAATAAAATTGGCAAATAAGGCAACGATCAGGGCAACCGCGAAAGGTGACGTAAGCGTGTCAACTTCCACTGGAAAGGAAGATAAGAAGATCACCCTCACGAATGCACTACTCGTGCCAGATTTACGGATAAATCTACTGTCGATTACAAGAGTCGTCGACAAAGACCACGAGGTATTATTCACCAAAACACACGCATGCGTACGAGACTCGAATGGAATACTGAAAATGATAGCTGATCGGGACGGTGACCTCTTCTATCAATTATGTTGAGAAACGAAGCGGTCACGGGTCTATCGTTCAAAATCAACGACGAGTTAACTCCATGCAACGTTTGTGCCATTGGAAAACTTACGAGGCAGCTATTCCCAAAAAGAGAAGAGAGATCATCGGGAAAATTGGACTTAGTCTACACAGACGTTTGCGGCCCAATGCGAACAGAATCGCAAGGGGGAGCCCGATATTTCCTTACCTTCACCGATGATTATAGCCGATGTACAACTGTATACTTCCTCAAACGCAAATTCACAGTAGCCGAAAAGTTCCTGGAATACAAAAATCATGTGCAAACGCAAACAGGCAGGAACATCAAGGCTCTACAATCGGACAACGGGAGGGAATTTTACAACTCGTCAATGGATAAAATCCTGAGAGACGCCCGAATCAAGCGCCGATTATTGATGCCGTATACCCATCAGCAAAACGGAGTTGCCAAACGCAAAGACAGGACGCTTGTCGAAACAGCTCGCTGTCTGTTAACGGACTCGATACTGCCACCATCATTTTGGGCCAATACTGTCCACACCGCTAACCACATAAGAAATAGATGCGTGACGAGAACCTTAGGCAGCAAGACCCCCTTCGCGGCGTGGACAGGAAGACGTCCGGACTTAAAATACCTTCGGAAATTCGGTGTACGCGGGACGTAAAATTCTTTTATGAATTCCATGAAAATGACGGATGTGCCACCTCACAGGCCCCCTCGACAATCACGAGTAAAGAATTATTCGTATCCAACGGTTTGCACGAACAAAATAAGATCGGAGAAATCGAGATCGACATGGGTACCGATCACCCCAGTCGACGCGACCCCGACAACACAGAACTCGATAACGAGATTAACGGCCCTGAAAATGATTGCGAGGAAGATCAAGTGGTTGAAGACATAAACCAAAACGAGCCACAGAGAGGCGAACCGCCAACAGTCGTCAATGGGATGTGTCGTGGTCCCGGCAGACCACGCAAGATTTTAACAGGAAAGCCAGGTCGACCCACAAAACAGTTTCAAATGGTACCCAATATCGACCAGTCACGAATTTCGGAGACTCCAGACGAACCAACCAAAGATGACTCTATGGAATGGTACGATGCCGAATTTGCATTCAACCCGCTGGAGATCCCATTTCGCGACGCTATATCTGGCCCAAATTAGACCCAAACAAACCCAATCAAACCCAAGCAACCCCAAAGGAAGAAAGGTCATCGGTTGCCGAACGATACTACGGGACAACACGAACGCAGGCGGCACATTGAACAAGCGGAAGGCGTGTGTTGTTGCCAAGGGATTCACTCAACGTCCGGGAATCGACTTCTTCAACACGTATGCACCGGTCGCCAGATTGGGATCTCTCCGAGTGCTGTTAGCACTGGCAGCACGACACGATTGGAAAATTACCCAGCTCGACATCGAGACCGCATATCTAAATGGGAAGGTTGATACAGAATTATACATGGAAATGCCCAGTCGACTACATGAGATGTTAGAAAGAATCGCTGTGGAAGAAAAGGATCCCAAAATCGCATTGCGTGCGGGTTCTCTGCTAAAAGAAATGGACGGTCCGAACAAGGTATGCAAGTTAAACAAGGCCTTGTATGGTCTTCGACAAGCGGGACGACAATGGCACGCAGAATTAGACAAGGCACTTCGCAGCATCGGATTAACTGCCACAAGTAGCGACCCATGCGTCTATACCGACAAAGAAAATCATACCTCGGTATTGGTTTATGTCGATGATATCTTAATTTTCTCTGACGATGAAAACGCAGATATCGAAATTAAGAAGAAACTGGCCACTTCATTCAAGGTCAAGGATTTCGGTTCCGCAGGTTACTGTCTCGGCATGGAAATCAGACGAAATCAAGGAAGTGTCCAGATTTCCCAACGAGGATATATCACCGAAGTTCTAAAACGCTTCGGGATTACCGAATGTAAGCCTAGGAGCACCCCTTTAGCAACAGGTTCAAAATTAACAAAGGAGCGCCATGACGACATCTTTAAAAATGTTCCATATCAGGAGTTAATTGGATCATTGATGTATCTGGCTGTGGGGATACGACCAGATATCTCACACGCAGTCAGTATGCTCAGTCAATTCAATACGTGCTTCGGGGAACAACATTGGGTCGGAGCTAAACGAGTACTTCGATACCTGCAAGGGACCAAAGATTACGAACTCGTTTATGAAAAGAGTGACCAACCCTTGCGAGGATTTGCCGACGCCGACTGGGGAAATTTCAGCGTCGACCGACGGTCTTATACCAGATATGTATTCACTCTCAGTGGGTCGGTGATAACGTGGGAGTCGCGGAAACAAAAAACAGTCGCCCTCTCTTCGACCGAGGCGGAATATATGTCCATCGGTAATGCAACAAAAGAAGCCATGTACCTGAGGGAATTCCTTATAGAACTAGGGCACAAGGAGCTCGCCAGAGTCAAAATTTATAATGATAATCGCAGCGCTGGTCAGCTGGCAGAGAATTCAATGTACCATGCGAGGTCGAAACACATCGACATAAGATACCACTTCATCCGACAAGCAGTGAAGGACGAAGTCATTCAGCTCGAGTATCTGCCCACAGAGGACATGATTGCCGACGTCCTCACCAACGGCCTGCCTGGAGAGGAATTTTCGATTTACGTATCCGGACTAGGACTCCGCATCCCATGATACAATTGGGCGCGATTTGCGAGAGGGTGTTGATATATACAATTCGCACCCGTCGTGATAGGGTTGTTGATATTAACCACACCTGTAAGATATAGCAAGCCGTGAAAATCTGTTGATGCCTCAATCACCTTTTTCTCGTGACAGTCAGTTATGTATGAGCCTCTGTCGTGTCAAGTCGCACCTTCTGTATGCAAATATAATGTTCAGCCTGTTAATAAATATTGATCTTCAGTTCGGACCTCTTAATCGATATCTTATTCGCCCTCTCGACGCGCATACTTTAGCATGTATTTTTTCCCGTGGCTCCCGAGAGCGTGTGCCAGTTAGTGGACCGAAAAATCTTACGGTGGCGGTCGTAGGCGTTGCGGGCGTTAAGGCAGAACACCACTGTGACCCCCTGTTTTTTTGCCATTTTTCAAGAATTTTTTTTTGTGGGAAAGAAAAGAGATATTCGAAATTTTTTTTGTTTTGTTCGTTGTTTATTGAAGATACATAAAAAATTTTTTTCAAAATTTTCACGCCCCATGGTGACGCTGGGGAAGCTCCCGCGTCAGGTACTGTTGCCTCTGCAGTGGTTCGCGGCACGCAGCAGAACTCTCTTCAAAGTCGATCTGAAAAAAAATACCGAGTGTTTTCGTTAATAATATGATATTTTGAAGAGAAGTACACAGGGATTTGAAAAAATATTGATTTTTAAAAAATAGGCACGCTTTTGAAATTAAAGGACGATTTTCGAGCAAAATTTCTCGTCGAAAATAGGCTATAACTTTTTTTATTATTGAGATATCGAAAAAATCCTACGTACTTCTTTAGATAATCTAGTTTTATTGATGCAGTCCAAATTTGAAGTCGATCGGATAAAAATTGCTCGAGTTCTGCTGCGTGCCGCACTCAAAAAAGTGGTTTTGAGAAAAACGCGTTCAAAGTTTTAGGTTTGTTAATTTATGCGATAAATTGGAAAAAAAATTTTTACCTTTAATCAGCGATGCCGGCACCATATAGCTGGCCTTCAAGAAGCAAATCATTGTCCCTAGCATCTTTTCTCGAACTTGTAGAGGCTCTTCTTGCCTCTTTTGCAGCGTCTGTGAGCGAGCGCTCCGCCAGCTCGATCTGCGCTGCGTCGGTTTCAACGCAAAAATTGAAACAATTTGGGCCGATAGTTATCCCCAACGTCTCCAAAACTTTCATGAGGCTTCTCAGGCCATCATTGAATAATAATACCGCGATATCAGCTGCAATATCGACGATTTTTTTGCTCCCGGACTGACACTTGGGGGCTATTGCCCAAACTGATTTGTTGTAGCTTTCGTTGTTGTTTTGCGTGAAGCCGCCCAAACAGCGCTGCAGCAAATCGGCTCTGTTTAAATTTTCGAAGACTGGCGTAATTGCCTCCCATACTTTCTCAGGAAGAGGCGGCTTATGGCGATATTCAGAAATATTACCGCTTGCGACCGCTCGCTGCCACGAACACCACGACTCGGCTCCCTCTGGGCAATCGTCATGTTGTGGCTCACTATCTGTGGATATTTTATGTTTGATAGTTGCCCAAATTGCCTTCCTTATTTTTTCAACATCATCGCTGTTCCTCCGAATAGCCAAGCCGTAATATGTGCTCAACTCATCAATCAATTTTCCGGTGAGCTTTCCTCTGCCAGACAATCCTTTTTGTTTTTTCACGATTTCGCGGAGGCGCGTCCCCATACGTTTTTGGACATGATCGATGTACTCTTTTTTTTTATCTCGAAACCGTCGTATGGATCGCTATTCGATATGCCCAGAAACGTTTTAGAATCGCCGTCACGAATATAATATTTATATTTTATGCCATAGAGCTCTTCAGACCGTTGAAACATTTCGTCAGCTGAGTCGACTTCCATTTTTCCGGAGGAGCCGCTATGGTTCGCCTGGTACTCATCGTCGTGGGTACTTTTCTATTCCCAGTACTCCGCGGTGCTTTCTTTTTTTCCCCAATGCTCGCAAGCTTTGCAATATTTCGATTTCACCATAACGTCGATCACTTTTTTAGTGTACCAGCCGATTAGCGATGTTATGCCGAAAAGCGAGCTGAAACCGCGCTTACGCCACGATCCGTCGCCTGAAACGATAATTCCGTCCTCCACCCCATTTTCCAACGAAATTGTCTCCTCCTCAAGTGCAGCCTTTTGTTTGCTCACTGTGCTCACAGCTTTAGTGGTAATCGAAATCGAATTTAAGATTCGATCGTAGAAAGACTAAAATATGGGGCGCGGTAGGTCCATAACTGCACAAAACTTCATCAGGCCATTCAAACCGACGCCAAGAAGACGCATACTGAATATGATCCGACGATTTATTTCGTATGCATTGTCAATCATAGGACACGAATTGATTTGCACTTTTTCACAATGGCCGCAATCGACCTCGATTTTGAATCCGAGTCCGCGCAAACTTTTTTCAGTAAACTTTATATCGCGATCACACAATTTGCACTTCACTAACGTCGATATAATGTTCAATGCATTGACGAGGTGTACTATACGATAACCGAAATCGTTAGTAACACCGACCTCTAAATCGTCCGACGATTTTAACTTTTTCGCCGACGTGCTCACATACTCTGCAGAACTATTTTCGGAGCTATAACGGTTCGGAGGTTTTCGATTTGAAATTTTCGTTCGACTCCTTGTCACATAGCTCCGTTTTGTTCTCTTTTTCCCCGCGTACACTTTCGGATTATCCATTTCGATGTGCAAAGAATAATTCTGAGCGTTCGATATTTATAAACGAAACGATTCGGAGCGTTTAGACACGAGTAGCGTCGCTTCTATTCGCAAACTGACGCTATGACGCTATCCCTATACCTGCCTTGAAAATTTTTAAATTATCGCCACCTATGGCTTTTTTTCGAAACTATATTTATAACAATAGTCGGTTTTTGTGAAGGGAGACAAAAGAATACCTGGGAAAGACCCGCAGGACCTGGGAAAGGCCCGGTATACCTGCCGACCCTGAGGCGCGCAGCTGCGCGGGACCCCGAGCGTCACGGAGCGCTGCACTGCTCCACAAAATATTCAATATCTCCGAAAATAATTATTTTTTCGACCTGGGTCCAACGGCATCTTAATCTTAAATGTATTTTAGATTTTTCTAGATAGTTTTCAAAAAATCGATATTTTGAAGCCGTCACAGGGGTGTTGTCCCTTAAGTGGACCGCGCCTTTAGAGTCACGCATTTTTGAACGGAGTGCCCAGACCATGGAGGCTAGAGTGGGAGGAGTCCGGTCTGTGTATTTCAAAGTGGCTACAAAAATGTGGTCAAACAGGGATGGCGCCACTATCTCTAAGACCTCGAGAAGTAAGCTGACTATCAATGTTGTGTAAAAGAGATGGAAGAGGGTCGAATACGCATCCTAGCCTCCAAGGAGACTAGAGTAAAGCAGTCCAAACTCCCTATCCTAGCCTGTATGCACGAAGTTCTTTCACATGAAGAATAGAGGTAAGGAGCCCGAACGCGTATGCTAAAAGCACCCCAAACGTGGACCCTGAAAGTGACGAAAAGTTGTGGTTCGAAATTCAGCCACATCAAGCGCTAGTGCCGAGAGGGAAGGATGTGAAGTATGGCATCGGTGACGCTATGAAGTGAGCGTATATATAAACTGGTGAATTCTTGGTTATAATATTTATATATCATTCTTGGCTGTTCGTCTGTGAATGCGAAATTGTAATAATGATTTTTTAATTGCAGTAAAAATCAGTGTTGTGGAGTGCAGTGAGTGATTGCCCCGCATTATATAAAAGCAGGTAAGAAAACGGTATTTTGAAACCATTTTCTGTATTATATTATAATTGTAATTCATCGGTTGATTAAATACATTTCTCGAGCATGAAAGTGAGGTTAGAATTCGTATTATTGTCATAATATGTAATTACAAATTTTATTTTGGGTTCTTTTCTTGTTGCAGTGAACAATGGCGAAATACTGTTCGTACCCAGGGTGTCAAACTGGGCGAGACGCCAGCAGAGCAAAGTGCAAGCGCTTAGGAGTACGACAGTTGGTCGTCTTCGAGGTTCCAAAGGTAAATCGCCTGTTAAAATGTTTTCTTTTTGTTAAATGACGCATAGAGCGCGTAATTTGTTGACGAAATCTGAAGTAATTGCATGCCACTTATTGCCTATAGGAAAAAAAATTTGCTCAATGATTTAGCGTGTATATGAAATTTCAACCCGCTTTGTTTTTTTCCTGTATCTTGTAGAATATGGTACAACGATGGAGCAGAGCCATCGGGGAGTGTCTCTCCCACACTGATTTCGTGTGCGAGCTTCACTTTTCCAATGACTCGATAATAAAAGAAGACCGCATCAAAATGCCTGATGGTACGATCGAGGTAATTCCTCATCTTCGTCATACCCTCATCGCTGATGCTATGCCCATCGCAGTCCATAACAAGGTAAGGATTGTAATAATTATAGTAATTTTTTGTGTGCAATGCATAAAAACATTCAGCGCTACAGGGGCATGACTTTCCGAATGAGTTTCTCCGCCACTTCTCAACTTTTTTTTTCTTTTTTCTCTATTCTTTTCCTGCCCCGCTTGACTTTTCTATAATACCCTCTTTTCTTCGAATGAACTCAGCTAACCTGCAGCTGTGTTTGCTAATTGTTTGTAGCTCGGTTCAGCAGTATAATTTATCAAAAGTTCATCTTTTTCTTGCGGTCTTCAATTTTTATATGCGGAATATTCTTATCTGCTACCCCTCTTCAATTTCCTCTGTTGTCTTTACTCTTTATTACTTGAGTCAATTCGTTGATATCGTACTTTGCTATCCCCTCGAACAATTGGACATAGATTGTCCATTTTTACATTGAGATAAATATAATAATCAATTATTTTTTATTTCGACAGGAAAACGGTGGTCAACCGGAACAGAATGTTCCCTGCGACCAGTTAGCCGGACCTTCTCATGGATCCGTAGCTATTTGCAACGACGCTGTCGTACATCAAGTGCCTATGACCTGTCACGATTTTCTTACTCCGACGGAGGTAAGTGTTGTATTTATTGAAAATGAAGGGAAAATGTCTTTCAATTTTTTCATTAATTTAATTCTTCATTTTTCATTGATAATACTTTATCTCTCAATATAAAAATTCTTTCAATTTATAAATTTGGACATTTTTCTCGATTTCCTTGGGTTTCGTTTGAAAAAAAAGCAGAATTGTTCTATGAGCTACTTTAGGCTCCGACGTGATTTACGCTGGCACAATTTTCGGCCGCACGACTGGACCGCGAATTTTTCATTTCCGGGCATGCAAAGAGATCGCGAAAGAGGCTGAGGGAATAAGAATGAGAAGAGGGGGAGAAGGGAGCGGGAGAGAAAAAACGTGTGGACAGCCTTCGAGATATCCTTAAAATCGCACCTGCGGATCTTCGCCCTCGACGCGAGAACTCGCGGATTATTCGTTTTTCGTTTAATATTTCACGTATGTGTGTGTTTTACGGGACATGTGAGCGCGTCCTTGACAAGCCGCGATAAGCCTGCAATGAAAAAAAAATTCAAAAAAACCAACAACAATTGAATTGAGAATAAATTGTTGATTCAACAGCTGAAAAAAAGTTCAATAACTCCACGAGACTGAAGTGCCAGAAAAATATTTTTCGCCCATCAATGGGCTGCTACTTTTTGATAACAAGAAACAATGCAAAAACAATTAGCGATTATTTAATTTCGATGAAAATGCATTGAAAACAAAAAAAAAGAAAAACATAATTGCAACACTTTTCGAGTATGGTATTGTGGGAAAAAATGGTCCGAGCGATTTGTCGAGTTGGGTCGAGAGGAAGAGGGGAGAAAAAAAGGAAAGCTGTCGAAAGAAATGAGGAATCGAGCTTCCGTGGAAATAATGAGCCGATAAATCATCGCGTGTTCCTTGTGCGCGAGGTCGTAGTGACCGCTCCAAAGGACGACGTATCCTCTTGCCCGTTTCTTTTTTAAATTCTCCATCGTCTTCTCTCGCAGAATGAGAGCAGCTGATATAATTTCTCGTAGTTTTACTTTGCACTGAAGAATTTACGATCCTCCTACGGGCAGTGAGAAAAAATCCTACTTGGTAAAAAAACAAAAAAAAATTTTAGCACGTTCCCTCCCCCCACCTTCTTCTTCAGGTCTCTAGTTTTCGTCTCGCGCCACGTGCGCTGCCTGCGGTTAATCGAGTACGGCAAACAGCAGTCGAGGACAGGAATTTTTGTTTCTTTTTTTTATATCAAATTCATTTTTTGTTTCGCTCCTCGAACACACACGTTCCATGTGTATATAATTTAATTAACAAATGCACGATGACAGAATTAATCGACGAACGAATAAATTTATTATTTTTTCCATCGTCTTGCGTGCATAACTGCGCTTTGAATATACTCTTCTATCGCTCTCTCTTTTCTCATTCCATCTCTGTCGTATCCTATCCCGAGTACAGCAGCGCCAGCGGATATTTCCGTAACAATGTTCGCTGATTCCATAGCCCGCGTCCACAGTACAGCGTTCCTTACCTCTATTCTTCATGTTCTTTCAATTGGTCGCAGCACGGTCTTACATACAGGTCTGGAAACGAAGCCAGATTTCAATGGAGTCGTGAGGCACCGTTACGAGCTTCACTTTTCATTCCGCTCGTCGCCACCGCCGTCGCTACTATCGGCGAGTACCTCCCACCCACGGTCTTCTGTGATCTCTCCCTGCGCCCCTTGCCATGTCATAACTTTTTGATTACACGATCTCGATAACCTCTGTTTGCGTCGCGTCAACGAGCATTTGTAGTTTAAAATATTCATAAAGCTTGGGAAGGTGGACCGTTGTTTCAGGGTATTATTGAAAACTTGTCGACATGCCGAAGGTGTGTGCGGTACGCACGTGTCACACCGGGTGTTCAATAAAGGTATTTGTATATCGATCATCGAAAGAAACTCGGAATAAAATTCGAATGAAAATCCATTTCATTCGAAAAAGGTAAGTATTTTTATTTATTTTAAAAATGTTTATATTGGTCTTCTTCCAGCCATACAGGATCTTCCCCTTTTTACAAGCCCCACTTCTATTCTCTTCCACAATCCCCCCTCCTTATTTCACAATTATTTCTCATCTACCTCTATTCCCCCTTCCCCCCCCCGCGAAAAAGGTAATGTGTATTTCGGATCATCGAGAAGAGTGAGAGAGACGGACGGAAGCTGTTCTGTCCTTGTCGCACCGTACACGCCGATAGCAATGCCACGTAGTGGCGAAAATTGGAAACAAACGTGGGTTCGTTAACGGTGCCTACCCCCACCACGGTCGTTTCCAGACCTGTATGTAAGACCGTGGGTCGCAGAGATGTAGTGCTCAGTTCCGCCGCAGGCGTCGCTAGTGTTCCTCAGAGCCCATAATATATAGTAATACAAAACTGCATTAGGTCCGAGTTCCGCCTCAACGACCAATCACAAAACTGAGGTGATCGTGTTTCTCTCTCGCACACCCGAACGATAATACACCCAAGTGGGGATTCCTTCTATTATAATATATAATAATATTGTGTAAATATATATAATAAATAAAATATAAATAATATTAATGAAACAACTCGTGTTGTTTTATTCACATGGGCTTATTGTATAATAAGCACATCAGATATAATAATTATATAATAAGTACAACACGAGTAATTTTATTATGGAAACTTATGATTTGCGTGTTGTTTTTGTCGAGCGATTCGTTTTTGGACGGTGATCGCACGACTAGTGGGGGAAGTTTTACGTTCCTGCCACTTGATTGCTCATTGTTTTTTTGTTCGTGTTTTCTGGGCAGGAGGCGGGTAGAGATCAAGGACTCTTTGCTACTTGGTTTAGGTTCACAAAAATGGGATTAACTTTATTATTAATAAACAAAAAAGGCTTACAAACAAGGTTTATGAAGAAGGGGATACAAAAATCGTGCGCCACTGCCCGTGGTCTCTCGTGCACTGCTTCGCCAGAGCCGGCGTTGCTACACCAGCGCCATCTCCAGCGTGGTAGGGGAATCGGCCTAAAGCCTCATTCTAATTTCTCGCTATGCCTTTTTGACGTAATATCGTCCATACCGCCCTCCTTTGAACGATAGTTCAAAAAGAAAAAAAAAGATAGAACGCGTATAACCTTAGAGTATGGGCTATCGCATTCGGATACATTTTGTTAAAACGAAACCATTTTCTATTCTATTGGTAACGGTGACAATTTTTTGATTGCTCGCTTATAAATACCCGTTGGGGTTTTTACACTTGCCACTCTTACAATACCGTCATCACCGGGATGAATATTATTTACGCGACCCGCGACCCAGCGTAAGGGTGGAGTGTTATCTTCCTTGATCAGTACAAGATCCCCGATTTTTATGTTACGAGCCTCTCCCTTGAACCATTTTGTACGTTGTTGCAATTCGTTTAGATACTCTTTGTTCCAACGTTCCCAAAAATGCTGCTTTATTTTTTGGATATGCTGCCAAGTCGACAAGCGGTTTGAACTTGTTTTAGAAAAATCGTATTCTGGAACGGATTGCATCGACGTGTTTATCAAGAAGTGTGCGGGTGTCAAAACGAGAGGGTCGTTAGGATCAGTCGACAGCGGTGTGAGTGGCCTAGAATTCAAAATTGCTTCGATTTCCGTAACGAATGTACTGAATTGCTCGTAGGTGAACAAGGAGTCACCAATCGTACGACGCATGTGATGCTTAAAGCCCTTTACCGAAGCCTCCCAAATCCCGCCAAAATGTGGGGAGCGAGGCGGTATGAACGACCACTCTATACCCTGATCAACGAGGAATCGATTAATCTTTTTCTTATTTTCCTTTTGTCCTAGGAATTCCGCAATGTCCTTGAGGTAATTATCAGCCCCAGCGAAGTTTGTCGCGTTGTCAGATTGAATTATTTTAGGCTTGCCGCGACGCGCGACCAAGCGCTTCAAACTCGCGATGAAGCCTTCAGTAGTTAAATCGCTTGTAATCTCAAGATGTACCGCTTTAGTAACAAGGCAAACAAAAACGGAGACGTAAATTTTCACCTTGTTGCGATTCCGATGTGCCTTTTCCTTGATAAAAAACGGTCCGCAGAAATCAACGCCAACGTTCTCGAACGGTCTAGAGCTGAAAAGCCTAGTTTTTGGCAGGTTACCCATTGTATACTTAGGAGTCGAGGGTCTCCAACGAGAGCAACGAACGCATTTACGAATTATTCCTCTGACATAGTTTCTTCCATTTACAAGCCAGTAATTTTGTCTTATTGCGTGCAAGGTCGATTGACTCCCGGCGTGACAAAGGTCAAGGTGCGTTTCGCGGGTTATGAGCTCCGTGATGTGATTGTTTGGAGGCAACAACGCTGGATGCTTTTGATCGAAATCAATGTCGGCATGCTTCAAACGTCCCCCTACTCTAAGTATACCATGGTCGTCAACGAACGGATTGAGCGATAACAAGGGACTTTTCTTGTCCAATGCATGTTTTTCGATCAAATCTGACAACTCCCTTTTGAAAAAGGTTTGCTGAATCAATCTTATTATCTTATTTTCGGCATTTTTTAATTCCTCCGCAGAGAGCTCTTCAGAGACGAATTCTTGTCGTCGACATTTCTGAATGAAGCGCACGCAATATCCGATGACCCTTTTCATTTTCTTGAACGACGAGAATCTTGCAAGTAGCTCTACTCCCGAGGTGCTCGTTGTTAACGCTATTGTTGTTCGCTGTTCCGGAATCTCGACATCTGGCAATAAATTTGGAGGCCAAAGGCTTTCGTCGCTTGCAAGCCACGCAGGACCATCCTTCCACATGGGATTGTTGACGAACTCGGCGGGAAGTTGACCCCGCGACAAAGCGTCGGCAGGATTGTCCAATGATGGCACATGTCTCCATTTGCCCAATCCAGTGTCATCTTGAATTTGAGCGACTCTATTGGCCACAAACGTTTTAAGCCTGTGCGGAGGTGTTTGAATCCAATGTAGCGTGATCGTGGAGTCGGACCAACAGAACAGACCATTGAAGTTCGTTCTCAAAGACTTGAGCGTCGTTTTGTACAGCGACGCGAGAAGTGAGGCTGCGCACAATTCAAGTCGAGGTAGCGACAATTTTTTTATTGGTGCTACGCGAGTTTTTGAGCAAACGAGACGGACGTCCCAAGCTCCCAAACCATTTGTAGAGCGCACATAAAATACGGCTCCGTACGCGGATTCGCTGGCATCGCAGAATCCGTGTAGTTCGATGAACGTGGCATCTTCAACAATAATCTGACGGAGAATGCCGAACCCGTTAATCATTTCGATTTGCCTTGTGTACTCAGTCCAAACTGTCACGGTGTGTAGCGGAACCGACTCATCCCAATCGAGGTTGATTTGCCATAACTGCTGGAGCATGATTTTCGCCTTCACTATCATCGGACCTAGCAGTCCGAGAGGATCGAACAGCGAGGCTATCTGAGAGAGCATGTTTCTTTTCGTAATTCGTTGTTCCGCTTTAAAAGGTCTTGCCACGTGAACTAAGATGTCTTCTCTCGGGTTCCAGTGAACGCCGAGCGTTTTCTGCGTTTGCGAGTGACTCAAACAGATGTGCGGATCGGATGACTTGTCTTGCAAGACCTCTAGGAGTCTTGGATCGTTTGAACACCATTTGCGAAGATTGAATCCTCCTCGTGATAATAACTCGACAAGCTCGTCTCTCAATCGTTGGGCATCTTCGAAGGATGATGTGCCGGTAAGAAGATCATCTACGTAAAAATCTTCTCGGATTACCTTGCTCGCCAGAGTGAATTTTGCTCCGTCGTCGATGGACAATTGCTGTAACGCACGGATGGCAAGGAAGGAGGCAGGCGACATGCCGTATGTCACAGTATTCAACTGGAATGTTTTGATGGATTGAGCAGGATCCTCACGCCACAATATTTTCTGATAATCAGCATCTTCGGGATGTACTCGAACCTGACGGTACATTTTTTCGATGTCCGCGCTCAGGACATATCTGTGGATTCGAAATCTTGAAATGATGGAGAACAAATCCTCTTGAATTGTTGGGCCAGGAATGAGAACTTCGTTCAATGCAATATTTCGCGATGTCTTAGCGGAAGCGTCGAAAACAACTCGCAATTTCGTAGTTTGGCTATCACGTTTGAAAACGGGATGATGCGGAATAAAGTAACCGCCTTGAATGGCTCTACTGTCGATCACTTCGGTCATGTGACCGAGAGACTCGTAATCGTTCATGAACCTTATGTACTCTTCGCGGACATCTGGGTCTTGAGCTAATCGGTGCTCCAATGAATACAATCGTTTTTTCGCGGTCTGATAAGAATCGCCTAGCTCGTTAATCCCTTCGTTAAACGGCAGTCTGACGACATATCGTCCACTCGCATCTCGCGAAAATGTTTCGAGGAATCGTTCTTCGCATGTTCTTTCTTCCACAGAAAAGTGTTTTTCGTGTGGGAGTTCTTCAATTTCCCAAAACTTAGCAACCTGTTTATCTAATGACTCGACACTTAAGTTGCACGAGGTTTGTTTCTGGATCGAACGCCGATCGTGTATTCTACCGGAGACTATCCAACCAAAACGTGTCTTCTGTAGTATTACCGAAGTGTTTTTGAGCTCGATTTGACCTTGGCACAATAAATGGTAGAACAGTTCGGCTCCAATGAGCGCATCGATTTCGGATGGAGTGTCAAAGCTTGGATCGGCAAGGGTAATGTTTCGAGGCAAACTTAACTCATGACGCTGGATCGATTCTGATGGGAGTACCTCCGAGATTTTACTGGTCACCAAAAATGATAAATTGGTCTCGAAACGTTTGTCGCGCGATGCTACGGTCGCCCTGACTGAATGACGGAGATGTGTGAGGTTTTGACCAAATCCGGAGACCGGTACCTTAACTTCTGTTTTGGGAAGCTTTAAGGATGCACAGAGTCGATCGGTAATAAAGTTAGATTGAGACGCGCTGTCCAACAGAATTTTGCACGACACTGCTTGTCCCGTTGCATTTGAAATGAGAGCCGACACGGTCGATAAGATCACTTGAGATGACACGCGAACTTGAAGGCTTGTGCTAGGTTTCGTTTCTACCGGAATCGCGTTACTCGACTCTTGGGCGTTGCTCTCTTGCTGAATGTGAAGCACCGTATGGTGCTTGCGAGTACATTTTCTGCATCCACTAGATTTGCAATCGTTTATCTTATGACCTGGCCTCAAACAATTCCAACAAAGCCCCAGCGATTTAACAGTAGCAGTTTTTGCCTCGCGATTCGATTTTAGAAATTTTTCGCAATGGGCGATAGTATGGCCTTCTCTGCAAAGCACGCATTCTAGTTTTGATTGTGTAGTGACGAGCGACTGCTGGGGTTTTGGATTGGTATTGTTTTTCGAACTTGTAGGTCGTGACTGTGTTTTTACCGGTTGACTCGAGGTTTCTAGAGTTACACTTTCTAAAACATGACAACGGTTTTTGAGGAAATTCCAAAACTCTGTGATAGACGGGATGTCTGTACCGTTAAGCGAGCGTTCCCATTCTTTGTGAGTGTTTCGATCGAGTTTCGAAGTAATCAAATGCATAAGGACAGTGTCCCAGCTATCAGTTGGTTGTCCAAGAGCGTGAAGTGCTCGCGTATGCCTTAAGGCCGTATCAACCAACCCTCGTAAGTTTGAGGCGGATTCCTTTGAGAGACCTTGAAGATCAAAAAGTGCTCGAATATGGCTCTGTACTATTATTCTCTTGTTATCGTATCGTTCCCTCAAAAGGGTCCAGGCGACCTCGTAATTGGGCGCTGATGTTTCGAGAGATTGTATCACCTGGGCTGCTTCATCCTTCAAGGACGATCTCAAATATTGCAACTTTTGGACCGGTGTGAGATTCGCGTTTTCATGCACGATCGATTTGAAATTATCGTAAAAGCCGAGCCAAGCATCGTAATTCCCGGAAAAAACAGGTAGATTAATGGTCGGAAGCTGAATATTTGTTTTTACGTTTTGAATTCCAACCGCCGGTTGTGGTTGGGTAGTCTGTACAATGTTTCGACCGCTAGCCTGCCTAAAGGTCGCGAGGTGACGCTCAGCGTGCGCCGTTAGTTCAAAGTACGTTTCTTCATACAGACATCTCTCATTAGCGGAGGAAGTCGGTTGTTCACCACCTAGAGCGGCACCTCCATCAGTTTTCGCTTCTTCAAAATACTCGATTTGAGATTGAATTTCGTCAAAAGCATTCCAAGTGTCTTTTATTTTTTGCAAACGCTCGACCAATTGTTGTTCGTCAGGGTTGTCGACCCATTTTTCTAAATAATTTCTAAAGCGCGTCAATTGTGATTTGATGGTAGCTCGTTTCTGAATGAGCATACGTACTTTTTCGGCCATAGCGTATGTGAAGATTCGGAAAGATGAACGGACAAAGAGAAATAATAGTAATACTACCAATAGATCGAGATGTCGCGGACGATATGCTAATGCTGCTTACGACTGTTACTATGTATGTTGCTGCTCGTTTCGAAGACCGCTCGTGTCGCCGTCTTCGTCCGTTGATATTTTGATGCGTGTTGGCCGCTGTGGAGTTGCTGTTCTCTTCACTGTTGTGCTTTCGAAGCGTGATCGCCTCGCTTATGAACGTTGGCTCTCTCGGTGCTTCGCGCTGTCGGCGCGTCTCTGTGTGTGTAATGCCCGTTGGCTCTCTGGTTCGCGCTGTCGGCGCGTCTCTGTGTGTATGTCGCACTTGAAGAATCCCAATGTTCCGAATATAATTTTACCTTTGTTTCTAGCACTCAATGTTTCTGTTTGCCGGAAATATCCGGCTCGAAGGACCAAAATGTTTTTGTCGAGCGATTCGTTTTTGGACGGTGATCGCACGACTAGTGGGGGAAGTTTTACGTTCCTGCCACTTGATTGCTCATTGTCTTTTTGTTCGTGTTTTCTGGGCAGGAGGCGGGTAGAGATCAAGGACTCTTTGCTACTTGGTTTAGGTTCACAAAAATGGGATTAACTTTATTATTAATAAACAAAAAAGGCTTACAAACAAGGTTTATGAAGAAGGGGATACAAAAATCGTGCGCCACTGCCCGTGGTCTCTCGTGCACTGCTTCGCCAGAGCCGGCGTTGCTACACCAGCGCCATCTCCAGCGTGGTAGGGGAATCGGCCTAAAGCCTCATTCTAATTTCTCGCTATGCCTTTTTGACGTAATATCGTCCACGTGTTATGTTTAAAAATATAGCTAATTATAATGAAACGCGAATAAAGAGATAAACCAACCGTAATATATCTCGTAATCTATTTATTATTCGGACGCGCGTTACTCTGTTTTCCTGTACAATAATAATATTAATAATAAATACATAATAAATAATAATAACATGTACATGCAAGAAACTGGGCGAATGCGGGAATGTTGGCTCTACATGCTGGGGTTGTCTTTTCAACACGTGCTTATTATATGTATACCCATGAAAACTGGTTATTTGCTAGTTACGTTTAAAAATGAAGCTAAATATGAATTAAATTAAGCGATGAACCAACCGAACAAGCCGGCAGGCCTAATTGAACCCCAAGCGCGGCGATCACTTAAATATGAGAAGATTATATTTATTGGCAAATGATTGTGTGGCGAAGTTGGTAGAACGCTAGATTACTGTATTGAAGGTCCTGAGTTCGAGCCTCGGTAGTTTTATTTTTTTTTCTTTTGCATTCGTACAGGTATCTGGTTGTACGAGCGAATTGAAGCAGTTTCAACCAATCAAAGAACTCGTCCGATCCCAAAAGAACTCGAACGAAAATAACATGGAAGAATATATTTTTTAATTTACTGCCATCAATAGCTGAAATTTGTTTTATAATTCCTACCTAGAGTGTTTACTTTTTCCCTTTATCACGTTGACTCGCGAGGAGTCATCTCCATTATTATACACATAGTTCGATAGCTGCTGTGCTGGTGTACGCGACATATGTATTTGTGTTTGACAGGCGCAAACAATTTTGCCGCCATAACATGGTCAGTTTCACCTTATGCAGTTTTGTATTACTATATATTATGGGCTCTGGGGAACACTAGCGATGCCTGCGGCGGAACTGAGCATTACACCTCTGCGACCGATTGAAAGAACTGTTTGAGGCGGGAGTGTCGACTCCTCTCTAGTCTCCTTGCTAGCCTCCATGGCAAATACGCTGGAACCTCGCTTATCCGAGGCCAGCCCCTTGACACTGGCCTACTATTCGTTTACGATAAACGAAAACGCATTTTGTCCCGGCTTTTTAGTTCTTGGAATCATCACTACCTAGCGTTGGCTGATGTGTAACAGCCTTCGGCTCTAAATACTCTGATCAGCTGAACGATTCGTTACTTTCGAGGCTTTCGCATGTTATCGTTATGGAGACATTATTTATTGTGTTCGAATGGAAAATCATTAGAACGGAAAATTATTCCAAATACATCAGTAGACTTTTATTCATGTAAAATATTCGAAACACCGGCGCAACATACATAAATATGCACGCCTGTCACAGGACTACTAGCGCCACAGTGCGGCAAGGACATTTTGCGAACAGCATTTATCTACCAGTGTCAGGGGGCTGTCCGAGGCAAAAGGTTAGTTCGCGCTAGCTACACTTCCTACACTTTTTAAGGGAGTGTACACTTTCGCGTTCTTTTTAACGGAAATGACGTCACGCGCCGCTGTTCGCGTTACGAGTGTAGCTACACTTTCGTGCCACTAACTATAGACTTTCTACACTCGATCTTAACGAGGTGTAAAAGTACACGAAAAGTGTAACAGTGATATTACTAGAATCATCCCATAACCAGCGAAACCGTCAGTGATTTTATACAGAGGTGAGTACGACATAACCTAAAATATTTAAGGTAATCACAAACAAATTCTCATTTGTTACGAACAACAATCAATAATAAAGGTTCAAAATAACAAAGTATTATAATTATCAATTTCTATCGATCAAGGTGATAAAAAAATTGACAAGATATAATGAGAAGTGTTTATTATAAATTCGCAGTATCACAATACGTTCCAATCTACTATCAACGCAAACAGAAGCTAACATGGAACAAGAACAAAAAATTAAGTCAGCAGTGCTGTTCCGAGATTCAGAAGGCGGCTTAGTCGTTGATGCTGACAACAACGTGTGCATTTGTGAAGGTTTTGGATTTCTACAATCGTATCACTAACACTCCATTCTATGTAAAACTGGTATCAATACATCCATTCTGAGCGCAATTACAAGTACAAGTTGATAATTTCAATAACACCGTCCATTGTAACCAGGTTACGAGATCAACAAACTTGAGGTCACACGGTATATCTCTTTAACGGTTAGATGAGACTCCGTAATGTCATGTGTTGTTTGAGGTTAAGGTGTGGTCCACTAGGTCGCCGCCATGTTTCCTGTACACTATCGCGTTCGCGCTAGAGTTGCTTACCCGCGAGGAACTAAACTGCACTCCCTAGACACTGCCCTAGTTCCGTTTACACTGCCGAGTGGAGAGTGCAGCTAGCGCGAACAAACCTAAAGTGATACTATCCTGATAGACAAATGTGCTGTGAAAATTCACATGTCAGCATTATAGCGGCAAGAGGACAGCATACGGCGGCACACCGTGACACCAACATGCTGTCTTTTGCTTCCGCATTAAGCTGCAAATTTGAGCCACAGTGCGTGGTTTGGCAAAATAAATGTGTGATACCAAGACGGCAAGTTTGCAGCAAATATACGCAACAATTACCTGCTGCAACAACGGTACTGATGCGGCAAGCTCCAGACTTGGAGTGATGTCATTTTTATATCGCGTTTCAGCCATAAATGCATCACGCTGTGACGCTCCGTTGCCGGTAAAAACGAGGCAAGTTATCGCGGCATCGATACGGAAAGTTTGGAATACGTTATTCTAGCAAGGTTAGGGCACATTGGCGGCACGCTGTGACGTTCCATTGCCGGCAAAAACAAGGTATATGGTTATAACCATAGGCAGATTCGCTACGCCAAATGTCATGATCATAAAATTAGTTATATAAGTTGAACCAGTTGGATGGTCGAGTGGTTAGCGTGCTTGCCTTCTAAACCAGCCCATCGTGAAGTCGCGGGTTCGAATCCCTGCCTCGTACTTTCGGGAAAAAAGAATTACGGGGATGACGCGTGGCCCTCAGTCATTCGCGGGCGTCGCACACACGAACCAGTACGTGTGTGCGACTGTATTCAATCAAATTATTTATTTTGCCCTCTTTTTATTCCCGCCTGCCCAGCTACCGGTAATGCAGAACTCCATTTAGCCGGTCACAACACCGCAATAGCGGGTCTCGTTTATGCCGGCGAAGGAGCGTTACGGCGAGTTCTAAATATGCCGGCAACGGAACGTCACAGCATGCCACCAATGTGCTCTCTCCTTGCCGCATAGCGTATTCAAAATTTTCCGTCTCAATGCCGCAATAACGTGCCTCGTTTCTACCGGAAATGGAACGTCACAGCGTATCTCCAATGTGCCCTCAGCATGCCGAAATAACGCATTCCAAATTGTCAGTCGCAATGCTGCAATAGCCCAGCAATGAACGTGCTCCAAATGTACCGCCAATATTCTGTACTTTCGTACTGCAATAATAAGACCAGCATTCATGCGAGGATGCGCAATGCTGAGCTGCTAGACCACAGCTTAATGCGGCGGCAAAGAATGCCATTTTTACGTCACAACTTGCTCTCTCTTGGCGTGGTGTTGCCAATGTGTTGTCGCCAAATTTCTTACTGGGTAGGTTTGTTCGCGCTAGCTACACTTTCTACACTTTTTTAGGGAGTGTACACTTTCGCGTTCGTTTGAACGGAAATGACGTCACGCGCCGCTGTTCGCGTTACGAGTGTAGCTACACTTTCGTGCCACTAACTCTAGACTTTCTACACTCGATCTTGACGAGGTGTAACAGTAAACGAAAAGTGTAACAGTTATATTACTAGAATAACCCCATAACCAGCGAAACTGTCAGCCAGTGTATACAGAGGTGAGTACGACATAACCTAAAATATACAAGGTAATCACAAACAAATTCTCATTTATTACGAAAAACAATCAATAATGAAGGTTCAAAATAATAAACTATTATAATTATCAATATCTATCGATCAAAGTGACTGAAAAATTGACATAACCTAAAATGTACAAGGCAATCACAAACAAATTCTCATTTATTATGAAAAACAATCAATAATAAAAGTTCAAAATAACAAAGTATTACAATTATCAATTTCTATTGATCAAGGTTTTAAAAAATTGATAAGATATAATGACAAGTGTTTATTGTTCGCAGTGTTTAAATTCGCAGTATCACGATGCGTTCCAATCCACTATCAACGCACACAGAAGCTAACGTGGAACAGGAACAAAAAATTAAGTCAGCAGTGCTGTTCCGAGATTTAGAAAGCGGCTTACTCGTTGATGCTGCCAACAACTTGTTGTGCATTTGTGAAGGTTTTGGATTTCTACAATCTTATCGCTAACACTCCATGCTATGTAAAACTGGTATCAATATATCCATTCTGAGCGCAATTACAAGTACAAGTTAATAATTTCAATAACGCCGTCCATTGTAATCAGTTTACATGTTGAACAAACTTGAGGTTACACGGTATATCTCTTTAATGGTTAGATGAGACTCCGTAGTCTCATGTGATATAACTTCCGGCGCTTGCTGTTGCGAGAGCGTCGAGGAAAACGGAGTAGGAAAAGGGAGTCAGAGAAGGAGTAGGAAAATGGAGCAGGAAAGGACCCCAGGGACAGGGGGCAGAGGATATATTAGGGGGTGGAGAGAGTCGCCTTCCTTCTTTTCCTGTGAAAGACCAAGAATGAACATTTAGAGACGATTATCGCGAATCAGCGAAGCGAGAGTAAGAGTATCGAGTCGGATAGGCGAGTCGGGTCGATCCTCGAGGGCCACGTGCGCGAGAGCCCCGAGACCGCGCTTTACAACGAGTAAAAGAGAAACGATCCCGGACGACTGCAAGTCCCGGTGCCGTAACGAAAACTGTATCTCTAGAAATCGCATATAGCGTTAAGTTTTAAATAAACCCGGGAAAAAAAGTTCATGTCTGAGTGGATATGTTCATATATGTTTCAGATATATTGATATCTGACATTTTACAGTATCATATATGATTAGGTCTGATCATATTCCACATCACACATGCATATAAAAGATCATATCTGATCAAATACAGTATCTGGCCTGACCATATACAGGGTGTCTACTGACCTGAAAAGTCATGAAAAATCTTAAATGTCATGAAAAATTACCAGTCTACCTGAATTATTATACCCTACCAAATTATCGTTGAGTCTATATTCAATATGAACTAACTTTGTGGTACTTGTCGATAGAGAAGCGAATATCGAATCGATAGAAAATAAAATAGAAGAAAGTAAAAGAAAACGATGCGTCATCTCAACATATATTAGTTTTTCTTTATTATTCGTGTAAAGCGACTAGATGATATTACTCAAAGTTCCTAAATGTATGTAATATTTTTCGAGATGTTCCCAAAATATATTTCTTTACAGCAATCTTGAAATTATGTTTGTCTTACATTTTTTACTATATATGGAATTGTACAGTTTGGTGACTTTTCGTTTATTCCGTATACTTTTTATTGGCATACAATACACATCTGTTTGAAAGAGCAAAATAAAAATATAAAAATTTAGAAAATCGGTCGCACTGTAGAATCATTAAGTATACTTCTATGCCAGAAAGTCATACTAAGAGTCATGAAAAAAACCCCATTTATTGCCTTGAAAATCCTTAAATGTCATGCAATTTCAGTTCTGGTCAAAATTAGACACCCTGATATATGAACTCATATCTGTTTATATCTGGCTAAGGACCAAGGCGAGTTGGTACCGTAAATTCGTATCTGAACATACATGATATGATATGTGAACGTATCTGTTCGTATAAGATCATATCCGATCAAATACGGTAGCAGACTCCGCTATATAGATCTCATATATGTTTTTATCTGATCAGGTGCCAAGGCGAGTTGGCAGCGAGAAACCATATCTGAACATATATGATATGATATATGAGCAGGCACGTTCATATAAAATTTTATCCCGTCAGATACGATACCATACCCGGAAAATATACAAACTCTTATACACTCATACCTTATTGTATATGCAGTTCAGTTGTTCACACATGAAAACATCTGAATATATGAAATGATATATGAGGATATGAGACGATATCCGATCAGATATGGCACTTCACCTGACTGTATTATATGTGATCATGTGAGTTACTATAATATTATTAATTATTAACACGTCAAGTGATGACGTGTTAATAACCCCGCTCTATATACGTACGTGCAGTCATGAAGAAATTTAAATAATATTGTGATGTCGGTTTGGGGAAGATTGTCGATTTTTTAATTAAAAGGAGTGACTGACTCGCTACAGAACACGGTTGTAGGATGAATCAACTCGGTGTACACGAAGTTGAGCTACTTGAGCTACGTTTATTCAACTGACAGAGATTCGGCGTCTTACAAATTTGGTGGCTTACTACTACCTTAGCCTAGAACGGAGGCAACTTATAGGGCTGGAGCGTGGGAAATCGAGAATAGTGGGAGGAAGGGCCTACGTGAGGTTTGGGACGTTATTCGGGAATCTTCCAGAGGGATAAGGCTATGAGAGAGTTTTCTGAGAATTCAGAAAACCAGTATTTGACTATTCGATTCGGGACCTCGATTGGGCGGAAGCCATAAATTTGGAGACGCCCCGACGATTGTCCGAATGCAGCTGCATCGAGCGGTGGTGACAAAAATGTACACGGGAAAAATGATAGGATCCTTCTAATGTTTGTGTAGGAGTTTTCGTCGGAATGTCGGTGGATGAGACGGAGGTGATGAAATTCGAGGACTGTGGGAAAGGAAAAAAGGAGAAATTCTCAGCCTATATTACACCTCCCCCCTAATTTAAGAAAATTCATACAAAAAAAAATGAATTTTCTTTAAGCTTTAAGACTACTGGACCGACGGCGACCCACTTGTTTTGCAATATTATGAGCATTACGATTTCCGGCGATTTCCAACATGGAACATTCTTCTCCATCGTAGTTTACACGGTAGTCTACATGTTCGTTACTTTGGTGAAAACAATTGTTGTACACATTGATACAAGGGGAGAAGGTTGCTTTGAATAGTCTAGTGAACATATTGGATAAACAGCTACATAATCCGCATCTGAACAGGATATACAAGAGAACAACGCCAGTACAACTGTAGCCGAGATACCTGATACCTTCGTAAGTCGTCTCGAAAAATGCCTTGGTCCGTTTACGTTGTCCAATTTTCTCGGCCTCTTCTGAGATTTCGTCTAAAGTCTGTCCAAGAGCTTTGAGCTGAGTAAGGTCAACGTGTGTAGGTCGTCCTAAAGTCGTTAGCTGAATGTCGTCTAAAGAAACTGAATGATTACGAAGCACTTCTTCGAGTTTTGGAACTTTGAGAGTTTTGTTGAGAAGAATGTCAGCGGCTTGTGTAATACTTTTATCATAACTCGGTCTTACGAAGATGTGTTCAGTATGTCCAACGCAGTCGCCTGTTATGGTTATTTTCTTGGTACCGCGCAGGTGTGTTTTATGGTCATCACAACTCACATATAACGTCTCGTCATGCGGAGACGTCACGATCCACGAATTTCCTGATTTTAATTGAATCCACAAAGATTTAACCAGATTTATGTAGAGTATTTGACATTGCGAGTCAGATATGTCTATCGGCTTTTGGATGATCACTGCTTCGCAACTATTGGGATCGTGTACAAGGTAGTCAGGGTTTTTACGTTTACACAGGCGTCGTGGTCCTATTTCTTTACAGTGATCGAGGTCTTCTTCAGTACTTGGAGTAAATATTGTTCTGGCCACATTGGTCATTATTAATGTATCAGGAGGGTTCACGTAGAAAAATGTACTTGAGGTTCCCTTCCGTTTGGGGATAGGGATGATACGGAACACATCAAGCAAACTATTTTCTATTACTGGCACCTTAATTATATACGTAAAACGATTATCTTTTAACATGACGCTTACATCACTAATTCCTATAATTGCCGCAAAAGCAGATTCTTCTAGAGGTACAGGTGGAACGTTACTAGTCGCTGTTTGCTCTCGAATAGTTTTTAGAGCTCCGATTAAGTCGGCAGGATTAAGGATTTGAGGGTGAATAATCCCTTGTTTCCCATCATTGACTGCATTCAAGACATTATTCAGGCATTCGCTGTATTCGTCTATAAGAGTCTCTAGAAGGGTCACTTGTGCGGTAATCTTAATATCTCTAGTATTATCAGCTATCGCAAAATTGACTTCCGCATAGGACTTAAAAAGTCGTTGATTTTCAGTGCGTAATTCTTCTATGGCTTTGAAAAGTGTAGAGGCCATGCCCTTAACTATTGCTGTTTGATTTCGAATTAGGGTACTCATTTTCTTATTATCAGCGTGAAGTTTATCGATCTCATTGTTATAATATTCGGCATCGGAATTTCCTAAAGTTCCAAACAGGATTTTGCTTATGTCGCCAATAAAGTTAAATACGCCTCGTTTAAATCGGGGTTTATAATCGATGATGTTCATTAATCTAGATCTTCTGGCATCTATTCTATTTAACCTTTGCTGAAGGATCTCGATCGATGCAAACTCCGAGCAGTTCTTCCTTTCGTTGTCTCCATTGCAAACCGTGGCCAACCCCAGTGAAGCTTGCATCAGTTCGTCCCGATGTAGATTTATTTCGGTGAGGTCGACGTAGTTGACTACTGTCCAGGTTTGGTGATAGATCACGGCGTTTCCTAGGTTTTCCATATATATAGCGCCTTCGAGTGGTTCCACCCTTAATTCGTTGGTTGTAACCCATTTCAGGGGAAGGAAAAGGAGTAACAGCAACATAATGCCTGCACAGAATGTTTGATTAGTTTCTATGATAAGGTTTTAATTTATTAACATGGATTAGTTTTCTTCTGTTGTTTAGCAATATCTCGTAGTTTACGTCCGATGTTTGTTCTAAAATGATAGCTGGTCCTTCCCACTTCGGGGCCAGTGGGGTCTTGTCTCGCTCTTGAGCAACGAGGACTTCGTCGCCTTTTGCGAAGACGGGTATAGTGCGATGTATGTGAGCATCCTGGACTGCCTTGTATCTTTCTTTAGCTGCGATCAAATTATCGCGTCCTCGTTTGACGATGCGTTCGTGATCCGCACGTATTCCTTCGAAGTATTCGTCAATCGTCGTATTAGTCCTTTGAGCTGGCAAATTATTTGGAATATTGGGTTTTCTTCCGAACTGCATTTCGAATGGAGTTAGTCCTGTCCCTTCGTGTTTGGCTGTGTTATAAGCCATAGAGACGAACTTTAATTTCTTGTCCCAATCTTCTTGATGGTCGTATATCAATGCTTTAATTTGTTCCTTTATCGGTCCGTGTGCTCGCTCGAGGCTCCCATTACTCTGAGGATGAAACGTCGTCGTTGTCATGTGGGAGATCTTAAAGAGCTTTTCTAAATGCTTGAACGTTTGGCTGATGAAGTTTCGTCCGCCATCGGTTAAGATGATTTTCGGAGCTCCGTGAATGTAAATAAAGTTTTCAACCAGTGCTGTCACTGTTGATTGGGCATCCTGTGACTTTAATGGGATCAGTGTAATGTATTTTGTGAGCTGGTCTTGTACAGAAAGAATGTACTTATGACCCTCGTACGTTTCAGGTAGTGGACCCACAAGGTCCAATGCAATTTTTTCGTTGGGTTTCTCCGGTGTGTCAGTAATTATTGCTTCTGCTCGTGGTTGTGTTCGCACGAGCTTCACCCTCTGGCACGTGTCGCATCTACGGATGTAATTTTCGATGTCTCTTTGCAGGTTGGGCCAGGTAGCAACGGCCTTTACCCGATCGAGGGTCTTTGCTACTCCGAAATGACCTGTGGCGCTTGTCCCGTGGTATTGCTTTATGATGTCTATCCGTTCCTCTTCTGTACCTGGCTCGTACAGTTCCATGTCGTAAAGATAAAGAAAGGGTCGTTCTGTTTTCCTTGACCAAATAAACGAGATCATCTACTTAATTCTCATTTTTGTAACTGGATTTTCATTCAGGTATTTGCAACCTAAATAAATCTTGGTAGGTTCATTGGTAACCGACAGTTTTTCAGCTAACACGTTATACCACTCGATTTCATCTCTTGCGAAATCGAGGTGCAGTTCATCTTCACTGTTTTCAAGTTGGTCGGTTATTTTGATACGCGGTGTGTTCCTGGGTGGTGCTTCCTCCAAAATTTCAGGAACCTGTGGACTTTCTTTCGATAGTTCGAACTCTATGTAAAAGGGAAAATTTTCATTTTCCATTTCTTCTCGATCATTTTCTTTTTCCACTGTATTTTCGGTGTCTGCCGCGTTGTCGCTTTCTTCTTCGATGACGATATCTGATACTTCTTGCTTTTCGGTCCCCTCATTCGGAGCGCCATTGTGCTTTCCTTGACGGGTAGTTACGGGGTATATCCGTGATAGGGCGTCAGCGTTTGTATTCAGCGTTCCCTTTTTATAAACGGCCTCGTATTCGTATTCCTCTAATTTTAACCGGAGCCTCATTAGGCGACTATTCGTTGGAGGATTCGAGGTTTTGAGGATCCAGATTAGCGGCTTGTGATCCGTAACAATTTGAAATTTCTTTCCAAACAGATATTGGCGGAAGTGCTTGACAGCCCAGACTATTGCCAGCATCTCTTTTTCCGTAGTCGAATATCGTTGTTCGGCTTTATTAAGAGTGCGTGATGCGTAAGAGATGGGACGATCTTTACCGATGGGTCCCTGCGATAGCACTGCACCTACGGCGTGGTTGCTCGCGTCGGTTGTGAGCACGAAAGATCCCTTGAAATCCGGATATTGGAGGACCGGAGATGTCGTCAGCGCTGTTCGTAATAGGTTGAATGATTGTTCTTGTTTGTCTGTCCAAGACCATGGTGCATCCTTCTTCAGGAGTTCTGTAAGTGGTTTCGCTAATTTGCTGAAATCTTTTATGAATTTTCGGTAATATCCAGCGAGTCCTAAGAACTGTTTAATCTGCTTCTGGTCAGTTGGCCTTGGAAAATTCTGTACTGCTTCTGTTTTCTTTGGATTGGGTTTTACTCCCTCTTCCGAGATTACATGTCCCAAAAATTCCAATTCTGGCCGTAGAAATTCGCACTTGTCGGGCTGCAACTTCAAGTCTGACTCGCGAAGACGGGTCAGCACGTCAATTAATTTCTTATTGTGTTCGTCGAGGGTTTGTCCGTAAATAATAATGTCATCCAAGTAAACGAAGCATGTATTTCCGATCAATCCCCTCAACGCGTTATTCATCATGCGTTGGAAGGTCGCGGGTGCGTTCTTCAATCCAAACGGCATTCGGTTGTAATGATAGTGGCCTGATGGTGTGGAAAACGCTGTCTTCTGCTTGTCTCGTTCGTCCATTGGGATTTGATGAAATCCCGACGCTAGATCGAATGCCGTAAAATATTTTGCTCGACCTAATTGATCCAAAATTTCGTCGATGCATGGGAGAGGATAGGCGTCGTGTTTCGTTTTTTCGTTCAATTTCCGAAAATCAATGACGATCCTCCACTTCTGTTTTCCTGATGCATCCGATTTCTTAGGTACCACCCAAATAGGCGAGTTGTATGGTGAGTCACTCGGCTCTATTAATTCTTTCTCCAGCATTTCGTTTACCTGCCTGTCGATTTCTTCCTTGTGAACCGGCGGGTACCTGTATTGTTTAGTGTTCACGGGTGTATCATCACTCGTGATGATCCGATGCTTGACCATTTTTGTGCCTGGGAGTGGATCACCAGGTAGGGCAAATACATCTGGAAAGCTGGAGACAATGTCCCAAACCTTTTCTGCTTGATCTGGTGGGACGTGCTCGAGTCGAACGTTTTCTTTTAATGTGTGAATACGTTCGGCAGTATTCGTCATCTCTATAGCATTGACACGAGCTACATCCTTCGGTGCGTCTTGGCGCTCCTCCTCAGGCGAACGGGCGGCTTCACAGAAAGGAATGCCCTGTAGCTGGTCAATTGTAACCGTCATCGGGTCTTCCGAGTCATTCAAAAATGGCACTCGGGTTTCGTAATCCTTGGCTTCGAAGATGCAAGGCACTATTGCTCCTGGATTGTTCTCGTCCGTGACGGCTGTTCCGTTTTCAATATTCGTACGAACCGTAATAAAATAGATCGTTCGTGGCGGGATGGTGACAGAAATTTTCTCGAATTCAAATCGTTGATCGTCGAACATCAAATAATTTTCTCTTCCGATACCGATTTTCGTTTGGTACTTTTCCATGAACGGAATGCCGATCAACCCATCCTCGTCTAATGGGAAGTCATTGGGAACGACGTGAAAGATGTGAATCTTTCCTTGAAATTCTTGCCTAGCAGCAAATAACGATTCATGTTGTTCATTGCCCATGGAGAACGGGGTCTTAATGTTTCGATTGATCTGTGATCCTTTTGTCAACATGCTGATTTTAAGTAAATTTATTGCTGAACCGGTATCGAGGAGAAAACTGCCTATTCTGCTGGCTGTTCGGGTGGGAAGTTTGACCACTCGTTTAGCGGATCCGATGGCATTGACTTGGGGAATTCGTTCTTGTGTCGTAGTGGTTGCTTCTTCTTCCGGTATGTGATTGACTGCTGTTCGCATTGGTTGGTGATTGTGGGATTGTCTGTTGTGAAAAACCGATTGTTTGGCTACGTTCCTGTTCGTATTTTGTAAGTCGTATGCTCTTTTACGACAGTCGCGTTCGGAGTGACCTGCGCGGTTACAATACCGGCAAACGATCGACGGGAACGGTGCGCTTGATGGATTTCCAGGAGATTTATGATAGGGCGGCTTACGAATCTCTGAGCTACCTGTGCTTTTGTCGCTTAGGTTAAGGCTGCGTGTCATCATTTCTCGGGTGTAGTCGTATGCCTCTGCAGCTTGTGCTCGGGCTATCGCTGCACGAATGTTTTCTGGTTTTTGTGCACGCACTTCCGTGGAGATCTCTTTTTTCAATCCTAACAGGTATTGGTCCAGCCCTTGTTGACGTTCATACTCTATTATAAATCGTCGCTGTACCTCGTCTGCGGTTGAGTTGGCTAGCACAGACAGGAGTTGATTTTGCACTTCGAGGAATCTATTTGTAAATTTTGTTACGCTCTCATTTTTTTGCTGAAACATCCTTGACCTTTTGTCACGCCAGACGCTAGCCGGTTGAACGCTTCCAAAAAGTATCCGTAAACATTCATAAAGTTTATCATATGAGTTCGTTTCGTACTCTTGGATTTCTCTTGCTGCATCCCCGATTATTCTTTTTGCAATTACGAGTCGTCGAAAATAATCCGATCTTAATACTTGTGGCCTGACATCTTCAATGGAGCTGATAAAAGTTTCGACTCCGATATTTTTCCCATCAAATTCCCGAATTAGTTCGAGTGCTTCTTTTGGTTGAAGTTCTTCGATATCATCTTCTAATGAGATACTTGGTGAACGTGCAGTGTCATACTTTATTTCCGGTGCCACGCTCGAATCGTTAATTTTATTCAAAGCGCTTTTAATTGCCGCGTTCACGTTTGATAGCGACATATTGTTCGAATCCACAGAGTCAGTCTCGGAATCGGTCGTTATGATTTGTGACTCGCGGTAAAGAGTGAATGAATCTTTACTCACCGATTCCTTCCGTGGATCCAGTTCTGTTCGTAGACTCTCGTAGACTCGGCGTGTCGTCGATCGGTCCTATGTTCCCAGCGTTGGTTAGTCAGCACACCCCACACTTAGCACCAATTGTGATGTCGGTTTGGGGAAGATTGTCGATTTTTTAATTAAAAGGAGTGACTGACTCGCTACAGAACACGGTTGTAGGATGAATCAACTCGGTGTACACGAAGTTGAGCTACTTGAGCTACGTTTATTCAACTGACAGAGATTCGGCGTCTTACAAATTTGGTGGCTTACTACTACCTTAGCCTAGAACGGAGGCAACTTATAGGGCTGGAGCGTGGGAAATCGAGAATAGTGGGAGGAAGGGCCTACGTGAGGTTTGGGACGTTATTCGGGAATCTTCCAGAGGGATAAGGCTATGAGAGAGTTTTCTGAGAATTCAGAAAACCAGTATTTGACTATTCGATTCGGGACCTCGATTGGGCGGAAGCCATAAATTTGGAGACGCCCCGACGATTGTCCGAATGCAGCTGCATCGAGCGGTGGTGACAAAAATGTACACGGGAAAAATGATAGGATCCTTCTAATGTTTGTGTAGGAGTTTTCGTCGGAATGTCGGTGGATGAGACGGAGGTGATGAAATTCGAGGACTGTGGGAAAGGAAAAAAGGAGAAATTCTCAGCCTATATTATAATATCTTCATGACTGCACTAACAAGATTTGATCTGTCTCAACAGGGTAAGATTTGCTATGACATAGTCGGAGTCATATCTAGTCTGATAGTTCAGATAAACTATGATTCTATCATATGGGCAGGTCTATTGTTCATAGATGTCCAGGTCTACTGGGATCCACGGTATTTTATTCTTATCCGGACAGACAGATCTGGTCCAATAAGATTAGATTTGCCTGACATGATCAGATCTGGTCCAATAAAATCAGATCTACCTGACATGATCAGATCTGGCCCAATAAAATCAGATCCGGTCCAACAAGATCAGATCTTTCCTGGGGATTGGATCTGGTCAGACCTGCTGCGATATGGACGGGTCTGCTCTAAAAATTATCAAAATGGCTCTGATATGATCATACATGCTCAGATACAAGCATACATGAACTGTCATGACACTACATGAACAGATATGGCAATTTTTCTTGTCTGATCATATCTGATTCTACAGATATGATTCAGATATATTCAGATATGAACTTTTTTTCCCGGGAAACCAAAAAAAGCATAACTAAATGTGAGGACCTTATCCCGCCATTTCGCCCGCCCCGTCGCCCGAGCATAACGGAAGGTAGATTCTTTCGTTATAACACATGTGTTGTTTGAGGTTAAGGTGTGGTCCACTAGGTCGCCGCCATGTTTCCTGTACACTATCGCGTTCGCGCTAGAGTTGCTTACCCGCGAGGAAATAAACTGAACTCCCTAGACACTGCCCTAGTTCCGTTTACACTGCCGAGTGTAGAGTGCAGCTAGCGCGAACAAACCGAATACGGAAAACAGTACCCAAATAGGAATATTCCACGCATAGGCACAGCAGATTCTTCCCGTTTGTGCAGGATTTTGCATATTATCCGAGGATACGACTCAGATGAGTTAGGTGACTCGGATAATGCGGACCGTCGATTAATCGGAGGTCGGATAAACGAGGTTCTACTGTACCAGCAAATACGATAATATACACACAATATTCTAACAATTTTAGAATTGTTAGAATTGAATTTTCCAGATAAACCAGTCTTGATGTTGACAAGAGGACACAGATATTTTATCTTTAAAACGTCGAAGCAAGCAAAATCGCTTCGACTTTATATTGCTATTACGAAAAATAACTACTGGACAATTTTTTAGATTTCTTGCCTCGATGAGTGATTGCAATTTATTTCGTGTGATTTTCTTTTTATTTTAATTCAAATATGTAATCGCGTTACCGATTCGCTGACTGCGAGTTTTAATACAAACAGATCGCAAAGCAAGAATAAAAAAATTATTATTTAAGACGTTTTCCATCGTTCGTTGTACAAGAAAACAATACAGGGCAATTTTTTAAATTGCAATTTCTTGTGTATGATTATCTTTTAATGTTTATTTAATCGTAAAACTCATGACTGGGGTCCGGTCGCACCCCAATTTTCATGCGAAAATGAGGTTTTTTCCGAATTTTGCCGTTTTTCAGTCTTTAAATGGATCGTTTACTGATGGAATGTTAATAAAATCAGATGGCTCGCACACTATTTACTTTCTTATGAAAGTGCGAAGAAGTTGAAGTATGATAAAGTCCATATTCCCGTAGGACCGGTTTAATTAATGAAAAAGAAAAGCACGGGGTGCATGTACACCCCAGTCATGCATTTGACGGTAAAAAAAATTTCATGATTTGTTGGGTTAAATATCGATATCGTAATAATTATTGCGTTACGGTTCGCTGTTTGCGAGTTTTTATATAAACAGATCGCAAAGCATTGTTCTTTGACAGCAGGGATTAAGTTACCGTCGTATTTACCTGAGAAAATAAACATTGATTCAAGGAAAAAACGCATTAGGATTATTTGAGACATTTTCTACCGTTCGTTGCACAACTGTTATAATGCAAATATTTTTCTATCACTACGTATTGCATTATTACTATTTTCGACCTTTGCACCATTAATTATGCAACAAATACATATTGTTCACTGGGCATTGCTATATTACAAATATTCTTCTATCTTTACGCATTTACGGAGATCTCTCTGGTATATATCATTTTACATCTCTCTCACACGCAGCTCACTTCTCGAGGTCTTAGCAATAGTGGCGCCATCCCTGTTTGACCATATTTTTGTAGCCACTTGGCTACAAAAATGCCCCCCCCACCCCGCATTGACTAATCGAACTTTTTTTACGAATCGTTTGGTGGTCGTTTGGTAGCGTTTGGTAAACCATTCAAATCGTTTGGTAGTTTCCCGTTCTTTCGGAAAATAAAAAAGAAAATTTGGATCCATAAGATAGGACAATGGGCAGCGGAAAAAGACTCGACAACCAACGCCATCTATCGCTAAAACGTCGTATATTATCGCGACAAATCACAGCCTTTCGTTTCGGATACGCGTAATTTCTTTCGGTTCGGTCGGAGTTTATTAAGGGACAACACCACTGTGACGGCTTCAAAAAATCGATTTTTTGAAAACCATCTAGAAAAATCTAAAATACATTTAAGATTAAGATGCCGTTGGACCCAGGTCGAAAAAATAATTATTTTCGGAGATATTGAATATTTTGTGGAGCGGTGCAGCGCTCCGTGACGCTCGGGGTCCCGCGCAGCTGCGCGCCTCAGGGTCGGCAGGTATACCGGGATATATAAATTTGAGCAGAGACGATTTGCTGCAGCGTTGTTTGGGCGGCTTCACGCAAAACAACAACGAAAGCTACAACAAATCAGTTTGGGCAATAGCCCCCAAGTGTCAGTCCGGGAGCAAAAAAATCGTCGATATTGCAGCTGATATCGCGGTATTATTATTCAATGATGGCCTGAGAAGCCTCATGAAAGTTTTGGAGACGTTGCGGATAACTATCGGCCCAAATTGTTTCAATTTTTGCGTTGAAACCGACGCAGCGCGGATCGAGCTGGCGGAGCGCTCGCTCACAGACGCTGCGAAAGAGGCAAGAAGAGCCTCTACAAGTTCGAGAAAAGATGCTAGGGACAATGATTTGCTTCTTGAAGGCCAGCTATGGTGCCAGCATCGCTGATTAAAGGTAAACAATTTTTTTTCCAATTTATCGCATAAATTAACAAACCTAAAACTTTGAACGCGTTTTTCTCAAAACCACTTTTTTGAGTGCGGCACGCAGCAGAACTCGAGCAATTTTTATCCGACCGACTTCAAATTTGGACTGCATCAATAAAACTAGATTATCTAAAGAAGTACATAGGATTTTTTCGACATCTCAATAATAAAAAAAGTTATAGCCTATTTTTGACGAGAAATTTTGCTCGAAAATTGTCCTTTAATTTCAGAAGCGTGCCTATTTTTTTAAAATCAATATTTTTTCAAATCCCTATGTACTTCTCTTCAAAATATCATATTATTAACGAAAACACTCGGTATTTTTTTTTCAGATCGACTTTGAAGAGAGTTCTGCTGCGTGCCGCGAACCACTGCAGAGGCAACAGTACCTGACGCGGGAGCTTCCCCAGCGTCAGCATGGGGCGTGAAAAATTTGAAAATTTTTTTTTATGTATCTTCAATAAATAACGAACAAAACAAATTTTTTTTTTTCGAATATCTCTTTTTTTCCCACAAAAAAAAATTCTTGAAAAATTGCAAAAAAACAGGGGGTCACAGTGGTGTTGTGCCTTAACAAATCTAACTTTGAAAATGTCACGTCGTTCTGCCCCTGCGGCTTCTGGCGACCAATCACAGCTCTCTATTCCTGATACGCACATATTATGTATTATCGTATTTGAAAGATCGACTACCAAACGTCCCAAATAGAATACCAAACACTACGGGATGTTTTTCTATCGATCGCGGCCCATTAGAACGTAATCGGACAAGAAATAACGAGTGAATCTACGCTAGTAAATAATTCTGCTAGTGCGGCTTCTAGCGACTAATCCCAGCCCTCCATTCCCGATTCGCTGTATTTTGCGTTGGCGTTATTGATTGATCGACTACCAAACGATCTGAATAGAATACCAAACGCTATGATTTATTTTTCTATCGATTAAGTCTCGTCACAATGAATTAGCCACAAAATAATGGGTGAATTTTTGTTAGAAGTTCCTTTTTCCGCTGCGACTTCTGGCGACCAATAGCGGCTCACCATGATCAACTCAACGGTGAGCTGTGATTGGTCGCTACAAGTTGCCGCGGACAAAGAACCTATTTACGCACGCACGACTACTAAACGATTTGTGGATAAAAAGTGAGTGATTAGTCAAAGTGAGGGGGGAGGGTGCCAAATTGTGGACCGATTTTTAAAACTCAATTTAAAAAAAACGGTCAACTACCAAACGATTTCAATGCAGTACCAAACGACCAACAAACGATTCGTAAAATCGCCGCCGATTAGTTGTTGTGGCGGGCGGTGGGGGGAGGGGGGGTAAATGATGGACCAGTTTTTTAATCTTGATTTTTATTAACGGGAATCTACCAAACAATTTCAATGGGGTAATACACGGTACCAAATGACTACCAAACGATTCCTGAAAAAAGGCCGATTAGTCGAAGTGTGGGGGGGGGGCAGAAGACCGATTAGTATCGAAGCATAATTCCCCCACCACCCCCAACTTCGACTAATCGGCCATTTTTTTACGAATCGTTTGGTAGTTATTTGGTAGAGTTTATTACCCCATTGAAATCATCGTTTGGTTGTTTCCCGTTGTTCAAAAAATCGGTCCATAACTTAGAATCGCCCCCATTATGTCTAAGCGGCCATTTTCTTCACGAATCGTTTAGGCGCGGTACCACAACCCTCAGTTAACCGAGTTAACCGGAGTTTAGCCAGCTCAGCGTGGTTCGGATTGGTCCAGTTGCCCTCAAACTACGGTTAACGCGGTTAACCGAGAGTTGTGGAACCGGGCCTTAATAGTCGTTTAGCAACCAATCACGATCCTCTATTCAGGACCTACAAGTATTATGCATTGGAATAATTTCGTGATCGAATACCAAACCAAAAGGCCATTCATAAAAGACGTGACGCAGTGAGGGGGGAGGGGGGGTTAGGCAAATCGTCACACTTTGCCACAGGGGGGCGGGAGGGGGGTCGAGCAAAAGTCACGAGACGCTGAAAATTTTCTGTACTGCCCACCCACAGTTCCGACTACAAGGAAGTCGCAACTTCTCTGATATCGATTGAGACTCACCTGAAGCATCCTCGGGAACACATTGCATTCTAGGTGCATCGTGATAAAAGATTATCAAATTATTTATTATTGATGTTACGTAACATAAAGAATATATTTCTTACTACGGGGGTCGTCCATTAATCACGTGAGGTTTTTAGGCCACTTTTAGAGCCCCCCCACGCCCATGGAGAGATGTGGTGAGGTTCTTGGCTACACCTCCCCCCCTCCCCCCAAGAACACGTGTATTTTTTTAATAAGAAATGTCAGACAGAAGTGTCAGAGAGTGCGGTATCGTATTATGAAAAACGAAATAATAGTACAGTCGTGCTGTCGCCGAAAAACCCCGTAATTGGAAAAAATAAAAGGCCAGTTTTTTAACAGATGATTCTGTAGGTGCCGCGGGTGCTAACTCCAAGTTTGCCCAAAAATCGGGGTGTAGAGTTTTTTTTAGGGGATGAAGGGGGATGAGAGTTGATCAATGCCAAACTACAACCTCTACGAGGTCGGCGACGTGAGACAAAATGTTCAGATAAATCCGGGCTTTATTTTTGTCCACAGTGTCAAAGTCAGTGAAGCTCATTTTGGGGGTGAAAAAGTGGGTTGAAATTTTGAAAGATCAGTTTTAATTCAATAACTCTTTGGGAAAAATTCGTACAATTTTTGTTTAAATGGAAATCTTGTAGCCCTTGAAAAGACGCGTCGATCGAGTATTTGATCATTCCTGTCCGATAGTATCTTCACCCCTAAAAAAAAATTTGAAATATTTTTAAAAATTCGGTTATTGTATAACTAAAAAACAATTGAATTTTCGAGTATGGTTGAAATGTATGAAATGTAGAAAATAATCTTCTTTATATTTTCGTTTCTATGGACCACCCTTGAATTTTGCTTTTTCCAATACCTCTCGGGGATTCAAAATTCAAAATGAAATTCTGGGAAAACTATTGACGGTATGAATTCACCGCCCTGAAACGATTTGTATCCTGAACCTTTTTTAGAATTTTTTTTTATTTTGCATAGTTTATTTGTTATTAACAATCTGACGAAATTTTTCACTTTCCAAAAATTTGCCTAAAAAATCGTCAGACAATTTTTAATAAAAAATGAACTATGCAATTTAAAAAAAATCCCACGTACTTCCATAAACAATATATTTTTCAAGATATATTAAACATTTCAAGTGAATCGGTTGAAAATTGTCTGAGTTATGTTTCCGGCCAACTTAAAAAATGCAGTTTTGAGATAAACGCTGCACAGCCGCCATTTTGAAATTAATCGTTTAAAAAAAATTATTGCATACAGTCACTGATATGTATAATAAACACCCTTTTTTGTAATCTCGATTTATTTTGTAGTTTTTCTGAAAAAAAATCCCCAAAAAGCCCATATTTTCGGCCTCTAGAGTGGCCGCCTTAATGGTCGACTCAACGTATAAATTGAACGTTTTTATATATTACATATATATTTACCTAAAGTAAACAATATAAATTGTTCGTTCTGAAATGGCTTATTAAAATGGTTTCAGTATTTTACTTGCTTCTCTTTGTTGAAAAAAAAACGAGAGCAGAAGGCGGGGCTGGCTCTATGTCGCGTAATTTTCAGGAGCGGCAGGGGGGGCACCGGCATCCGTCGCGAAATGTCACAGAGGGGGGGAGGGGGGGTCGAATATTGGTAAAATTTGCGTCACGTGTTTTATGAATGGCCTCTAATATGCTTTTCTATCGATCAAATCTCATTAGAACAGGATTAACCAAAAATAACCTGGGAATTTGCGAAAATAGGTTATTTTTCCGATGTGGCTTCTAGTCACCAATCATAGCTTTCCATTCATGATCCGCATGTATTTTTCATTAGCCTAGTTTCATGTGAAAATACCAAACGCCCTGAATAGAATATCAAACGTTGCCGCATATTTTTACTTTGATCAAGAATAGCTGGAACAAAATTGGTAAAAAAAATAGCGGGTGAATTTGCGTTAATCAGCTGTTCTAGGACTACCACTTCTGGCAATCAACAGGAACCGTCCACTGAGGATTCACATGTATTTTGCGTTGGCATAATTTAGCGATCGACTATCAAACGTACTGAATAGATCTAACGCTATTACATGTTTTTCTATCGATTAAGTCTTATCACAATGAAATTAACCACAGAATAATGGATGAATTTTTGTTAGAAATTCCTTTTTTCGCTACGGCTTCTGGCGACCAATCACAGCTCGCCGTTCACGATACATACGTATTTCTCGTTGGCGCAATCTAGTGATCGACTACCAATCGTTCTAAATTGAATACCAAACGCTTCCGGGAGTTTTTCTATAAATCAAGACTCATTGAAGGGAAATCATACAAGAGATAGCGAGTGCATCAGTGTTTTACAATTTAACTGAATTGTGCGCAAACTTATCACTAATAAAGAATGAAATCAAAGGAACTCAACAGGAAGTCACAGAAGAGAGATGACCCAACGATGGGCCGCGTGGATACCACCATAAACTTAGCCGGACAACTTTAACTTCTCAAGGTTTTTTCTTTCCTTATCGTTTGGTGGTGATGGGTAGCTTAATAAGAAGGTTTGGTGGTCAACCGTTTCGTTATAATTAAATGAGACTTTTTTCTGTAAAGTTGGCCGGACGTTTTTTTATTTATCACGCAATCCATAAAATGCCACGCCGAATCGATGCAGAATCGTTTGGTGATTACAAATATGCAAATGCCAGCGTTTGGCAGTTAATTCATTAGTTTTCCCGGTCGCGAACCAATCTACATCTAGGCGCATACGATGGAAGGCCGTCATTGGTGATTTATAGATCCAACGGAATACGGCGCAGTGATATTTCAATTTATTTGTGTTTTTCTTCGCCGGTCTCGTTCCAATAAGTCTCAAACGGAAGACAATCGTTTGGGAGTGATTGGTTGTTTAATCAAAACGTTTGGTAGTTAATTCCTTAATTACGGCAATCGAAAAACCATCTATGGCTAGATAAAGGGATAGAGGGCTGTAGCTGGCTACTGATGGATCCAACGGAATACGGAGCACTGATATTTCAATTTCTTCATGTTTTTCTTCACCGATCTCGTTATAATAAGTCTCATACGGAAGATAATGGTTTGGTAGTGATTGGTAGCTTAATTAAAACGTTTGGTACTTAAGTCCTCAATTACGCCGATCGAAAAATAATCTACCCTTAGACGCAGGCGATATAGGGCTGTAATTGGCTGCTGAAGGATCGAACGGAATATGGAGCAGTGATATTTCGATATCTTTATGTTTTTTTTCACCGATCTCATTCTCATAAGTCTCAAACGGAAAATAATGGTTTGTAGCGATTGGTAGCTTCATTAAACCGTTTGGTAGTTAATTCCTTAATTACGCCAATTGCAAAACCATGATGATTAGATGAAGGGATATAGGGCTGTAGTTGGCTATTGATGGATCCAACGGAACATGGAGCAGTGATATAAGAATTTCTTTGTGTTTTTTTTCAACGATCTCGTTCCGATAAGTCTCGCATAGAACAGAATTGTTCAGTAGTGATTGGTAGCTTAATTGAAACGTTTAGTAGTTAATTCCATGATTACGCCAATCCTAAAAGCATCTATGTTTGGACGAAGGGATAGAGACCTGTAGTTGGCTGCTGAAGGATGTAACGGAATATGGAGCAGTGATATTTCAATTTTTTTTCGTTTTTCTTCACCGATCTCATTCTAATAAGTCTCATATGGAAGATAACACAGCCACACAAAGAAGTTGGTTGTGCGAGGAATCGGACTATACTTTTCCGACGTATTTTGAGCTGCTGAATCGATATTCGAAGTCAAAATTAAGATCTTGTGTACCATTTTTTTTATAACTTCAAAAAATGATGTGAATACGCCATTATTCTCGTTTAGCGACAACTAGATCGCTTTGGGAGGTTCCGCTGGCTTCATTATACTTAGATATTCACATACTCACATAAGGTCAGAAGTATTATCACTATGCAAAAAACGTATTTTGCCCTCATTTTTATCACGTTAACACGTTTCAAACACTTCTGAGAGTTATACATCTGTAAATTCTTTCACCGACCTATTTCATACTTTCAAAAGCCGATATTACTCCACCGACGACACTCCAAAAAATTTGGGATCGCTTGAAAACATCTATCGCTTTTAGATAAAACGTACTTGTTTTTCTTCAAACGACCTATGTAAGAGATTTCTTTGTCGTTTTATTCCTTTCCTGGATGTTTCCCTCTTCAACATCCAACAGAAATCAGCCATTATATTAATATCCCAATGTTCCTTATATCGCTGTTCCATATCTTTGAGATCTTGATGAAAACGATCTCCCTGTTTTTTACTGTAGGCGCCAAGGTTTTCAGGAAATGAATTCAGGTGAGAATGTTAAGAGAGGGGATTTTCGATGGGTCACAAATCAGAAAGATGTTGAGAGATGAAGTATTCATCACGACAATGAACAACTCAGAGAGAGCCGCGTGGAACAGATTCAAAGAGGTCGTTGAAAACTTTTTAGGCAATAACAAAAGTCCGAATTACGAAGAAATTGTCAGGGAAATGATCATCAACTACGGTAAACGAGGTTGTTTGATAAATGTTAAATTACACTTTCTACATTCTCACCTAGATTCATTTCCTGAAAACCTTGGCGCCTACAGTGAAGAACAGGGAGAGCGTTCTCATCAAGATCTCAAAGAAATGAAACGTCGATATCAGGAACGTTGGGATATTAATATGATGGCCGATTTCTGTTGGATGTTGAAGAGGGAAACATCCAGGAAAGGAATAAAATGAAAAAGAAATCCCTTGTATAGGTCGTTTGAAGAAAAACAAGTACGTTTTAGCAAAAAGCGATAGACATTTTCAAGCGGTCTCAAATATTTTGGAGTGTCGTCGGTCGAGTAATATCGGCTTGTGAAAGTATAAAATAGATCGGAGGAATAATTTACAGATGTTTAAGTCTCAGAAGTGTTTGAAACGTCTTGGCGTAATAAAAATGAGGGCAAAATACGTTTTTTGCGTAGTTTTCGCCAAATATACGGGTTCCGCCGGTCCTGGAGGCCTATTCTGTAACTCGTTATAACCCGGTAACGACAGTTTTCGTTATCGTTAGCTTGCGACAGCCAATTGCATGCACGTTCCAAGACGAAAGGGGGCCTCTTATTGGCCGTCGCTAGCTAACGATAACGAAAACTGTCGTTACCGAGATATAACGAGTTACAGAATAGGCCTACAGGATCTGTTTTTTTGTTCCTTCGGTGTTAATACTTCTAACCTTATGCGAATATGTGAATATCTAAGTATAATTAAGCGAGCGGACCCTCCCAAAGAGATCTAGGTGACGCTAAACGAGAATAATGGCGTATTTACATCATTTTTTGCGGTTATAAAAAAAAATGGTACAGAGGATCTTAATTTTGACTTCGAATATCGATTCAGCAGCTCAAAATACGTCGGAAAAGTATAGTCCGATTTGTAGCACAACCAACTTTTTTTTGGTGGCTGTGTAATCGTTAGGTAGTGATTGGTAGCTTAATTAAAACATTTGGTAGTTAATTCTTCAATTATGCCGATCAAAAAATCATCTACGCTCAAACGCAGGCCATAGAGGGCTGTAATTGGCTGCTGAAGGATCTAACGGAATACGGAGCAGTGATATTTCAATTTCATTAGGTATTTCTTCACCTATGTCACTCCAATAAGTCTCATACGAAAGATAATCGTATGGTAGAGATTGTTAGCTTAGTTAAAATGTTTAGTAGTTAATTCCATGATTACGCCAATCCTAAAACCATCTATGTTTGGACAAAGGGATAGAGGGCTGTAGCTGGCTGCTGATGAATCCAACGGAATACGGAGCAGTGATATAAGAATTGCTTTATTTTTTTTTCACCGATCTCGTTCCAATGTGTCATAGTGGAGATATTCGTTTGGTAGTGATTGGTAGCTTAATTAAAACGTTTGGTACTTAATGCCTTAATTACGCCGATCGCAAAACTATCTACGGTCAGATGCAGGCGATAGAGGGCTGTAATTGGTCGCTGCCGAATCTAACGGAATACGGAGCAGTGATATTTCAATTTCATTATGTTTTTCGTCACCGATCTCGTTTCAATAAGTCTCATACGGAAGATAATCGTTTGGTAGTGATTTGTAGCTTAATTGAAACAATTGGTAGTTCATTCCTCCTTTATGACGATCAAAAAACGATCTACCCTTAGATGCAGGCGATGAAGGGCTGGAGTTGGCTGCTGAAGGATCTAACGGAATACGGAGCAGTGATTTGTCAATTTCGTTATGGTTTTCTTCGCCGATCTCGTTCCATTAAGTCTCGAACGGAAGATAATCGTTTGATAGTGATTGGTAGCTTAATTAAAACGTTTGGTAATTAATTCCTTAATTACGCCAGTCGAAAAACCATTTATGTTTAGATGAAGGGATAGAGGGCTGTAGTTGGCTGTTGATGGATTCAACGGAATACAGTGATATAATAATTTCTTTATGTTTTTTTCACCGACCTCGTTCCAATAAGTTTCATACGGAAGATAATCGTTGGGTAGTAATTGGTAGCTTAACTAAAACGTTTGGTCGTTAATTCCTTAATTACGCGGATCGAAAAACCATCTACAATCAGATACAGGCGATTGAGGGCTGTAACTGGCTGCTGATAGATCCAACGGAATACCGAGCAGTGATATTTCAATTTCTTTATGTTTTTCTTTACCGATCTCGTTCTAATAAGTCTCATATGGAAGATAATCGGTTGGTAGTGATTGGTAGCTTGATTAAAACGTATGGTAGTTAATTCCTCGATTACGCCGATCGAAAAACCATCTACGGTTAGACGCAGGCTATAGAGGGCTGTAGTTGGCTGCTGATGGATCGAACGGAATATGGCGCAGTGATATTTCAATGTCTTTGTGTTTTTGATCGCCGATCTCGTTCCAATAAGTCTCAAATGGAAGATAATCGTTTGATGGTGATTAAAAGGCGTATTGGTCGGTGATGGAACCAACGCAATACAGAACAGTGACGTTCCGGTTTTTTATGTTCTATTCACCAATGTCATTATTCCACTGGCGTGACGCACCGAAAAATATTTCGACTTGTTTAAAATGATTGATTCATCAATTTTCTTCTAATAAGTCGCAATCTGAAGATCGTCTTGTAGGTAGTACATGCGATAAAGATGCATCATAACGCCGCAAAACGACGTAGTATGATAGCACCGTTGTTCCCGTGATATTATATAAATAAAACAGAACCCCGTGCGTTGGTCTAGTAGTAAGCGTGCTCAGTGGCGGACTAAGCCCGTCGGAGGCCCGGGGCGGCATATAAATGAGGCCCCCCGGTCTGCTAAAGAAATGAATGTATTATTGATGATAAGTAATTTTACTATACGCCCTACTTATGATATGGGTAAAAAAGTTAGAATACGGATCAGCATTCAGCACAGCACCTAGCAGGTAGAGTGCAAAGAAATAATGAAGACTATAATAAGAAAGTCTCTTTTATTGTACATATATGTTTAAAAATAAAGCTTTTGCTTTGTAACTATTTTACATGTTTTCTTGCTTTCATTTAACTGAACTTCTCAATAACGTCGTTGAAATCTATTTCCCTTGAAACTTTCCTTTCAATTGATAGAATGGACAGATTGACTAGGCGTTCTTGGTTCAGCGTAGATCGACGATAATTTTTTATAAATTTTAGTTTAGCAAAACTTCTCTCGTTTGTTGACGGGTACGTGTGTGATATCCCAAGTCAAAATTTCTAGCCTCCTCTGAATACTCGCAGGAACCATTTCCTTTGTAATGCACAAGCCGCTAGCCTCCGTTGAACCTGCGAGACCCTATTTGTCAAGTTCACTGCCATGGAGACGCCTCCATTTGATCCAGTGCAGCCTCTGTTAGCCGTTCCAAATCTTCTTTCGACCCCCAGCACCAATGGAGCGTGTAGAACACCGGCCTCCTTAACCTGCTTTCGATCTCAAGTCTGCTGCTTCGACCCGACCTAACCTGTTTTGAGCCCAAATTCGTTATCTCCTCCAACAACACTTCATTCTGGCCTGATCGGTAACCCGTTCGATGCCGAAATAAATACGTTTTTGCTGATTATTGTCGAATAATGGTATAAATAAATATGCTTTGTCAGTTGTTTCGCCACGTGATAGATGAATAAATACTACACGAAAAGTAAAAATCTATCATCACTTTATTAAATTATCAGTACAAAATAAAAATGCGCAAGCAATCAATGTTTCTCAATATCGGTTTATACCCATTTTATAGGTGATTCGTGGAAAAAGGCTTGTAAATCCAGACTTACTCTAATTTCATCGAATTTATCGGCGTGCCTATAAATGAGTGATGATCAATTGACATAAAGGCACCTACAGATTCTAATGCCGCTACCCGTAAAAGTGACATATTATCCGTTCTATGGCACTCGTGCAGATAAGAGAGTTCGGAACGTATCTCGTCGTCTGTTGTTGCTTGAAATGCATAATGTTCACCTTCGCAAAAACATTCCTTCACAAAGTCGCAGTAGGTTATCTTTATGAAATTTTGCACACAGCTTAGCATTTTACTGCGATTTGCTCCATTGTAGAGCACGTAGAACGATGATGTCCGTAGAATTCGTAGATTAATTCGCCGACGATCCATTTTTTATCTTTTAGGAGTCTCAAGTAACTTTGAACGTTGCCTATCAGAATATGTAAATTACACATTTCCTGTGCAATCAATTCGGGAACCGTGCTATACTTTTTATACGTGCCAACACTGTAGCAAGCATGAAAAACTTGTTGGCATATTTTAACTTGACGTTTCACGGCAATGGCGAAATCACGAATTGGATCTTCCGGTAGTTCGTCTACGCCTGCCGTAGACCGAATGGAGGGTCTATGGTGCGCCTACAGTAGGTCGAATGGACGGTCCGAATGGAGGGTATTCGGAGAGCCTACAATAGGCTCAAAGGAGGGCCCGGAGGGTATACGGCTCGGATACAGTAGGTTGAATGAAGGGTCCGGAGGGTATACGGCACGGATACAGTAGGTTGAGTGGAGGGTCCGGAGGGTACACGGCGGACCTACAATAGGCTGAAAGGAGGGCCAGTAGGTTCTGCGAGAGCGCTCGATCAGGCCCACCCGAGGTTCGTAGCTTCAGTTACGCGCTGCACTAGCGTTCTTTGAGCCTAAAGTCCAGTATATGCCATCTAGGAGGTTCAACGGAGGCTCTAACATAATAATATTCCGTAAATCGTACCCTCATTTGGATACCCGATAATCCGCTACCGCGGACCTCTGTTCGAAGAAGGAGGCCTTCATTCCGCGGGTTGAAAGCAGCTCGAAAATGTTGACTCCGGATGGACAGAATATCTTCTGTCTGTCCCTCCCACTCTCCAGATCGAGGCGCATTCGCCTCAATCTGCATCTGGCCACAAATAAAAAACCAAATGCACAAATAATGCATTCTCTGAAAAGTCGCAGCTACGAAAACTCTTCTGCTAGTCACATTTTTCTAAGTTTAACGGAGACTTTGTCCTTGGAGTGCCATATTTCAGGTGTTTACATTTTATTTTTTTTAAAGGAAACGAGTAAAGCTTTTTGAGTGCGGTTTTTTCTTGCATTTAATCATGATACGCAGAACGGTAAAAAAAAAATTTTTGAAAAAGAAACCAAACTGGCGGCCGTTGCAGCTCCGCGAAAACAGGTCCTCAAATCGCGGGAGCTAAACGGCTGACATCACTCTTTGTTGATCTGAAACACAAATTCAAAGCAAATTATCAATCTGTGACCCTTTGGTCATGGAATGACGGATGGGTTTTTCGTTTAGTACAAATTTCGGCAAATGGCGGCAATTTAAAAAAAATCGAATTTTCGCGTTTTTTCGCATAAAAAGATAAATAATAAATGCAAAAATGTATCTATCGAAAAAACGATCCGTCATTCCGTGAAGACATATTTTCTGAGTATGCTCTCCAAATTTCAGGTCGATATGTTAATTACAGCGGTCAGGAGAATTTCAGCCATTTTTAAAAACGTGTTTTCGAGAAAAACGCATTTGATGTTTTGTAATGTAGTTTACACAAATGTGTTTATAATTACCGCTAATCGGCAATGCCTGGTCCATAGAGGCATCCCTCCTCTTCTTCTAGCTGCTCATGTTGAGCTCAAATTGATTTTTTGAAAATTTCAAGGACAAAATCTCCCTTAATCCTGAATATTTTCTCTAAACATTCGGTGACCGGCTGTTTTTATTGTCGTTACGAAATGTTTACAATATTTTACACGTGTGAGCAGTTTATATCTGGCATCTAGAGTTATTTTGTGTTTAAATGATCATATAGAAATTATCCAGCGCGTTATCTCCATAAAGCGCCGTATAAATGAGACCTTCTTTAAAGTCGTCATTTTTCGTTAAAAGTTCGGAAATTGGCTTGCAATTTTACTAGCATACGGGGATGTATTTTTACTTGATTATAAAGGTTTAGACATCCCTTTAGAGGATAAAATTTGTTTTTAGTGGCTGGTGGCTTTTGTTAGTGGTGAGCAAGATATTTAACCACTAACGTGTAAACAAATTTATAATTGATTATATTTTGCTATGACAAAACCCTTTAACACAAAGTGTGTCAACTTTTATTGTGTAGGCAACACTGTCATCTTGTAAATACCTACCAGCGCCGTGGGGATTCCCTGAATAATGTTTTAGCTGTATATAGATTTGGATGAATATAGACCACATGGTATAGTAGTTGAATCGTGTTCGATTTGCTTGAAAAAGTATGTTTTGAAATACTTAATCATTTTTTTATGTAAGTGCATCAGATGTAGTTGCTTACTTACTAGAGAGTAAGCGCTAACACCAGGCGGTATTAGAGGCTTTCTGGTTCAGCGGCGGCTAGTATCTTTATTTCGGCTTCTAACAAGTTACCTAGTTATAATGTAATTTTCCGACAGTTAGGTTTAGATTGGTTGATTTCCCATGTTGTTATTCTTTAATACGTATGTATGTCATTCTTCAGTACGTATCTATATAATTTTTTTTACGAAATTTCTCTATTGTTTGGATCTAATATTTATGTTTCGCGCCAAAGCCAACATAGAGTGAGCGGGGCCCACCACGCGACGCGCACCATTTTCATGGCGCTGGCTATAAATAGGTAGAGCTTTATGCTAGATTGACAATTGCTATCATGACCTATTGATACATATGACCTATTGAACAGGTGAATTAGTACCTACATACCTATGTTTATATTTTGCATACGTACGGGCCCTCCAACCCCAAACTGCCCTCTACTGAACATATTTCGGCCCTGGTTGCAATTTGACTAAAAATGACTTCTTGAGATTTGCCGGCCCCCCAGGACAAGGGGCCCGGGGCGACCGCCCCCTCCGCCCCCCCGTTAATCCGCCACTGAGCGTGCTGGTCAGCGGATCGGAAGGTCCCGGGTTCGAATCCCAGTCGCGTCACTTTCGTCGTGAAATGTTTTTCTACGTCATTTCTCGGCGAAAGACGACTAGTTCCGTGACTACGAGGTGAACTTAGGAGCGGCTGTATCGGTATAGGTTTTCCGCAGTTTCCCTATGCCCATGGCAGATATGTCACGGTGAATACGATACACAGGGCGAAGTCGTCTGCAGCCGCAAGGAGGGTGGGGGGGGGGGTGGAATGGCGCTACGGGGCAGTTGTGGAGGGGATGTAGGGGTAGTGGACTGGGCGGCAGAGGCGCGATGTGGAATCGGCGGAAGAACGACGTTGAGGCGGATTGTGGGGTTTGTAAAAAGGGGAAGACCCTGTACGACTCGAAACAGCCAAGAAAAACATATTAATCAAACAGCCAATTAAGTCAAACCCGATCTAGAATTTAAACTATGATCGGGAGTTGCGTGCTAAGCAAAAAGATTAATTACGGTCAAAGATTGGAAGGGGGAAGAAAACCGGTTCCTTCCGCCCTCTTTGCCTTTCCGTTCACATTCTCATTCTCCTCGCGTACTCAACGTTTGGAGCGGCGGTTAAAAGTGTTATAACAAAACTGGTTTATTAATAGTAAATGCTGGCTAAGCAGCGAATATTACAATAGTACAACACGTCTTAGACGCTTCACAACCGTACGATTTGTTCACGCGAACAGTCCCGAGCCGACCGCGCGGAAGAGGGCAATCGCTTGCCTTCCCTCGCGCTCTAGCAGCGCGATTCCGTAACTCGGTAGCGACATTTTTCGTTATCGTTAGCTAGCGATAGTCAATTGTATGCACGATCACGGAAGAAAAGGAGCCTCTTATTGTCTGTCGCTAGCTAACTTATTGCACTTATTGGAACGAGATTGGTAAAAAAAACAAAGGAATCGAAATATCACTACTTCGCATTCCGTTGCATCCATCAGCAACCAACTACAGCCCTCTATCACCTGCGCCTAAGCGTCGCTGGTTTTTCGATCGGCGTAATGAAGGAATTAACTACCAAACGTTTTAATTGAGCTACCAATCACTACCAAATGATTGTCTTCGGTTTGCGACCTATTAGAACGAGATCGGTGAAGAAAAACATAAAGAAATTGAAGTATCACTCCTTCGTATTCCGTTAGATCCTTCAGCAGCCAACTACAGCCCTCTATCGCCTGCGTCTAACCGTAGATGGTTTTTCGATCGGCGTAATTGAGGAATTAACTACCTAACGTGTTAATACAGCTACCAATCACTACCCAACGATTATCCCGCGTTTGAGACTTATTAGAACGAGATTGGTGAAGAAAAACATAAATAAATATCACTGCACCGTATTCCGTTAGATCCATCAGCAGCCAACTTCAGCCATCTATCACTTCGTCCAAACATAGATGGTTTCTCGATTGGCGTAATTATGGAATCAACTACTAAACGTTTTAATTGCGCTACCAATCACTACCAAACGAATATCTTCTGCTTGAGACTTATTAGAACGAGATCGGTGAAGAAGAACACAATGAATTCAAAATATCACTGCTCCGTATTCCATTAGATCCTTCAGCAGCCAACTGCAGCCCTCTATCGCCTGCGAAAAACCATCTACGGTTAGCCGTAGATGGTTTTTCGATCGGCGTAATCGAGGAATTAACTACCAAACGTTGTAATTAAGCTACCAATCACTACTAACCGATTATCTTCCGTAGAAGACTTGTTGGAACCAGATCGGTGAAAAAAAACACAAACGAATTGATATATCACTGCTCCGTTTTCCGTTGGATCCATCAGCAGCCAACTACAGCCCTCTATCGCATGCATCTAACCGTAGATGTTTTTTCGATCGGTGTTATTAAGGAATTAACTACCAAACGTTTTATTTAAGCTACCAATCACTACCAAACGATTATCTTCCGTATGAGACTTATTGGAACGAGATCGGTGGAAAAAAACATAAAGAAATTCTTATATCACTGCTCCGTATTCCATTGGATCTATAAACAGCCAGCTACAGCCCTTTATCCCTTCATCTAAACATACATGGTTTTTCGATTGCCGTAATTAAGGAATTAACTACCAAACGTTTTAATTAAGCTACCAATCACTACCAAACGATTATCTTGCGTTTGGGACTTATTGGAACGAGATCGGCGAAGAAAAACATAAATAAATTGAAATATCAGTGCGTCGTGTCCGCTGGATCCACAAAACACCAACTACGGCCCTCCATCGTATGCGCCTAGACGGAGATTGTTTTTCGACCGGGATAACTAATGAATTAACTACCAAACGCTGGGATTTGCATGTTTGCGACCACCAAACGATTCTGCTTCGATTCGGTGTAGCATTTTATGGATTGCGTGATAAATAAAAAAAGGTCCGGCCAACTTTACGGAAAAAAGTCTCATTTAATTATAACGAAACGGTAGACCACCAAATCTTCTTATTAGACTACCAATGACCACCAAACGATTAGGAAAGAAAAAACCTTGAGAAGTTAAAGTTGTTCGGCTAAGTTTATGGTGCTATCCAGGCAGCCCATCGTTTGGTCATCTCTCTTCAGTGACTTCCTGTTGAGTTCCTTTCATTTGATTCTTTATTAGTAATAAGTTTGCGCACACTTCAATTAAATAATTATTTCCAAATGAGGTGACGAATGAAAAAAAGTTTACGCTTCGGCTATGACAGATTAGGATCCAAAGTCAGAACCGAACCAAGAACGGATATCTTGCGTCTTGATTAGAGGACTGCGATTGGTCACTGAAGGTCCAACCACAGAGCAAAATTGTAAAACACTGATGCACTCGCTAGCTCTTGTCTGATTTCCCTTCAATGAGTCTTGATTTATAGAAAAACTCTCGGAAGCGTTTGGTATTCAATTTAGAATGATTATTGGTAGTCGATCACTAGATTGCGCCAATGAGAAATACGTGTTTATCGTGAACGGCGAGCTGTGATTAGTCGCCAGAAGCCGCAGCGGAAAAAGGAATTTCTAACAAAAATTCACCCATTATTCTGTGGCTATCTTATCATTGTGATACGACTTAATCGATAGAAAAACATCTAATAGCGTTTGATATTCTATTCAGGACGTTTGGTAGTCGATCGCTAAATTATGCCAGCGCAAAATACATGTGAATCCTCAATGGACTGCTCTAATTGGTTTCCAGAAGCCGTAGTCCTAGAACGGTTGATTAACGCAAATTAACCCGTTATTTTTTTACCAATTGTGTTCCAACTATTCTTGATCAAAATAAAAATATGCGGCAACGTTTGATATTCTATTGATGGCGTTTGGTAGTTTATCATAAAATTAGGCTAATGAAAAATACACGCGGATCATGAATGGTAAGCTATGATCGGTGACTAGAAGCCGCGGCGGAAAAATAACCTAATTTTGCAAATTCCCAGGTTATTTTTGGTTAATCCTGTTCCAGTGAGACACGATCGATAGAAAAGCATATTATAGTGTTTGATATTCTATCCGGGGCGTTTGGTAGTCGATCACGAAATTATTAGAATGCATAACACTCGTGGGTCCTGAATGGAGGGTCCTGATCGGTTGCTAAACGACTATTAATGCTTGGGTCCACAACTCTCGGTTAACCAAGTTAACCGAAGTTTAACGGCGACTGGACCAATCAGAACCACGCTGAGCTGGGTAAACTCCGGTTAACTCGGTTAACCGAGAGTTGTGGAACCGGGCCTAACCGATTCGTGATGGACATAGCCGCTTAGACATGGTGGGGGCGATTCCAAGTTATGGACCGATATTTTTTAAAAACGGGAAACTGCCAAACGATGATTTTAATGGGCTAATAAACGCTACCAAACAACCACCAAACGATTCGTAAATAAATGGCCGATTAGTCGAAGTTGGGGGTGGTGGGGGAATTATGGTCCGATACTAATCGGTCTTCTGCTCTCCCCCACTCTTCGAGTAGTCGGCCTTTGTTTCACGAAACGTTTGGTAGTCGTTTGGTACCGTGTATTAGCCCATTGAAATCGTTTCGTAGATTCCCGTTAAAAAAAATCAAGATTAAAAAACTGGTCCATCATTTACCCGCCCACCACTTCGACTTCGTGGCCTTTTTTAACGAATCGTTTGGCGGTCGTTGGGTAGCGCATTGAAATCGTTTGGTAGTGTTCCGTTTTTTTTTAATCGGTCCACAATTTGACACCCTCCCCCCTCACTTTGACTAATCAAGCTTTTATCCACGAATCATTTAGTAGTCGTACGTGCGTAAATAGATTCTTTGTCCGCCGTGACTTGTGGCGACCAATCACAGCTCACCGGTCAGTTGATCACGGTGAGCTGGTATTGGTCGCCAGAAGCCGCAGCGAAAAAAGAAATTTCTAACAAAAATTCACCCATTATTTTGTGGCTAATTCATTGTGATGAGACTTAATCGATAGAAAAATTAATCATTGCGTTTGGTATTCTATTCAGGTCGTTTGGTAGTCAAACAATCAAAAACGCCAACGCAAAATACAGCGAATCGGGAATGGAGCGCTGGGATTCGTCGCCAGAAGCCGCACTGGCAGAATTATTTATTAGCGTAGATTGAGTCGTTCTTTCCTGTCCTATTACGTTCTTATGGGCCGCGATCGATAGAAAAACATCGGGTAGCGTTTGGTATTCTATTCGGGACGTTTAGTAGTCGATCATTCAAATACGATAATACAAAATACGTGCGTATCAGAAATAGAGAGCTGTGATTGGTCGCCAGAAGCCGCAGGGGCAGAACGATGTGACTTTTTCATAGTTAGATTTGTTAATAAACTCCGACCGAACCGAAAAAAATTACGCGTATCCGAAACGGAAGGCTCTGATTGGTCGCGATAATATACGACGTTTTTGCGATAGACGGCGTTGGTTATCGAGTCTTTTTCCCATGGCGGCTCGAGTGGGACGAGTCCAATCTGTGCATTCCAAAGTGGCTACAAAAATGTGGTCAAACAGGGATGGTGCCACTATCTCTAAGACCTCGAGAAGTAAGCTGAGTATCGATGTCGTGTAAAAGAGATGGAAGAGGGTCGAATACGCATCCTAGTCTGCATGGCAAAGACAGTAGAACCTCGCTTATCTGAGGTAATGTGGGGAGAGGGTACTCAGATAAGTGAAATCTCGGATAATACGGAAAACAGTATCAATATAGGACTATTTCACGCATATGCATAGCAGATTCTTCCGTTGTATCCGAGATTCTGCGCATTATCAGAGGATACACCTCGGATAATGAGGAACGTCGGTTAATCTAAGGTCGAATAAACGAGGTTTAACCTAAACTCATAACTGGGGTCCGGTTGCACCCCAATTTTTATGCAAAAAATCAGGTTTTTGCCGTTTTCCAGTCTTTAAATGGATTGTTCACTAATGCAATGTTAATTAAATCAGATCACTCGCACATTATTTACTTCCTTATGAAAATTCGGAGAAATCAAAGTATGATAAAGTCTATTTATCCCCGTAGGACCGGTTTAATGACAAAGAAAAGCACGGGGTGCATATACAACCCAGTCATGCGTTTAACAATAAAAAAAATAAGTCATGAGTTGTTGGGTTAACAGCAGGGATTAATTTACCGTCGCATTTACCTAAGAAAATAAAAATTGTTTGAAGAAAAAAAAAGCATTCGCATTATTGAAGACATTTTCTACCGTTCATTGTACAATTAAACACTGTTATAATACAAATATTTTTCTATCACTACATATTCCATTATTATTATTTTCGACCTTTTCACCGTTAATTATGCAACTAATGCTCATTGTTCATTAGGCATTGCTATATTTAAAATATTCTTGTATCTTCACGCATTTACGGAGATCTCTCTGGTATATATCATTTTACATCTCTCTCGCACGTAGCCCACTTCTTAAGTATCATTCTGCCTCATACGCAGCTCTCTTCCCATTATTTGTTTGTTCCGTCTCCGTCACACGCAGCTCACTTCTCGAGGTCTTAGCAATAGTGGCGCCATCCCTGTTTGACCACATTTTTGTAGCCACTTTTTTCAAGTCTCTCCATAACAGTTCGGACTTTCCCACTCTAGCCTCCCTGCTTTTTCCGCTGCCCATCGTCTTATCTTATGGATTGAGATTTTCTTTTTGATTTTCCGAAAGAACGGGAAACTACCAAACGATTTTAATGGTTTACCAAACGCTACCAAACGACCATCAAACGATTCGTAAAAAAAGTTCGATTAGTCAGAGTGGGTCGGCCAACTTACTGCCCAATTTTTGATTATCGATTTTTCGAAAAACGGAGAACTACTAACCTATTTTAATGGTTTACCAAACGCTACCAAACGACCACCAAACGATTCGTAAAAAAAAGTTCGATTAGTCAAAGTGGTGGGGCCAACTTACTACCCAATTTTCGATTATCGATTTTTCGAAAACCGGAGAACTACCAAACTATTTGAATGGTTTACCAAACACTACCAAACGACCACCAAACGATTCGTAAAAAAAAGTTCGAGTAGCCAAAATGGGCGGGGGGGCTAACTTTGGTGAGGTTATATACCTATACATAGAGCTCGCAGCATCCCAGCGCCATCTGTGTGAAAGGCATTTTCCGGCACGCTTTTTTTAGTGGCATGGCATGGGAGTTCAGTCTCCTGGTATCTAGTCTCCACGGCTGACCACATGGAGACTAGAGTAAAGGAGCCCGAACGCATATTGCGGAATCGTCGAAAGTGGATCGTGAAAGTGATGAAAGATCTTGTAGTTCGAAAAAGATCCGCAAGCGATACTAGCGCCTGGTACGGAATAGGATAGGTGGTGGATAGGATAGGTGCGTGAGGACCGGCTTACCGGTGTTTGTGACATACACACAGTGACGTGTTACTGTTAGTTACTATATATGTGAGTATTACATATATGTCAGTTACATACAGTTTACGCAGTTTACGCTGTTACGCATCGTTGAGCGATATTTCGGTATTAAAAGTATTTATAAAATCAAAACAGGAAAAGATCATCCAATAAAGGTAAGAACTCCCATGTGCAAATTTTTCTCCAAATTTTTCATAATTTCTCATATTTTAGTCATATTTGAGATTTTCGGAGAAAAAATGATTTAAAACAGATTCAAGTACTGGTCTATTTCCCAAAAACACATTTTTTTTACTGAAAATTCATTATTCCTAATTTTTTCCCCGGAAATTTCTCATTTTCTTATGACCTGAGTGAACGGCTGCGGGGATATCCGGAGAAAAGTTAAAGATGAAAAGAAATGAGATTTCCGTAAAAAAAACTTATTATTATTTTTATTTTTTTCCGGAAATTTCCCTATTTCCTATGACCTGAGTGAACGGCTGCGGAGATATTCGGAGAAAATTTAAAGATGAAAAAAATGAGATTTAAAAAAAAACTTGTTATTATTTTTTTTTCGGAACTTTTTCTTTTTCCTATTGAGTGAACGGCTGCGGAGATATTTGGAGAAAATTATAGATGAAAAAAATGACATTTTCGTAAAAAAAAACTTATTACATTTTTTTATCCCTTATAATTTTGAGAAATAATGAATTTCCGAAATGTTTGCAAACATTATTTTCCTTAAGGGGTAACAGCACTGTAACGGCCTGCCACGAAGCGTTTTAGACAAATAATACTTGGGGTAATTATTAAGCATATATTGAAGTATATTGCAAAAAAATTTTATGGGAAAATATTACAAAATGGCGACACTGCAGCAAATTTTTCCGAGGCATGTTGAACTTAAGGTGCTCTGCGGCACGCAGTATAACTTGTGCCAATTTTAATCTGGACAAGCTAAATTTTTTAAAATTAAATCTAGATGAGTGTAGCTAGTGAACCACGTAGGGAATTTTAGAAATATTGATTTTTGAGTAATTGCCGAGTATTTGACTAAAAATGTTCAATTTTTTTAAAGACAGTTATTTGTTAATAAATATTGGTTAAATTAACTTACCGAAAATCCCCTACGTGGTTCAGTAGCTACACTCATGTAGATTTAAATAATGATAGGATAAAATGTATAACAATATACTTAAATATATGCTCAATAAATACCGCAAGTATTATTTGTTTATCATATTTTCATTTGTTCATCATGTTATCATATTTTTTTACAATGAAACCAAGAAGAAAGAATCATTTATTTTTAAAGTAAGAATCAACAAGCAAAAAACGCATTTTCGGTAAAAACAAAGTATTTTTCTATACAAGAGCAAAGAATGAACGTATTTTTTATGAGAGAAACAATAAGTAAAAATAGCAAAAGATTTTATTTAATTATCAAAATATTGTACTTTTTCTATTAATAAATATAACTGACAAACAGGTGATCATGCATTTTCATTTTGTTAGTTTGCGTTATTTGATAACCGGAGGAAGTATAATTTGAGCAAACAAAAAGTAAGAATTCATTTTTTATCTATATTTTTTATTTCATATAATTTTCGAGATTTTCCCGTGATCGTAATTAAAATGATGAAATATTCGGACAAACTCGGATGTTTGCATAAAAATAATTGTCCGCAAAACTCCAAATTCTTCATATTTGTTCCAATTCATAGAAAAATTCGGAAAAATTTTTCGGAAAATATCGGAGTTTTTCTGAAAAAAATTTGCACTAGGGCTGAACCTTAATATTATGTTTATGCAATTAATTCGCGAATTAGCAAAAATATTGACAAATATTGACATCGGCATGTGCAACCACATATTGTTTCATTTTGTCAAATCGTTTGTATTTTTTTTATTGCATGCTATCGTCGCCGAATTTAATTATAATTGCCATTAATTTTAATGCTTTTAGAGATTTCTTTGATCCAGCAAAAATGTAATGTATGATGCTTGGACAAAAAAACGTTTTTTAGGTTAAATATGCAAATCCTTTGATATAAACACCCCTCGCTCCCATTTCGTTATAATGTATTACCTATAATATTCAGTTGGATTTATTTTTTGTTTTCAGCTTCGCCATGGGTAAATATTGCGCTTACCCCGCATGTCCCTTCCATCACTGGAATATGTAGTTTTCTAATGTTTAAGTTGTTGCCTCGTCTGGGCTTTAGATTCGGTTTGGTTTGTTGGTTGGTTTGAGGTTTGATGTAAATTATATATTCTTTTATTTCTTTTTGTAGCGACAAAAAAAATATTTTTCTTGGAAATCCAGTATGCAATATTCACATTATGGCTGTTTAATCGTACATGTCACCGTATAAAAATAAAACATTTACAGTATAGATCACCTCCAAGTAAAAAAATTACTGAAATATTATCATTTCATAATTTAAACAAAAGCATATCAATATTACTCTTCAGTATTACAAGGTGCGCTAATAATCAACAAATATACGACAAATTGCGGACCGACGATTCAAAATCACCGCGCGGACAGAGCCCGCAGTGGTAGCGCCGCCAGGCGTGTACAATCCGCGGATCGTTCATCACTTTCACAACCATTTCGCCAGCATTGCATTCGGCAGGGAGGCTAGAGTGGGAGGAGTTCGATCTCTTATGGAGAAACTTGAAAAAAGTGGCTACAAAAATGTGGTCAAACTGGGATGGCGCCACTATTGCTAAGACGTCGAGAAGTGAGCTGCATGTGACAGAGACGGAACAAGTAAATAATGAGAAGTGAAGTGTGCATCAGGCAGCATGATACTTGAGAAGTAGGCTGCGTGCGAGAGAGATGCAAAATGATATATAGCCAGATCGCGCCCAAAAGTTACCCCCTCTCTAGCCTCTTACGCGCCCATCACACAATCATAGTAGCGCGTGTTCGTGAGCGAGCGACGCTCGGACATCTTCGGAA